>CM055069.1:42851306-43079221 GCA_029204045.2 Tillandsia leiboldiana | reverse complement strand
AAAATTGAAATTAATAAATATTAAAATTTGAATAAATTTTGAAATTTTAATTTTGAAAAAAAAATAAAAAGAAAGATTATTTTAATCTTTTAACACAAAAGTCAACTATCTATTCCTTTTATTCTTCAATCACTACCAAGCACTATTTTTCTTATACTTGGTACTAATCAAATATCCAACCAAACACAAATTCACATTATACCTAATTTATTCCTAACTTTATACTTATTTCTGGTACTACTAATTCTCTCTTATATACGAACCAAACGAAGACTTAAAAAAAAGGAAAAAAGGAATCAACACTCCATTTGACTGCATTAAGTTACAAACCCGCGCAAGTTTGAAATTTGAATTTGGTCGCACATATCCGTTGGGACTAGCCGTTTAAAGCTCTCACTGAAGCCGTGCGATTCGTGAGCGCGATCCACCGTCGAATCACCAATTGTACAATCTCCACCGTTCATTTTTCAACTGTCGAGATTTATTCTATGTTACGTCCCCCCCCCCCCCCCCCCCTCCCGACCCCTGAACAATTCAATTCTATAACCTCTTCCTCAGCCTTGGGAAGGGGCACTTTGGTTTTTTTTTTTTTTTTTTTTTTTTTTTTTTTTTTTTTTTTTTTCTTTTTTGTTTTTTTTTTTTTTTTTTTTTTCTTTCTGCTTTTATGCTTCTTTTGAATTTTTTTTTAATTAGAATTTTAAAATTTTAAAAAATATTTAAATTTTAAATTTTAAATTTTATAAATTTTATTTTTTTTTAAATTTTATATTTTAATAAATTTAAAAATTTTATTTTTTTGTTTTAAAAAAATATTAATTTTAAAATTTTAAAATTTATACAATTTTTTTATAATTTTTTAAAAATTTATATAAATTTAAAAATTAAAATTTATACTCCTATTTAAAATTTAAAAATTAACTTTTTATTTTTGCTCCCACTTAAAATTTTTATAAAAATTAAAATTAATAAATATTAAAATTTGAATAAATTTTGAAATTTTAATTTTGAAAAAAAAACTAAAAAAGAAAGGATATTTTAATCTTTTAACACAAAAGTTAACTATCTATTCCTCTTATTCTTCAATCACTACCGAGCACTATTTTTCTTATACCTGGTAGTAATCAAATACCCAACCAAACATAAATTCATATTATACCTAATTTATTTCTAACTTTATACTTATCACTGGTACTACTAATTCTCTCTTATATACGAACCAAACGAAACCCTAAAAAAAAAAAAAAAAAAAAAAAAAATATCAACACTCCATTTGACTGCATCAAGTTACAAACCCGCGCAAGTTTGAAATTTGAATTTGATCGCACATATTCGTTGGGACTAAAGCTCTCACAAGCGCATTCATGATCCACCGTCGAATTAGCAATGGTACAATATGCACAGTTCATTTTTCAACGGTCGAAATTTACTCTATGTTACGTGTCTGTACAAGAACGCATACACTACTCTCTCTCTCTCTCTCTCTCTCTCTCTCTGTATATATATATACTCGTGTGTGTGGTGGCGACGTTTACGGTTTACCTAAACCCTACTTTTTCAAATTTCGAAAGAAAAACTCCTCCTTTCCGATTCGTCTCCCTCCTTACTCTTGTTCTGTTCCACTTCGATCTAGGGTTTGTATCATCAATGCGCACTCCTAATTTCAATCTCTTTTTTTCCCCTCGATTTAATCCCTGTTTTCGATTTGGAGAACGAGAATGGTCGAGTCGTTCCAATTTTTTGCGCTATTTTTGGTTTTTGGGTGTTTTTGCAGAGAAATCGAGCAAGGATAAGGGGAGGAATAAGCAACGGGAGAGATGGTGCAGATCCAGTACTCGGAGAAGTACGTCGACGACACCTACGAGTATAGGTAACGCCAAAACCCTAACCCTAGAAGATGATTTGGTCGATTCTTCGAAACCCTCTTCTTCGATCTTCAATGGCGATTCTTTATTTCTCTTCGATCGCAGGCACGTCGTGCTTCCTCCGGAGGTCGCGAAGCTTCTTCCCAAGAATCGGCTACTCTCCGAGGTAACGAACCTAATGCCCTAGCCAAACTAGGGTTTCTTCGAGATTTTGCCATTTTGGTATGCTTTTGCTGGATAATTTGCACTAGTAGTCCCTGTACTCAGTAAAGTTTCAATTTAATCCTTGGAACACTGTAAAATTTTGGAAATGTTCTATTTCAGGCCTTATCTTAGATTTATGTTAATTAGATAAATTGCACTACTGGTCCCTGAACTACCAGTTAAGTTTCAGTTTGGCACTCAAATTTGCGATTCGGACATTTTAAGACTCAATTTTTTAAAATTTTTCACTAAAAACTGCATCGCCCTGCTATCCATCTCATTCTTTCGCATCAACGGTTTAATTTTTATGGATGTGCAGATTCAATGAATCTCGACAAAACTTTTGCTTGCATAATAAATGGGAAATAAAATGAAACACTTTTTGAAGTTTATTGTGAGGAGTTTGGATTGTCCAACTTAGAAATTCGATTGCGAAAGTTAAAGTTGTTTAGATGTGTTGTTTTTGGGGACTACCGGTGCAAATTACTGTGTTTTTGTTTGATACATGACATTGTGCTGGGAATGTAGAGCGAGTGGAGGGCGATTGGAGTCCAGCAGAGTCGTGGGTGGGTGCACTATGCGATCCACCGACCGGAGCCGCACATCATGCTCTTCCGGCGATCGCTGAACTACCAGCAGCAGCAGGAGACCCAGGCTGCTGCCGCTTAGATGCCCGCCAAGTGAAGGAGGGTGATGATCCCTTATCCTTTTTCGATCTCTTAAAAGGTTAGGGTTTGCTTTATGGATCTGTGGCCCGTCTATCTCTTGTTCTCTGTTATGACCTTGTTGTGTTTGTGGAAATGCTTGTTTGGAAACTGTTGTGTTTGTGTGTTTGTTTCTGCGGGGTATGAAGTATGCGTGGTACTGCTGGAATGAATAGTAATATCATGGATCCTATGTTTATTATGCGTCTGCTGCAGCTATGTTCGTTGCAATCCCGTTAAATGGGTTCATTTTTTTTCTTCTTTTTTTTTTCTTGAAAATTAAATGGTGGATGGGGTTATATAAGGATTTAAGACCTCTTGCTCAGTATAATCAGATAGTTCTGTTTTTGTTGTCGTCAACAAGAGTATTGCTTCACCGACAACCATTGGTGTTGGTGTTGGTGTTGGTGTTGATCTTTGCGGGTTGATTTGAGGCAAAAATGCTGATAATTACTTTGAAAGTCGAATGCAGTTAGTTGGTTGAAGGAAAAAAAAATCTCTTTTTCTTTCGCTTGAAAATGCTGTGTCCAGTTAGCGAACGAATCCAGAGTCTAAATTCGAGTGGTTCCCTATAACTCAGTCTGACAATGCTTGCAAAGTTTCTATCCCTTCATTCTTTTCAGCTTGTGCTCTGTTATGATTCTTGATATCTACATGCAAAGTTATGTTTGATTTTGTTGTAGAATGTGTTGATGTTGGACATGATTAACTGTTGATCTGGGCAATCACATTGGAATCACACATTGTTTGACTATTTGATAGAATAAGTTGTTCCTGATATATACATGGGTAAATCGTACGTTAGGTTCTCAAACTATAATTTGTTGCAATTTCTGGCTCGAAGATTTAGAATTTTTGGAATTATTTTTATATCAATTATGCGTTAATATTTAGTCAGCTAAATTGGATCGTAGAATTCGATTGCAATAATTCTGAAAGTTCAAGTTAGAAATTATAATAAAGTTCAAGTTAGAAATTACAACAATTCTATGTGGAAGGTAGATTTAGGCTCATTTGGGTGAGTTTGTGCACATGTTGTTGTTGTTGTTGTTGTTGTTGTTGTTGTTGTTGGGTTTTTTTTTTTTTTTTTTTTTTTTTTTTTTTTTTTTTTTTTTTTTTTTTTCCTGGTGAAAATGTTAATTTTACTTGCTATTCAAATAGCTTGATTTGCCTTTTAAAAGTAATTTCTGCACGTGCTGTTTAAGTTATTCATGTTGTTTATTTAATCGCTTAATTCTTGATTTAAAAAGTTACGACTCATTGGACGGCAGAGATGGAATAATTAAATTAAGATGAAACGAACGATCGAGAAAGTGTGGTGTACAAATGTAATAGTTTTTTTGAATTAATAAATAACTAAAAATAAAGAAAATGTGATACTTTAGAGGGTTATTTACAAAATTAACCACAATAACAATCCTATTTATAAAAATAGTCTTCTAAAAAAATATTTGTAAAAATAGGCCTCGGGGCGTCAGGTAATTCAAATGCGGTGAATGATTCACCGTATTCACAAAATTTGTCATAGTCTCGTGAAAACGGTGAACCATTCATTGCTCTAAAAAGTGGCAAATGATTTACCGTTTTTAAAAAGCGGTAAATCATTTACCGCTTTTAAAAGTGACAAATAGTTTACCGTTTTTAAAAGTGGTGAACTATTTGCCGCTTTTAAAAGCGGTGAATGGTTCACCGTTTTTATGATTTTTCACCCACAACTAAACTTTTTATAAAAAAAAAACTATTAATACAATTTTCATACATTTCAATTACAACATTTTTCGTACAATTCGATCACAACATTTGATATTTATACAATTCAATCACAACATTTGATATCCATACAATTCAATCACAATATTTGACATCCATATAATTCAATCACAACAATGAATATATCAATCACACAACAACAACAAAGATATTAATCACACCACAATAATAAAGATAGCAATCACACCACAACAACAAAGATATTAATCACATCACAAAAAAAAAAAAAAAAATCCATCACAACATCAAATGTTTTGAAAGTTCTCAACATCAATTATAAATGTCCGAATTATAAAAAAATAAATATAATAATGTAAAAATTATATATGCAAGAAAAATAAAAGAAGTATGAAAATACGAAGATGTCCTAACAAAATCAACTATTTTCCACGCCCTCGCGACCGTCCACGTTTTCGTCCGCCTCTACCTCCGCGTCCGCGCCGCCGACCCAGTGCTCGAATAGGCACATCATCATCATCCTCCATCTCATGTTGTACATGCTCAATGCCATGTATCTTATCAATATGCTCGATGGAGATGTCCTCGACAAGTACATCCGTCCTCTGCGTGTCAAGCACTGATGACTGCATCCCCTCATGCGTCTTAGGTACAGGCTCAGTAGTAATATGATCGTGGCGCCGTCGCCTCCGTCGATATGTAGCACCAACTGGACTCACATCTGATGTGGATGGAACATCCGATGGAGGGATCGGCGCAAATAAAGTATCAAACTGATGTACCTCGGATGTAGATGGGACGTCATATGAAGAAAGTAATGCTGACTGGAAATCGAAATGAAGGACGTCTGATGTCGAGGGAACGTCGGAATGATGAATCGGAACGGATGCGGATGGAAAATCGTACGCAGGCGTGGAGGTGGAGGGAATATCATTCGGAGGTGGCTCTGGATGATGTACAGAAGCAGCTAATGTGGGGGGTCTCTCTAAGACATTCTCGATGTTCAACCTTATATATCCTAGAGCGTTCATCAATCCAGACGACTCTGGAGGATCATCTATCAAATGTCCTAGACTCCTGACAGTACGGCGCAGAGTATCCACCTATAAATATATTAGATTTAAATTTCATAAAAATATATGGTATGCAGTTTATAAATGAACTTACCTCGGCTCGTACATAGCTCGAACGGTGACTCGCCTGGTCTAATAGAACAGAAGGATCAACTGGCCCGATCTCCTCGTGATGGTCCATCTGCAAACAAAGTATATAAACTATTAGTCTTTGATTAGAATGTGGTAATATAATTTGCAAATTTTTAAAATTATAAGTAAACAACCATAAGCAAACAACCTAATACTCTACGTCTACGACTTTCAGTTCTTCTATCTTGATTATTGGGACAAGTACTCCTATAATGTTCCTGTTGTTTACAAATAGAGCATGTTGTTCTTCGCATCCCCTCTCTATCGTCCATGACATTTCGAATATGTGTGGATTTAGGACGGCCTTTCTTTCTTCTTATAGGTGGGGGCGCCAACGGTGGTCCTTGAGGTCGTGGCCAGCTCCTTTTGTCAGGAACAGAGTGGAATTGTGGGGTGTAAGCATTACGGTAATAGTCACGTGTATACCATTCAGAACATAAACTATAGTAGTCAATGTTCAAATGATCATGACTGCAAACGGCTAAAAGATGTGAGCATGACAATCTAGTTAATTTAAATTGTCGGCACAAACATTTTGAGCTTCTCCCATCAAAAAGCACATCATACATTTTATCTCAAGTACTAACTTTAAATTCCTTTAGGCCGTACCGATGTACATCATGTCCTCTACCGAGTGTCATATATTGTCTAACTAGGGTTTCTTGTTTTGGTGCCAATATTGTAGAGTATGTCTCACCTTTCTCACGACGCTTTAGAAAATAACTGTTCACCTTATAAAATGTAGCTGCCACAAATGTCGTAATAGGCAAACCACGTACATCTTTAAGTACTCCATTTAAACTCTCTGACCGATTGGTCGTCATTACCCCAAAACGCCGACCTCCATCGAATGCCTTCGCCCAATATTCCTTTTCTCTTTGAAGCTCGTGCACCCACTGCCAAGCCTCCGGATTCATCCCTTTAAATTTGTCCTTTTGCTCATAATATTCTCTTGCGGTTGCAGCACTTTCTATACCCGTATAAAATTTATTGAGCAAGTTTTTATTTTTAAACCTCGCTTTTTTCATATTAGTTTTCAAATGGCGGAGGCACCAACGGTGAGTATGACCGTCGGCTCTCGGAAACTCCTCAAGAACAATCTCTTTTAGCCCAGGGAAGCGGTCTGAAATCAGACAAATAGATCGATCACTTGTCACAAAAAATTTTAAATGACGTAAAAACCAACGCCAACTAGCCGCATTCTCTCCCTCACAAATAGCAAAAGCCAACGGGTACAATCCATTATTTGTATCTACAACCGTTGCAATCAATGCATGCCCCTGATACTTTCCATACATACATATGAGTTTCATCGATGCTCAACAATGGTAAGCAAGAAGAGAACCCGGTAATTGACGGCCCAAACGCCCAAAATAAGCGTCCAAACTGCCTAACCCCATCTGGTCGGGTTCTGTTATCGAGCCGCCATTTAGTTCCCGGGTTCGCGTGCTGCAACACGGATAAAAATCGACCAACATCGGTGTATGATTCCTTCCAACCACCGTAAATGATTTGTAATGCTTTATTTCTGGCCTGCCACGCCTTCGAATATGGTATCGACACGTGTAATTCAGAACGCATTTTTTCTTATATTTCCGCCGGCGTCAAAGAAAGTTTGACTTTCAATGATGGAAGAATGTGTGTACATATAAGAGATGAAGTAAATTTCTATGGGCAGTGTTCAGCACCGGAAGTAAACAAGTATGCTGCCTGACATATGTTTTGACTCTAAAATAATTCGCATCCTTTGGTATCGAAGCATGTAATCTCAAGGACACGAGTCAACCATGCATCTCACTGTATAAGCTTTTGTGGTCGACTTTAACACTTTCATTTGCACGTTGTGAGAAATGTGTCATTCCTCAAGAGTATGCAATAAACTTGATTTTCCACGGAACACACGCCCAACCCATGATCCATCAATAGTAGGTGGGGGCTTTTCAATTTGAGCACGATCGAATTTAGTGTGATCGATTTCATACTGATCCATCCATTCCGCATCATCTACAAACTGCTCTGGATGATCTATGAACTCGACACCTTCATCTGGATCATCTATATATTCATTATTGGCGGTTGGATTAGCGACATCAGTGTATATGATATCTGCAAGAACCCCAAGTCCGCCGTCATGATCCGCATCACTGTAGTGAACTTCCGCCACATTATCATCATCCTCTTGATCAGTATTATTTTGTTCTGCAAATATTTTCTTGTTGCACCTTCGCTTGAGTCTGATTTTGTATCCCCTCAAACTCGGTTACCGCATGATAGGATCCAAAGTCATGTATATCTCCCAACGGATAGGATCCCAAGTCATGCATATTGTGAGAAGACGGATTTCTGCATATATTTTTCATTATTAATCCCTCACTACAAAAGTTATATAATAAAAATAATTATAATGTATGCTAATCTATATTCGTATATATCGTTTTGTTGTCCACCAAGTGGAGCGTGCGATTTGGATGTCGTGGCACGATCACTAGTACGTGGGAGAGACGAAGGACGGACAACTACATTCGAAACTTCGTACTCTTTTCAATTGAATAATTAATCAATTTAAATATTTATTTTAACTAAATAATTATATAATGCCACAATTTGTAATACTAACCTAGATATATTTGCTCCACCTCCGATGTCATCATGAAATGATTCTCTTTCAGCCATAGGAGATATTACATCTACGTCTAATTCACTATTTAACATTCTTGAAAAATTGCCGTGAGATGCAACCAACCATATGCTTCTCAATGTAGATTATCAAACATGAACAATTCCGAGATAATGCCATCATAACACACAATGAGTCATCATCCGTAATTTCGATCACATCATATTGATTTCCTCCCATTGGATATCGAACTTTAATAATTAGAAGACACTCATCTCTTCTTATATTGGTAATTCTATACATTTTTTTCTCAAAATCTCTAAATGTAATATTCATTAGAATGCCACTTAATTTCTTACGACCTCCAATATACTGTGGATTATAATCTTGCTTAACAAGTTGTCCATCCCAGTTAACACCAATAGCTACATTATGAGCCATCCTAATTTCAAAAAAAAAAATATTCAAAAAATAAATACTAAAAAAAATTTAATTATAATGTTGCTATTAGTGTTTACTTTTTGAATATATAATATCTAATTGCGATATAAAATTTTTTTTAGTATTTATTTTTTGAATATTATTTTTTTTTGAAATTAGGATGGCTCATAATGTAGCTATTAGTGTTAACTGGGATGGACAACTTGTTATGCAAGATTATAATCCATAATATATTTGTGGTCGTAAGAAAATTAAGTGGCATTAAATGAATATTACATTTAGGAATTTTGAGAGAAAAATGTATAGAATTACCAATATAAGAAGAGATGAGTGTTTTCTAATTATTAAAGTTCGATATCCAATGGGAAGAAATCAATATGATGTGATCGAAATTACGGATGATGACTCATTGTGTGTTAAGATGGCATTTTTTCGGAATTGTTCATGTTTGATAATCTACATTGAGAAGCAGATGGTTGGTTGCATCTCACGGCAATTTTTCAAGAATGTTAAATAGTGAATTAGACGTAGATGTAATATCTCCTATGGCTGAAAGAGAACCACTTCATGATGACATCGGAGGTGGAGCAAATATATCTAGGTTAGTATTACAAATTGTGGCATTATATAATTATTTAGTTAAAATAAATGTTTAAATTGATTAATTATTCAATTGCAGAGAGTACGGAGTTTCCAATGTAGTTGTCCGTCATCCGTCTCTCCCACGTACTAGTGATCGTGCCACGACATCCAGATCGCACGCTCCACTTGGTGGACAACAAAATGATACATACGAATATGGGTTAGCATACATTATAATTATTTTTATTATATAACTTTTGTAGTGAGGGATTAATAATGAAAAATATATGCAGAAATTCGTCTTCTCACAATGTGCATGACTTGGGATCCCTATCCGTTGGGAGATGTATATGACTTTGGATCCTATCATGCGGTAACCGAGTTTGAGGGGATACAAAATCAGACTCAAGCGGAGGTGCAACAAGAAATATTTGAAGAACAAAATAATACTGATCAAGAGGATGATGATAATGTGGCGGAAGTTCACTACAGTGATGCGGATCATTACGGCGGATTTAGGGTTTTTGCAGATATCATATACACTGATGTCGCTAATCCAACCGCCAATAATGAATATGTAGATGATCCAGATGAAGGTGTCGAGTTCATAGATCATCCAGAGCAGTTTGTAGATGATGCCGAATGGATGGATCAGTATGAAATCGATCACACTGAATTCGATCGTGCTCAAATTGAAAAGTCCCCTCCTACTATTGATGGATCATGGGTTGGGCGTGTGTTCCGTGAAAAATCAAGTTTATTTTATACTCTTGAGGAATGACACATTTATCACAACGTGCAAATGAAAGTGTTAAAGTCGACCACAAAAGCTTATACAGTGAGATGCATGGTTGACTCGTGTCCTTGGAGATTACATGCTTTGATACCAAAGGATGCGAATTATTTTAGAGTCAAAACATATGCTAGGCAGCATACTTGTTTACTTCCGGTACTGAACACTGCCCATAGAAATTTACTTCATCTCTTATATGTACACACATTTTTCCATCATTGAAAATCAAACTTTCTTTGATGCCGGCAGAAATACAAGAAAAAATGCGTTCTGAATTACACGTGTCGATACCATATTCGAAGGCGTGGCAGGCCAGAAATAAAGCATTACAGATCATTTACGATGTTGGTCGGTTTTTATCCGTGTTGCAGCACGCGAACCCGGGAACTAAATGGCGGCTCGATAACAGAACCCGGCCAGATGGGGTTAGGCAGTTTGGACGCTTATTTTGGGCGTTTGGGCCGTCAATTACCGGGTTCTCTTGTTGCTTACCATTGTTGAGCATTGATGGAACTCATATGTATGTATGGAAAGTATCAGGGGCATGCATTGATTGCAACGGCTGTAGATGCAAATAATGGATTGTACCCGTTGGCTTTTGCTATTTGTGAGGGAGAGAATGCGGCTAGTTGGCGTTGGTTTTTACGTCATTTAAAATTTTTTGTGACAAGTGATCGATCTATTTGTCTGATTTCAGACCGCTTCCCTGGGCTAAAAGAGATTGTTCTTGAGGAGTTTCCGAGAGCCGACGGTCATACTCACCGTTGGTGCCTCCGCCATTTGAAAACTAATATGAAAAAAGCGAGGTTTAAAAATAAAAACTTGCTCAATAAATTTTATACGGGTATAGAAAGTGCTGCAACCGCAAGAGAATATTGTGAGCAAAAGGACAAATTAAAAGAGATAAATTCGGAGGCTTGGCAGTGTGTGCACGAGCTTCAAGAAGAAAAGGAATATTGTGCGAAGGCATTCGATGGAGGTCGGCGTTTTGGGGTAATGAGACCAATCGGGCAGTGAGTTTAAATGGAGTACTTAAAGATGTACGTGGTTTGTCTATTACGGCATTTGTGGCAGCTACATTTTATAAGGTGAACAGTTATTTTCTAAAGCATCGTGAGAAGGGTGAGACATACTCTACAATATTGGCACCAAAACAAGAAACCCTAGTTAGACAATATATGACACTCGGTAGAGGACATGATGTACATCGGTACGGCCTAAAGGAATTTAAAGTTAGTACTTGAGATAAAATGTATGATGTGCTTTTTGATGGGAGAAGCTCAAAATGTTTGTGCCGACAATTTAAATTAACTAGATTGTCATGCTCACATCTTCTAGCCGTTTGCAGTCATGATCATTTGAACATTGACTACTATAGTTTATGTTCTGAATGGTATACATGTGACTATTACCGTAATGCTTACACCCCACAATTCCACTCTGTTCCTGACAAAAGGAGCTGGCCACGACCTCAAGGACCACCGTTGGCGCCCCCACCTATAAGAAGAAAGAAAGGCCGTCCTAAATCCACACATATTCGAAATGTCATGGACGATAGAGAGGGGATGCGAAGGACTACATGCTCTATTTGTAAACAACAGGAACATTATAGGAGTACTTGTCCCAATAATCAAGATAGAAGAACTGAAAGTCGTAGACGTAGAGTATTAGGTTGTTTGCTTATGTTTGTCTACTTATAATTTTAAAAATTTGCAAATTATATTACCATATTCTAATAAAAGGCTAATAGTTTGTATACTTTGTTTGCAGATGGACCATCGTGAGGAGATCGGGCCAGTTGATCCTTCTGTTCTATTAGACCAGGCGAGTCACCGTTCGAGCTATGTACGAGCCGAGGTAAGTTCATTTATAAACTGCATACCATATATTTTTATAAAATTTAAATCTAATATATTTATAGGTGGATACTCTACGCCGTACTGTCAGGAGTCTAGGACATTTGATGGATCCTCCAGAGCCGTCTGGATTGATGGACGCTCTAGGATATATAAGGTTGGACATCGAGAATGTCTTATTAGAGAGACTCCCCACATTAGCTGCTTCTGTACATCATCCAGAGCCACCTCCGAATGATATTCCCTCCAACTCCACGTCTGCATACGATTTTCCATCCGCATCCGTTCCGATTCATCATTCCGACGTTCCCTCGACATCAGACGTCCTTTATTTCGATTTCCAGTCAGCATCACTTTCTTCATATGACGTCCCAGCTACATCCGAGGTACATCAGTTTGATACTTTATTTGCGCCGATCCCTCCATCGGATGTTCCATCCACATCAGATGTGAGTCCAGTTGGTGCTACATATCGACGGAGGCGACGACGCAACGATCATATTACTACTGAGCCTGTACCTGAGACGCAAGAGGGGATGCAGTCATCAGTGCTTGACACGCAGAGGACGGATGTACTTGTCGAGGGCATCTCCATCGAGCATATTGATGAGATACATGGCATTGATCATGTACAGCCTGAGATGGAGGATGATGATGATGTGCCTACTCGAGCACTGGGTCGGCGGCGCGGACGCGGACGCGGACGCGGACGCGGAGTTAGAGGCGGACGAAAACGTGGAGAGTAGTTGATTTTGTTAGGACATCTTCGTATTTTCATACTTTTTTTATTTCTTGCATATATAATTTTTACATTATTATATTCATTTTTTTATAATTCGGACATTTATAATTGATATTGAGAACATTTGATATTGTGATGGATTTTTTTTTTTTTTTTTTTGTGATGTGATTAATATTTTTGTTGTTGTGGTGTGATTGATATATTTCTTGTTGTGATGTTGTGATTGAATTGTATGGATGTCAAATATTGTGATTGATTTGTATGAATATCAAATATTGTGATTGAATTGTATGAATATCAAATATTTTGATCGAATTGTACGAAAAATGTTGTAATTGAAATGTATGAAAATTGTATTGATGGTTTTTTTTTTTATTTAAAGTTTAGCTATGGGTGAAAAACCATGAAAGCGGTGAATCATTCACCGCTTTCATGGGACTATGACAAATTTTGTGAATGCAGTGAACCATTCACCGCTTTCTTGAAAAGCGGTAAATGGTTCACCGTATTTGGGTTACTTGATACCCCGAGGCTTATTTTTAAAAATATTTTTTTTAGAAGATTATTTTTATAAATAGGATTGTTAGTGTGGTTAGTTTTGTAAATAATAAATTATTTTTATAAATAGGATTTTTTGTTGTTGTGCAGCTCACTATTATTATTTTTTAAATAATAAATTATTTTTTTACAGTGAATATTGAATATTTTGTATTATTTAATATGATATCAAAATATGAGGTTTTGATCTATCTTGGGATTTTAATATAATTATTATTTTTATTTAATTTAAATTTATGAATTTATTAGAAGGTTTTGAGTCGTGATGTGAGAAAAAACAAATAACAGTTGTTTTGTATTATTTAATAGTTTTATGTAGAAATGATAATATTTAATCTAAGTATTTCAAGATTATAGCCATGTTTAATTAGAACGCCAAACTTGTGACTATCCCGGGAAATAAAAGATATAAATATGCTTTCATTTGCATCAGCACATTATGTTATTCGGATGGTACTTAAATTTTTGGGACGAAACTCATGGCCAAACTTTAATTTCATACTCTGCGAGTGACATTAAATTTTTGGTCTAATTTCATTGAGTAAGTTGTCGCGGTTGCATTATTAATTAAGAAATGTATACAAAACACTTTGCACCAATAAGAATGTAGGTAAAAACGTATAGAAATTATTTGAACTATGAACTATTTTAGATAGACTATTTGATCTTTTAAATTTTTTAATTTTTGAAATTGAATTTAGTAATAAGGATGAGATAACTAGGTTTTTCAGGGGTCGAAAAAGAAAAGAAAAAAAAAGGATAACTCTGTTTTTGATTTACGATGTCAGTCCAGATCTTTTCAATATGTCAATAATCCTAACCGAACTGATGGCGAACAGGCAGCCAGTATTACGTTGCTGGAAGATAACTCTATTTTTGATTTTCTATATCACCCTCCAATTTGCAGTCAAAATAGTTAGAAATTTGTTCTGCTCTATCCGTCCTTCCCCTTCCATCCATTTCTCTCACACCCCGCTAACACAAACCCCTAACTTCTCGAACCCTACGCCCTCATCTCCCTATCCAATCACGAATCGTGAGTAAACACATCTCAAGAGTAGATGATTACTTGTCTCAAGCTGATCGCCACAGAGCACACAGTGGTTATTTTCTGACCACCCTTTTTTACCAAGGTTCTTTGCTGTAAGGAGCCAGTTCTTAAGAGCCAGCCAGACGAAAATCTTAACTTTGGAAGGCATACGCAGACACCAAACGGAGGAGGTGGTGTACTTTCGTAATCCCCCATCGCTGACGGTAAAGGTACCCTTCTTATGCCATCTCCAAACCACGCCGTCGTCCCTATTGCCCGGTGTGACTCCCCCCACCACCTCCTTTAGTAGGCGCACACGTTCCCTCTCCCTATGCCTCCTCAATAGGGCGCCTCTTAAAATTTTTTTCTAATTCCATCCATTGCTATCGAAGCAAGCGCTAATTCTGATCGCCTTCCTTTCCACTTCGCTAAACAACTCCGGGAAAAGAGATTGCAGGGCCATCTTGCCGCACCATCTGTCAGACCAGAAGTTGATTGTTCTCTCATGGGAAAGCCCCCCTTTAAATATCTCTCTGCTACAGATAACATTTCTCCACCACTGGGAAGCTGGCATAAAAGAGCTCCCCTCCCGCAACGGGATTCATTTTGAGTAATATAGCCCTCTGACGAGTTTGTTCCACTGAAGGTCAGGTGCAGTGAAGAATCTCCACCCCCATTTACAGAGAAGGGCTTCATCGTTTATTGTGCTCAGAAGTAGAATTCCCAACCCTCCTTCAAGCTTATTCCTACACACATTTCTCCATCCGACTAGCCGTCCCCACCCACGTACTTTCGATTTGCCGGTCCTAAAGAAATATCTCCTAAGAGCCTCAATACGTTTAGTGATCCATTTTGGCGCCTTAAAAATAGAGAAATAAAAAAAGCTATGTTGGTAAGAACAACATTAACCAACGTAAGCCTTCGACCTAGAGAGTAACTTCGCCTTCCATCCATCAATTCTTCTTTGTATCTTATCAATAACCCTTCTCCAGTCCTCCTTTCTTAGGGTCTTATTGGAAAGGGGCAGTCCAAGGTATTTCGTCGGGAAAGCCTCGACTTTGTAATCCAGTATCTTTGCCAGTCTAATTCCCTTGTTCTCCGAGCAACCGGTGTAGAATAGTTTCGTTTTCTCCTTATTAACTTTGAATCCGGAAGCCCACTCAAACAGGTTCCAAATAAATTTAAGTTTTCTTAACTGTTTCTTTCGGGCCTTACAGAAAAATATCGTATCATCCGCATATTGTATTAACGACACTCGGCACTCCTCGGATGGACCTAACCCCCTAAAAGCTTGTTTCTGACCGCCTCGTCCGCCAGCCGTGTTAGGCCCTCAGTCACCATGAGAAACAGGTACGGAGATAGAGAGTCTCCTTGTCTCACCCCTCTCTTGCTCTTGATCTAGCTGGTTGCTTCACCATTGAACATAACCGCCACTTTTGCGTTATATCCACCCGCATCATCTATCATCGAACCCCTACTATTTCATAATTTTGTGCAAGAACGCCCAGTTGATTCTATCATATGCCTTTTCGAAATCCACTTTCACTCCGACTCCCTTGCATTTCGTCCTATTACCGCATTCGATTAGCTCGCATGCCGTTGCAAAAGCGTCCGAAATATTCCTCCCCTTGAGAAAGGCAGATTGGGACTGCGAGATCAGGGATTGTAGCACCGATGCTAATTTGTTAGCTCGAACCTTAGAGATAATTTTCTGTATCCCGTTGAGGAGACTAATTGGACGAAAATCGTTCGCCTTCCGAGTCCCTTCTTTTTTTGGAATCAAGCAAACATAGGAGTAGTTGAAAGGGCCCGTGAAGATTCTCCCCTCATGCAGGTCAAGAAAAATTCTACCAATGTTTTCCTTCAGTGTGTCCCATAAGACTTGATAAAAACTGAGTGGCAATCCGTCAGGCCCTAGTGCTTTATCCCTTTCTAGCTGGAAGACCGCTGCTTTGATCTCTTCCAAGCTGAAAGGTGTACCTAGGTTCCCCCGATCCGTATCAGAAAGCCAACGCAGGCGGAATAACACACTCCAGTCCTCGAATGACGTTGGCCCGGTGTTCTTAGGTGCAAAAATTCTTTGAATTTTTGCACAAGGTAGAATTTCTTATCCTCAACTCTACTATAGCATCTGCCATCATCCTCAATCGTGCCAATCGTATTGGAGCTCCTCCTGCCATTTGCGTATGAGTGGAAGAATTTAGTGTTCCCGCCTCCATCCTTCAACCAACTTAACTTAGCTCGGGCTTTCCAAATAAGTTCCTCGTCGTCCAGAATCATGATGAGCTTAGCTTTCAGCTCAATCCTTTTATCAAACAGAAGTGACGGGAGATCCTGTCGTTCCTCTAGATCCTGTCGTTCCTGTAACCCATCGATCTCCATAATCTCCGTCAAAAGTTTCTTCTTCGCCTCCCTTATGCTATAGAAGTGTGTATAGCACATTGACTTTTAATCCTATTACGACAATGTCTTAATTTTGCCGTGAAGTTTAGCACCCCCGAGTTACTTACTCCAACTTCTTTCCACCACGTAGGAACACTCGACACGAGATCCTCACACCTTAACCACGCCTCCTCGAAGATTTTTTTTCGTCTTTTATTCTTTCCGCCCGTGGTTAGCAGAATAGGACAGTGATTAGACGTAATTCTAGGTAGAGCCTCGACCACTGACAATGGATAGGTCGAATCCCACTCTGTGGAAACGAGAAACCGATCAAGTTTCACAAGAGACGCAAACCGCTGCAGATTCGACCAAGTGAAGCTTTGATTTATCAACGGCAGGTCGATAAGCTCGATGTCAGTGATAAGGAAGGCTTTCATTTGAATTATATATATATATATATATATATATATATATATATATATATATATATATATATATATATATATATATATATATATATATATATATATAGAATCTGACTACTATGATTTTGATAGCATCAAGTATTTGGTGTTATCAAATATTTTACCGTTAGATTTATTATTTTGATCATTTTTTCTTTAGATTATATTATTTTTCCAACAGTCACTAAACTTTAGAGGCTCACTATTATCCTAAAAACACATACCTTAATAGAACTAAACTACTATGCTATAATAATACTAAGTCATTGGTGCTATTAGGTTTTTGACATTTGGATGAAGAAATGTGCAGTTAGTATTATAGTGGACTCCTAAAATTTAGTTTGTGGTTGAGTAAATAGTATGATCTAATAGATGAAAATAATTAAAGTGTGTGGGTTATGGAATAATGGATCTGAATAGGAAAAAAATCACCTAGAGGGGGGGTTGAATAGGTGTAAACAATAAACTCACCAAATCGTTGCGTAAAAATAACCCAAAGCGGAAAAATAAATAAGTACGCAAGATTTTACGTGAAAAACTCTGTCACAGGAGTAAAAAACTACGAGACCGATAACACGGTGAAATCCACTAAGATTAAACACGTACAAGGTGATATATCGTAATATTACGACTCAACCTTTTCCATACGCTCTGAGTAGATATTCTCCGCTCGCTCCACAACGCGCATCGAATCCACGATTTGCGTCCAACGGCGAATCTATGACGTCCAACCGAATCCACGGTATTCACCAATATAGCACGTATCGATCACACGAATATACCTCGCTCCGAATCCACGAAAGCGGTAGCACCTTGAATGCACAAGGCCACGCGAATCCACGCGCTGTTTGTTCTCTCGAAAATCGTTGTTTTGTTTATTGGTGGTGATAATATCCCGAATACTTAGATAATAGATAGAGAAGAAAATACCATCTAAATATTCATCAATTTGATTCTACAAAAAATAGAGAGTTTGGAAACTCTAAAATCAAATTGATCAATATAGACGAAGAAATATAAATTAGATCATGCATTCCTTTCTTCTCTATATGTGGATTTTCATTTAGATCCCATTTTTAAAGATAAATAGAAATTTTGAAACCCTAGGAATCTTAGGAATTATCGATCTCTTGGGATTATCGAGATTTACCTAAAAGATGAATGTTAGCGTCTATTTATAGGTTAGAAATCTTTTGGAAAGAGATAAGAATAAAAAACAACCTTATCTGAAGTTTTCCTGCTCGGCGGTTCGGGCTGGCTTAAGTCTGATCCGGACTGTCGTCTTTTGACAGATATTTTTCAGAAAAACTGGTTCGGGGTCCGAACTCAAAGGAGGTTGATCCGGACTGTTCATGCGATTCAGCAAACACAAAGTTCGGGGTCCAAACTCAAAAGAGGATGATCCGGACTGGAATTCCGCATGAACCAAACCCTGTTCGGGGTCCGGACTGGATGGTGCTGATCCGGATCCTGAACACTCAAAAAGTCCAATTTTTGATTTTTATGCAATAAAAATTATTCCAAATGTTTCTAAACTATAAGAATGTATTCCGATCATCACCAATAATTAATTTAAACCTACCTGATCCTTTTGAATCCATTCTTCTTTAGATTGATGTATGTGATCCACAATTATTCAACTTCAATTTTCAAGACTCAAAACACTTCACGAAATATGCTATTACAAAAATCATTAACAATCTCCCCCTTTGGCGGTTTCGTGACAAAACATATAATTCTCAAAAATAAATAAAAAGATATTTTTGTTGCTATCACCATACAACAAAAAATTACATGAAAGGTCCAAATAAAGTGTAAATACAAGAGATAAACTCTTAATACAAATTCTAGACTTAGACACTTGTACTCTCTGCAAAAGAAATAATTCTTGATAAAAGAAATCATAAGATATCTCAAGAATTTAAAAATTCAATAAGCAATCAGAAAGATAGAGTTTATACTTATGTAACTTATGACATTAATTATCAGATATGTATGAAAGTAGACAATCAAAGATTCACATATCATCTAATATCAATAAAGTTCCAAATGTCATAGCTCAAAGTTTACAAACAGTTAGCAAGTTCAAAGTTAAGTTGTGTCAGTTGTCGCAAGTCACTTGTTAGAAATATTACATGCCCAAATAGTTAGTCAATTAGTTAGTCATATGGCATGTTATAACAAGTTTAGTTATACTTACCTTCAAGTTCAAAGTTCTCTCCCCCTTTTTGTCACAATTGTCAAATAAAAAATCAGGAGGAAAAAGTCAAAAGTAAAGAAAACTTAAGGTAACAAAAAAAACTTGCAAATCAACGTTAGAAAAATTTATCTCGGATTTGAGTTTTCAGAACTGTTGCAACCCAATTTGTTAAAAATTGCCTTGAGCAGCTTTGAGACTTTCGAACATTTCTTTTGAAGCTTACGTTGATCGGTAGTGATATGCTGTAAATCAAGTGACATTCTTTCTCGTTCTAAAGAAAATCGCTGCTGCTCGTGAAATATGGAGGACACAAACACATCATCCTCCGACGTGTCTCTCATTGGAGTTGAGGCAAGTAGCGAGGTTGCAGATGGTACTGGAATCGATGAGGCATGTTTACCTTCAATCCATTTAGACTCTTTCATCTGAATGATGTTTTCTCTAGTTGGAGATTGTATTCCTGCAAGTGACTCATTAATATGAAGTCCACTACCCCTTGTTTGTTTCTTTATCGCACATTTTCTTATCGTCGAGCAAGATTTCATAGGTGCTTTGTTCTTTAGTGCAGACCTATCGTTAGCTGCGGCAACCTGTTTTGCTTCCTTTACTATCGTCTCCCAATATTCGATTTCAGTCTCGAAATCATCTGAAAGGACGGGCTGAGGTTCTTCTTGATCTTTTCTAGCTTGCTTCATTTTGTTTGTAATCCTTGTGCTCACCAATGCTGTGACAAAGATGATTATCCAACCAAACACCAATGTTGACTGAGTTTTTTAAAAAAGGTCCTGTGAGCAAGAACTTCAAAAACATGAAAAAAATTATTTAATTTCAAAATTTTGAAAAATTATACCCAATCAATCCTTATCACATGTAGAAGCTAGGAATCAAGAAGGATTTGCAAAAAAATTTTAAAAAATAAATCAATCACATGATTTTTGAAAATTCCAAAAATTGTCCTAAAATCATAATTTCTGTAATCGACGCCCAAAAATCCGTTTAGAAAATAAACAACAAGCATAGAAACAATTCTTAGGCATCCAGATTTCAGTTTTCAAAAGAAATTTGATAAAAAAATCGTGCAAAAATAAAATTGTAGCATGAAATCCATCACGTTTTGAAGAACACAAGCAAAAAACTGTGAATGAGATGAGTTTTGATCAAAATACTTGCTTGGATTGAGAGAAATCGAGTCAAGAGAAATCCAATAGCCCTTGGTTTTAGAGAGATAAACTCATGAAAGCAAAATCAAAAACTTAGAGTGAATGAGAAATCGAAAACCCTTCGTTTTGTTTTAAACCTAGCTGCGGTCCGGATCGGATTATGAATTCAGTCCGGATCGGCTTCGCGCTGAAAATCCCATCGTTCGGGATCCGGACTGAACTATCCAGTCCGGGCTGCTTTCAACTTTTTCTTCAGAAAAATTTCGAAAAATTCTAGAAAATGCGGAAAAAGCATCTAAACATTCTTACATATCAACTTTATACAAAAAGTATCGTTTCATATGAAAAGAATAGGATTATGAGAAATCTATCAATATATCTCAAATAAAGAAACGAAAATTTATAAAAGTTATATCCTCTAAAGTTGAGCAAGTTCAAAACATCAATCATGATCTTATGAGTAATGAATTTATCGAATCATTAATTGAGCAAAGAAAATGAAGCATCATGATTGATAGATGTTTGAAATCCCTAATAAATAAGATAATGCTATCTAGTCAATATGTTTTATGGACTGGCTCTTTGAGTATCTTTCATTCAAAAATCCCATCTTATACCAACCTTGGAATTTGATAGAGCCAAGTATTCCAAAAAGTATTTTATCAAATAAACAAGAACACCATGCTTAGTAAACATGTGGTAGCTGCACACAGTACTCGGACGACCGAGGTGGTAGCTCTTTCCTCCATGTGGTGGTAGTTTTCACACTCCACTAAGGGATGTAACTCTTTCCACATCTTTTGAGTATGAAACATTAAAACCCCCCCCTCAATTGACTATCAATTATAAAAGATATTCAGTATTCAACCGACCATTGATCTCGTGTTCATACTTATTTCAATATCAAATAAGATAAAGACAATATCAAGAGATCATTGAATGAGAAATTGACTTTGATCAATTAAAGATGACATAATTGATATAAATGATCATTGCATCAGATGAATTATAATGATATCCAAATCATAATACACTTCTCTAAACATGAAAGGATGCAATAAAAGTCAATTATACTAATGCTCAGTTAATGTTCTATTGTACAAATAAAAAGAAAAAAAATACAAAACAAAATCTAATCTAAGCAATGATTCAAAAATCGATTATTCCAAAGAAAGCATGGCAATTGCTTTTCGCAAATGAATAAAACGTTTTTAATCCAAAAGTTTTGTCAAAATATCGCTAATTGATCTTCAGTTGAAACATAAAAAATTTGCAAAATACTTGATTCAACTACCTCTCTAAGAAAGTGATATCTTAGTTCAATGTGTTTTGTTTTAGAGTACAACATAGGGTTTTTAGAAATGTTAATGGCACTAGTGTTGTCATACAAAATAGTTACCGAGGTCGCAGGGATGCGGAAGTCACTCAATACATTTTTCATCCAAATCAATTGAGTTGAGCAACTTTCCATTGAAATGTATTCCGCCTCGGCAGTAGAGAGAGCAATGCAGTTTTGCTTTTTACTATGCCATGCAACAAGACAATGGCCAATATAAAAACATGCACCACTCGTGCTCTTTCGATCATCCACTGATCCAGCCCAATCGGCATCCGAATATCCTATAATGTCAAGAGATGTGCCCATAGAATACCAAATTCCAAAATTGATTGTTCCTTTGACGTACCGGATGATCATTTTCACGGCTTTCAGGTGAATTTCCTTTGGTGCTGATTGATATCTCGCGCAAATCCCAACGCTGAAAGAAATACCCGGGCGACTGGCAGTAAGGTAGAGTAGACTTCCAATCATACTTCGATACAGTTTCTCGTCTACTTTTTCTCCGTGAGATTCACTATCAAGTCCCTTATTACTTGTTCCCATAGGAGTCGGATAGTCTTTAGAATCTTCCAATCCGAATTTCTTGACCAACTCCTTCGCATACTTGGATTGACACAAATGAATGCCATCATTACTTTGCTTAATCTGCAGGAAAATAAGTAAGCTCACCCATCATGGATATCTCAAATTCGCTTTCCATTGTTTCGGCGAATTTTGAAGCATCGTTGTTTCTCGTAGCTCCAAACACGATGTCATCCACATAGATTTGAGCCACAATGAAGTTATCCTGAGAATGCTTCACAAAGAGTGTCCGATCGGCTTCCCCTCGAGTATAGCCTTTTTCCAAAAGATGTTTAGTCAATCTTTCGTATCATGCCCGCGGTGCTTGTTTTAGTCCGTAAGGAGCATTTTTCAATCGAAAGACATGGTTTGGAAGTTTATGATCAATGAAACCTTTCGGTTGACCCACATAAACTTCTTCGTTTAGAAAACTATTTAAAAATGCGCTCTTAATGTTCATTTGGAAAAGCTTAAGTTTAAAATGACAAGCAATAGCGAAAAGGATACGAATGGACTCGAGACGGACAACTGGGGCGAATGTCTCATCAAAGTCTATTCCTTCAATTTGCGAGTAGCCATGAGCAACCAACCGTGCTTTGTTTCTCACAATGGTACCGTCTTTATTTTTCTTATTCTTGAAAATCCATTTAGTACCAATAATGTTTTGTTGCTTTGGGGGCTTCGTCAATTCCCAGACTTTGTTCATTTTAAATTGATTGAGCTCTTCTTGCATTGCTTCAATCCAATAGTCATCTTGAAGAGCTTCATCAATATTCTTTGGTTCAATTATGGAGACATAACATGGAACTCCACATTCCAATTGTCTTCGAGTTCTAACTCCTTCTTGAGGATCTCCAATAATATTTGTTCCGGGATGGTCCTTGGAGAAACGAAGCGTTTGAGGTAAAGGAGTACTCGGGGAAATATGTGATGAATCCTGCATATTAGATGAACTAGAAGAACCATTAGATGTATCTAAATTTTCACAAGATTTATCATGCAAAGATGCAATATCATTAGCAGGAGATTCATCGTCAAGAGACATATCAAGAGTAGATTTATCAGAAAAATAAAAAGTTTCATCTACTTTAACATTTATTGATTCTATCATCATTTTAGATTTAAGATTGTATACTCGATATGCTTTACTATTTGTAGAATAATCCATAAACTTTAACATTTATTGATTCTATCATCATTTTAGATTTAAGATTGTATACTCGATATGCTTTACTATTTGTAGAATAATTCATAAAAATTCCTTCGTCACAACGAGAGTCGAATTTTTCAAGATTTTCACGATCGCGCAAAATATAGCAACAACTCCCGAAGATGCGAAAATACTTGATATTAGGTTTTCTACTAAACCATAGTTCATATGGAGTGTTTAACGTACCCGGGCGCAAATAGATACGATTGATCACATAGACCGCGGTGTTAACTTCTTCAGCCCAAAAATATAAATGGCGTTTCCGGCTATGAAGCATAACACGCGCCATCTCTTGTACAACTCTATTTTTGCGCTCGATTACACCGTTCTGTTGCGGTGTATAAGGTGCAAAGAATTTATATTTTATACCGTTTGAAGAGCAAAAATCAATGAATTTTGAATTAATGAATCCACCTCTATCACTCCGAACACGAACGATCTTTTCATTCTTCTCAATCATAATACGATGATAAATCTCGTTAAAAGAATCGAAAGTATCTGCTTTCTTTTTTAAAAATGCTATTCATGAATATCTAGAGAAATCATCAACCAAAAGAAAATTGTACCATTTACCTCCTAAGCTTGGTTGCCGGGTCGACCCTATTAAATCCATATGCAATAATTGTAGTGGTCGTTTGGTTCCCATGTGGTTCAAGTTCCGATGCGTGGATCTCGATTGTTTTCCTTTTTGACAACCTCCACACACAATATTTTCTTTAAAAATTAATTTTGGAACACCTCTAACCATGTCTTTGTTAGATATTCTAGATAGTTCTTTAAAGTTCATATGACCTAGTCTTTCATGCCAAAGAGTTTCATTATCAAGTGACACTAGGTTACAATGATTTAGAGAATTATTAGGAACTACATAGCAATTATTTTGATATCTAACCTCTTTCAAAAAGAATGAATGGTTTTCGTCAGTTACAATACATTCAACAGAAGAAAAGTTAACTGAAAAATCATCATCACACAATTGGCTAATGTTTATGAGGTTAGTCTTAAGGCCTTCAACAAATAACACATTGTTCAAAACCGGGCCATCTGGAATAGTGATAGTTCATTTTCCAACTATTTTTGAAGATCGTCTATCTCCGAAAACAACAAGTCCTCCGGAGGTTTTCTCAAACGATTTAAAATAGTTTTTATCTCCGGTCATGTGCCGTGAGCAACCACTATCCAAATACCAAGATATATTGTCATACGCATGTAATGATGTGTGAATGACAAGACAAGGGAAGAGTTCACCTTTGCGCACCCAAACTTTAGGAGTTTTGGAATACGTCGGCAATGATCGTGAAGTTGAGTTCCTTGGTGAATACGCCTTGTTCGGTTGATCACTTTTCTTTTATTTTCATGATAATATTATCTTGAGGAATGTACTACCATTATTCTTGACCTTTGGTTGATTTCTTATTGAATTCCGGTCTCTATTCTTGATGGTAGTTGATGCAAGTAGTGCTTGATTCGTTTGTTTTGCTCCATACTTGCAATTTGGTCTTATGTGCCCTACAAAACCACAACGATAACATATCTTGGTAAAAGTTGAACCCGAAGAAGGTGAGGTAGGCTTGTCAACGTTGGTTGTGATGATTTTCGTCGGAGGAGGAGCAACCGACTAAGGCACAAACTTTGTACTACTCGAACTTGGATCCTCACCAGTTCGATCGTATCCAAGATTCAAACGATTTGTTTGACCAAGACCAAGCAACTTGTCCAACTTACTTTTTCCTGATGAAAATATCTTCAAATCTTCTTTAAGTTGGAATATGGTTTTCGTCAACTCCATTTTTTCTTGTCAAGCCTCAGAATAGAGCTTCAAGAAGTGATTAGCTTTATCCACCAATTTAATATGTTCCTTCTCGAAATTCTCGTTCTTCTCTGGAAAGGAAACATTTATTTTGACCAAATTATCCCTTTCCTCTTCAAGAGCGTTTGAGAGAGAAGTTGTCTTTTTAGATTGTTCTTCAAGATCCCACAACCTTCTTCTCAAACTTTTATTTTGCTTCGCTAATTTTTTCGAATCCTTTAACAATTTATGATAGGCAAAAGCAAAGTCTTCACCTTCGGAATCGCTAAGTTCATTATCCTATGCAGTTTTTTCATTCAAGGATGAGATGGATAACGAACCGGTGGTCGATGAAAAATACATGAAAGTTAAAGTTGTGGACGCAATAAATGCTGTGGCGTTATTATCCTCATCACTAGAAGATGACTCATCAGAAAAGGAAGAGTCATTATGGCTTGCATAGCCTTCTTCTTTGACGGATTCTTGTTGGGACACTCCGTTGAGATATGACCAAAACCTCGGCATTTGAAGCACTGGATTTGTCCCTCGGTGTTCTTCTTGTCCTTTGAAGAACCCTCTTGCTTTCTTATTTTAAAGCTTGAAAATCCTTTGCCTTTCTTGGACTTAACGAAGGATGATGGTCTGCTTGAATTTCCCCTTCGAAAGTTTCGGCAAAATTTTTTTGTCAAGAATGCAAGCTGTTTCTCTAATTCCTCCATTGATAGATCATCGTTAGTATCTGAGGAGGATGAATCCGCGTCTTCTCCCTTTGTTGATTTTAATACAAAACCTGAAGACTTAGAAGAAGAAGAATGCTTTCCAGAAGAATAGTTAGTAAGAAAAGTCATTTCATATGTTTGAAGTGCACTGATTAATTTTTTTACTTTGATTTCGTCCGGGTGTTTTATTGTTTCAATGGCTGCAACCTTAGGGCGAAATCTTTCGGGAAGAGTTCTCAAAATATTTCGGGAAGAGTTCTCAAAATCTTTCTTACAACTTTCGATTCTGAAATTTTCTCTCCCAAGTTAGCACATGTATTCACGATGTCTTGTAATCGCGTATAATAATCTGTGAAAGATTCATTTTCTGCCATATGAATTGAATCAAATTTGCTTGTAAGCATTTGTAGTTTTTGAATCTTCACAAAACTTGTACCCTCATGTGTAACTTGTAGAGTATCCTAGATTTCTTTCGCGGTCTCACATGCCGAGACGCGAGAAAACTCAGTTTGAGACCAGACATTAAATAAAGCATTAATTCCCTTGCCATTGTAAGAAGATGCATCAATCTCTTTCTTAGTCCATTTCGACCTAGGTTTGATGGTGAGAACATCATCGACAATAATCTCAGTACGATTTGTCCATCCAAACTCAATTGATTGACATACTCGTTCATCGATGGAAATCAAGAACGCTCTCATGCGTACTTTCCAGTATGCATAATTTGTTCCATCGAAGAACGGTGGTTTATTAATGGTTCCACCTTCAACCATTGTTTACAACCCTATTCCCGCTCCGATACCACTTGTGGGTTATGAAATAATGGATCTGAATAGGAAAAAAACCACATATAGGGGGGGTGAATAGGTGTAAACAATAAATTCACCAAATCGTTGCGTAAAAATAACCCAATGCGAAAAAATAAATAAGTATGCAAGATTTTACGTGAAAAACTCCGTCACAGGAGTAAAAAATTACGGGACTGATAACACGGTGAAATCCACTAAGATTAAACACGTACAAGGTGATATACCGTAACACTACTGTGATGACCCGGATCTTTATAGGGGATTATGGCTTGATCAGTGGCTTCTGGAGGACTATCTTGGGAGATGGGAGTGTTTGGGTGTGTATTGGACTCAAGAAATGGACCAGGCGCAAAAATCGGATGAAGTGAGCTTTTCCGGAGGCTTCCGGGTAAATTTCGGTTGAGAATTTGGCAAATCGGAGGCCGTATTTGGATTCAGCGCGGAAAAACGCTTGAAAACAGCTATTTACTTGTATTTTTCTGAGTCCGGATGCCCAAAAACGGAGACCCGGAAGTTTTTGGTGTATTTTGGTGCTTGGGGGAGCCGTGGACCGGCCGGAGGGACACGTGGCAGCCGCTGATTGGCCGGCGCACGCGTCCTGGTCCACGGAGAGGAGCGCTGGTGCAGTGGACCAGGCGGGAAGCCACGTGGCGGCTCTGGATTGGCGGGCGCAGGGCACTCGGTTCACGGGGGAGCGCGCGGGTGTACGGTGGACCGGAGCGGGGACACGTGGCAGCATACCATTGGTTCGGTGCAGTGGTCTTGGCGCACGCGGGGGTGCGCGGGCAGGCCGGGCAGGTCGGGCAGGTGCGCGGGCAGGCGCGGGGGTGCAGGCGGTTGGTGTGCCACGTGGCGGTTTTCTACTGGTTGAGTTTTGGACACGTGGCAGTCTGTGGTTCGTCGGGTGCACGGAGTGTGTGCACCGGGTGCAGCGAGCGCGGGGCCTGGACACGTAGCGCGCGGGGATTGGGCGCGTCACTGTGCGCGTACGGCGGGGCAGGTGGCGTGGCAGACGGCGTGGCAGCGGGGGCGGCTGGCGTGGCGGCCACGGCGCCGACGTGGCGCACGCGTGCGCCACGTGGCGGCCCGCCATTGGCGGGCGCCAACCACTCCGTTGACCAGGGCGGGCCACGCGGCGGCACGGGAGCGGCCGGATCCGGTGTTCGCTGTTCGGGGACACGTGGCGCCATCCGGTGGATTCGGGCGATGGATCAACGGCCGGATTTGGAACACTGTGCGCGCCCGAAAGTTTTCGGGCGCCCGGAAATTGGGACACAGAGGGAATTTTCCCAATTGTTTGGAATGGCCTATAAATACCTCCTCCTCTCCCTCTTTCTCTCCCTTTTTCAAGCTATAGAGAGGGAATGAGAGGGAGAGCTCTATACGAGATTTGTTCCCCTTGATGTTCTCGATCTCGTGGTGGATCCCCGGAATTTTTGGAGGCTCGGCAACGACGATATCGATTTCACAGTTCGCCTCGGTTTTTCCCCCATTTCGGCCCATTACCGTCACAGTTCAGTCAAATATTCACTGTGGGCAAACCAGGAGGAATTTTTGGGTGATTTCTTTGACAGCGCATTCCTAAGAGGTAAGGCTTCGATTTTCGTGTTGATAACTTCGCTCCGTTTCGCACTTTTGGCACGGTTCCCGAGGCATTTTTTACCCCCATTTTTCTGTGATGGATTCTGGACAGCACCGGCTTGTTCGATTTATATCTTGGCCTAGGAGCATCGGATCAAGGCGTTTAAGGACTCGATTTTGATCTACTCGTCGCGAGGAATACAGTGGTGATTTTTCTGGGATTTTTGGAAATTGATTCGAAGGTGATAATTAAGCTTTTCTTGGACTGTGTGCCACAGGATTTTTGGTTATGTGGCGTTGCGCTTACCGCGGTGTTTTATTTGTAACTTGATCTACATGTATCGGATCGGAACGTGCGAGTACTCGTTTCGATCGTATCGACGCGACAATCGCAGTGGTTATTTTTATGGATTTTTCAGAGGACTGCAGAGAGGTGAAATTTAGCCATTTTTGGGGCTGATTTTGGACAGCAAGTATTTGTGCATTTTTTGGGATTAATTGTGCGCTGTTTGGATTGCCGTGCAGTGTGCCGTGATTACTGATGCTAGAGGACAGCGGGCAGCGAGAGGTTTCTTTTGGTGCTGTGCGCGCTTTTCGAGGTGGGTGGTTGTTGCATGCCTCATCTTTTGACTTGCTCACTAAGTTTATTAGAGAAGCCACTATTGAACATATTGATTGATTACCATGCTTGATTAACTGATATAATTGTGAGCCTATCATTTGAGATTAATTCTGTGGATATAGCATGTTGGAAATATTATTGGGATAATATTATTATGGAAACATGATTGCGGGGACATGTTTAAAATATGCCGTATTAGCACATAGATCTGCTGAAAGATGGTTAAATGGACTAATTAAGGGGACATGATGACATATCCATGTGCGGGTTTCACTTTGGGATTTATTATGGATCAGGGATTATACATGTGTAGTTGACTGATGATTTTAGCATGATTGTTATATTTATGTGGATATTATTAATTGTTACACATGTAGAACTGTTATTTGACATTCTCTCTCTTTCACATTGCATGAGGACTTTTGCATGCTTGTTTGGACATCTAGATAGGCCACTATTTTATTGCTACACCATCATATTGGGATTTGACTTAGGAGAAATCATGATTGCTTTCTTTCTCCTTCTTATTTAGACTTTCGAGTCATGTTGCTCGGGTTCGAGCAGAGGTTTGGGATAGTGTAGCCGGAACCTTAGGGTCAGAGACAGGGTGTACTTGATGTTGGATCGTGGGTTATTGCGGCAACCGCGGACAGTAGGCGGTTGACCGGATCTTAATTATTTTACCCGATTGTGGGTTGTGGGTTATTGCGGTGACCGCGGACATTGGGCGGTTGACCGGATGTTTACTTATGCATCAGATTGGGTATCAGATTTCTCTAGTGGATGGAGTTTCCCACTTGTTGAGTACTATTGCATCTAATTGGGGATTGAGGTTTCTTTAGTGGACGGAGCTTCCCACTTTGATCATAGTCTTGATCCAGTCCTGCTATATTGAGATACTTGACAGAGATACTTGTGATACTGATGACAGAGATGTTACGGATTTTGTTTTGGCGCATTTCGTGAAAGTGTTAAGTCTTAAAGATTGAAGATGAATGAAGTTTGGATCATATACCTCAATCTCAAGAAAGAAGAATTCAAAAGGATCAGGTAAGTTTAACTAAATATTTTTGGTGATCCGAATACTTCTTGTAGTGTAGAAACACTTGGAAGAATTTTTTATCGCATAAAAATCAAGAACTGGACATGGGACATGTTCAGGATCCGGATCAGACAGTCCGATCCGGATCCCGAAGGGTGCTTGTTCATTGGCAAATCCGATCCGGATCATAGTCATTTCGATCCGGATCCCGAATATGGGAATTTGCTGAAATACATGAACGATCCGGATCATGCATTACAATCCGGATCCCGAACCCTGTTTCTCTGGAATTGCCTAACTCGTTACGACGATCCGGATCACAGCTAATCCGATCCGGATCGCCGTCGTGAAAATTTCCAGAAACGGACAGTTTTTGATCCTTATCTTCTTCCTAGGGTTTCTAACCTATAAATAGACCCTATGATTCGTTTTCTAGGGTAAATCCACATAAGCCGTAAATCCACATACAAGCCGTCATCTTTTATACGGCCTAAGATCCACATATAGAGAAGAAAGGAAATCATTAGATATTACTCTATGGTTCTTCATCTATATTGATTAGTTTGATTCTAGGTTTTCATACTCACATCTTGAGTTGAATCAAACTAATGAATACTTAGATGGTATTTCCTATCTATCCTTGATCTAAGTATTCGGCGGATCATCACCACCCAAAAACAACGATTTATCCCAAAATCGGCGCGTGGACTCGCGTGGCCTTGTGGATTCAAGGTGCAACCGCTCTCGTGGATTCGGAGCGAGGTACGTTCGTGGATTCGAAGCGTGCTACTGGGTGAAGACCGTGGATTCGGTCAGACGTCGTGGACTCGACGTTGGACGCCGTGGATTCGGCGTTGGACGCAGATCGTGGATTCGAGACGCGTTGCGGAGCGAGCGGAGAAGATTAACTAGGAGCGTATGGAAAAGGTTGAGTCGTCTGTGAGTACGGTATATCACCTTGTACGTGTTTAATTCTAGTGAATTTCACCGTGTTATCGGTCCCGTGGTTTTTTACTCCGGTTTGGAGTTTTCCACGTAAAAATCTTGCGTGTTCATTTATATTTCCGCATTGGGTTTTTATTGCGCAATGATTTTTTGAGTGTTTATTGTTTACACCTATTCACCCCCCTCTAGGTATTTTTTCCCCTATTTAGATCCATTATTACATATAACCCAACAAGTGGTATCAGAGCGGGAATAGGGTTGTAAACAATGGTTGAAGGTGGAAACATCAACAGACCCCCATTATTTGATGGAACAAATTATGCGTACTGGAGAGTACGGATGAAAGCCTTTTTAATTTCCATCGACGAACGGGTGTGGCAATCAATTGAATTAGGATGGTCTAATCCAACTGAAATTATTGCTGATGTTCGCACCATCAAACCTAGGTCGAAGTGGACCAAGGAAGAGTTAGATTCATCTTCTTACAATGGCAAGGGAATTAATGCTATTTTTAATGCCTTATCTCAAACTGAATTCTCTCGCGTCTCGGCATGTGAGACTGCGAAAGAAATCTGGGATGTTCTTCAGGTTACACATGAGGGAACTAACCTCGTGAAGATTCAAAAGCTGCAAATGCTTACGAGCAGATTTGACTCTATTTTCATGGCAGAAAATGAATCTTTCACGGACTACTATACACGATTGCAAGACATCGTAAACTCATGTGCTAACCTGGGAGAGAAGATTCCAGAATTTAAGGTTGTAAGAAAGATCTTAAGAACTCTTCCTGAACGATTTCGCCCAAAGGTTACAGCCATTGAAACTATTAAACACCCGGACGAAATGCGTGTAAAAGAACCAGTTGGTTCATTACAAACTTATGAAATGACATTTACTACTAACTATTCTTCGGGAAAGGCATCCTCTTCTAAGTCTTCAGGTTATGCTTTGAAAACAACAAAGGAAGAAGATACGGATTCATCCTCCTCAGACGATGACGAGAATCTATCTATGGAGGAATTTGAGAAGCAGCTCGCTCTCTTGACAAGGAAGTTTCGCCGCAACTTTCGAAGGGGTAATTCAAGTAAAATTCCATCCTTCGGAAAGTCGAAGAAAGGCAAGGGTATTTCAAGTTACAAGTCAAGAAAGCAAGAGAACTTTTCAAAGGATAAGAAAAGTTCAGAAGGACAAGTCCAATGCTTCAAGTGCCGAGGATACGGCCATATCTCAACGGAGTGTCCAACTAAGAATCCGTCGAAGAAGAAAGCGATGCAAGTCGTCACATGGGATGACAACTCAACGTCAAATGAGTCATCCTCAAGTGATGAAGAAGAAAGCGCAACGGCATTCCACGCGTCCCCATCTTCACCCTTCATGTGCTTAATGGCAAGTACTTCAGATTCATTGTCCAACTCCTCCCGGGTTGAAAAAACTGCAACGGATGATGAATCAAGTAACTCTGAAGGTGAAGATTTTGTTTTAGCCTACCACGGACTTTTACGGGATTCAAAGAAACTGGCTAAACAAAACAAGGGGTTGAGAGGGAGATTACAGGATCTCGAAGAAGAAGTAAAAAGGGTAACTTCTCTCTCAACCGATCTTGAAGTGGAAAGGGATAATCTGTTAAAAGCAAATGTTTCCCTTCAAGAGTCCAATGAACTTTTTGAGAAGGAACATACAAAACTGGTGGATAAAACGGATCACTTCTCAAAGCTCTACATCGAGGCCCAACAAGATAAATTGGAAATGACAAAGACCATTCTCCAACTAAAGGATGACTTAAAGAGATTTTCTTCTGAAAGGAGTAAGTTGGATAAGCTTCTTGGTCTTGGTCAAACAAATCGGTTCGGCCTCGGGTACACTCAAACTGGAAACAGTCCAAGTTCAAGTGGGACAGTTTTTGTGCCTCAGTCGGTATCTCCTCCTCCGACACCGGAATTCACGACAAACAACGACAACAAGCCTACTTCTTTCTCTTCGGGATCGTCAAGCGCAAAGGTATGTTTTCGTTGTGGTATTTCAGGGCACATAAGGAGATATTGCAAGACAGGAGCCAAACGCTCAACTCAGACATTTCTTGCAACGACTACCAAAAAGGTGATTCCTCAGAAATCAAATGCAAATCATACAAAGGAAAAGAGACTTGGTAGTTCACCGCACGAGACGACATCATCAAGGAGAAGCAATCGATCTAACAAGACGCCTTCACCTAGGAGAATAACCTCACGACCATTACCGACGCATTCCAAAAGGTTTTGGGTGCGCAAAGGTGAAATCTTCCCTTGTCTTGTTACTAATGTTTCCTTGCATGCTTATGATAATTCGTCTTGGTATCTGGATAGCGGTTGTTCCCGTCACATGACCGGTGACAAAAATAGTTTTCAAAACTTTGAGAAAATCTCCGGAGGACTCGTTGTTTTCGGAGACGGTCGATCTTCCAAAATTGTTGGAAAAGGAACAGTAGCTATTCCAGATGGCCCGATTTTGAAAAACGTGTTATTTGTTGATGGCCTTAAGACTAACCTCATTAGCATAAGTCAACTTTGCGACAATGGTTTTTCAGTTAACTTTTCATCTGTTGAATGTGTTGTAACTGATAAGGACCATGTCTTCTTTTTAAAAGGGGTTAGATCTGAAAACAATTGCTATGTTGTTCCTAATAAAATTTCAGAAAAATGTAACCTAATTTCTTTGGATAATGAAACACTTTGGCATGAAAGATTAGGTCACATAAATTTTAAAGAACTAGCAAAGATTTCAAATAAAGACGTGGTTAAGGGGGTTCCTAAACTTCTATTTAAAAACAACATTGTGTGCGGAGGTTGTCTTAAGGGAAAACAATCAAGGGCTGCACACAAGAACCTGAACCACGTTGGTACCAAACGGCCCTTGGAATTACTGCACATGGATTTAATGGGGCCGACCCGTCAACCATCTTTGGGAGGTAAATGGTATATTTTCTTATTGGTTGATGATTTCTCTAGGTTTTCATGGGTAGCATTTTTAAAAGAGAAAGCTGATACGTTTGATTCTTTTCATGAGATTTGCCATCGTATTATGATTGAAAAGAATGAAAAGATCATTCGTGTTAGAAGTGATAGAGGTGGAGAATTCATTAATTCCAAATTCTCTGATTCCCTTGTTGGGTTATATGTAATAATGGATCTAAATAGGGGAAAAAATACCTAGAGGGGGGTGAATAGGTGTAAACAATAAACAAGAGATACTTTACTCGTGTGGGTCGCTCCCCTCGAGTGCCACTCCGGAGGTAGGCTTTTTGGACCCAGCCTTGTGTGCCGGTCTGATACTTATTTTGGGATGCGAGCCGTGCGGGCCGATCCCGCGGTTTCCAGCCTTGTGTGCAGATTCCGCTGAGCAGGCAATACCAGTTTTACTGGTGGTACTAGATTGGGTTATTTGTTCAGACACTGTTTTCTGATGCATTCATACAGTCCTTTCTTTCAGTATTGCATTTAGAGGCATACTAGTAGTGGTCTCCCTTTATTCAGCAGCTCTGTTTATAGCTTTACCACTTATTCCTTTTCTTGCCTCTAGTAGACTTAGTGGGTACGCCGGAGTTTGAGGCTTTACCCACAGGGGGAGGCTACTGGTTTACTAGTGGTTCTCACCCCCATTGTTGTTTCCTTCTTTTCTTTCTCCTGTTTTGCAGTGTCTTCTGCGGGAGTTGCTGACATTTCGGTCGTTGTTCGAGGCGAGGGAGTCACGAGCTAGATCCTTACCGCCCGAGGAGTGTAGCTGTATCCCCTGGTTGGAGTTTTCTTGTAGCTGTCAGCTGGTTTTTACTGTTTACTTTGGAGAGAGATCTTTTGTATTTGGAGAGACTGATGTTGAGACTGATGTACTATAGTTTTAGTTTATTTCCCTTTTATAGTTGAGAGATGCGGTACTGAGGACATTGTATGATGATTATCTGTATTTGAGGAAAAGGATATTATACTTTATTTCATGTTGTACAGTGATTGGATTTTATTTTACAGCATTTTATTTCCACTCTGATATTTGTGTAGCTATAGTACTATCTTTTGCAGGTTAGACGCTTCGCCTATGCGGGATTTTGCATAGGTGGCGGATCTGTTGGCGAGCCCGGGTCGCAGTTTCGACCCCGGGGCGTGACAACTACGACTCAACCTTTTCCATACGCTCCGAGTAGATATTCTCCGCTCGCTCCACAACGCGTCTCGAATCCACGATTTGCGTCCAACGCCGAATTCACGATGTCCAACCGAATCCACGGTATTCACCAATATAGCACGTATTGATCACACGAATGTTCATCGCTCTGAATCCACGAAAGCGGTAGCGCCTTGAATCCACAAGGCCACGCGAATCCACGTGCCGATTGTCCTCTCGGAAATCGTTGTTTTATTTATTGGTGGTGATAATATCCCGAATACTTAGATCATAGATAGACAAGAAAACACTATCTAAATATTCATCAATTTGATTCTACAAGAAATAGAGAGTTTAGAAACCCTAGAATCAAATTGATCAATATAGACGAAGAAACATAAATTAGATCATGTTTTCCTTTCTTCTCTATATGTGGATTTTTCTTTAGATCCCCTTTTTAAAGATAAATAGGAATTTTGAAACCATAGGAATCTTAGGAATTATCTGTCTCTTGGGATTACCGGGATTTACCTAAAAGATGAATGTTAGGGTCTATTTATAGGTTAGAAATCTTTTGAAAAGATATAAGAATAAAAAACAAGCTTATCTGAAATTTTCCTGCTCGGCGGTCCGGACTGGCTTAAGTCTGATCCGGACTGTCGTCTTTTGACAGAAATTTTCCAGAAAAACTGGTTCGGGGTCTGGACTCAAAGGAGGCTGATCCGGATTGTTCATGCGATTCAGTAAACATAGAGTTCGGGGTCCGGACTCAAAAGAGGATGATTCGGACTGGAATTCCGCATGAACCAAACCCTGTTCGGGGTCCGGACTGGATGGTCCTGATCTGGATCCTGAACACTCAAAAAATCCAGTTTTTGATTTTTATGCAATGAAATTATTCCAAGTGTTTTTAAACTATAAGAATGTATTTGGATCATCACCAATAATTAATTTAAACGTACCTGATCCTTTTGAATCCATTCTTCTTGAGATTGATGTATGCGATCCACAATTCTTCAACTTCAATTTTCAAGACTCAAAACATTTCACGAAATACGCCAAAATAAAAATCCTTAATAAAGGGGTATATCTAACAACAGAAAATTTAGTAGCAATAAGTGTTTTATGCTATTAATAGCATAGCAGTCGGACTATATATATATATATATATATATATATATATATATATATATATATATATATATATATATATATATATATATATATATATATAGTAGAGCTTATATACTTTCAAAAGTACAAGCAAAAATATACTTGTGAATTTTTTACCATTGGATTTGCATTGAGATTCGTGCTTTTGTAAAGTCAACTAAGGAGAGAGAAAGAAAAAGTAAATAGTACAAATCTCAATGCAAATCCAATGGTAAAAAATTTACAAGCATATTTTTGCTTGTACTTTTGAAAGCATATAAGCTTTACTATATATATATATATATATATATATATATATATATATATATATATATATATATATATATATATATATATATATATATATATATATATATATATATATATATATATATATATATATATATAGGGTTTAGGGTTTAGGGTTTAGGGCTACTATGCTTTTATGAGTATAAACCCCTTTGTACTCATAACTTTTTATCCCTTGGATGAAAGAATGTGCGGTTAGGATGATAGTGGTCCCCCTATGGTTTACTAGGTTGTTGGTGAAATAGTATAAATCTTAGGAACTACTATAATCCTAACCACACATTCCTTCATTCAAGGGATAAAAATTTATGAGTACAAAAAGATTTTACTCATAAGAGTATAATAGCTGAACCCTATATATATATATATATATATATCACGTCCCGAGTTTTAAAAAAGCAGACTAATTTTTTTTTTTTTTGAAATCAGAGCTTAAATCATTTCAGGCGTGAACAGATCGCCACATGTATAGTAAATTTCCTGTCCATTTAGACAGAGCCTTTCCAATACATGCACGGCTAAGCACTTACAGCCAATACCAGAGTAGTCTAAACTACGCATACACCATTAATCATTTTACAATATTTTAAAACATAATGCGGAAGATAAAGTATACTAGTGACATAAGGGTCGGCACTATCGCAATAGTCTCACCAACGTGTCCCGACATCCCAGCACCCGAACGACCTGAAAAATAGTCACCCAGGGGGTGTGAGATACATCGACAGTGTATCCCAGTGGGCACGACGAGCCGAGAAATAGCTAATCGTACCTACTGGATACAATAATCTGCGGATAGTAAATAGATCCATAGGTAAAGCTGAATAATCAATAAAAGACTAAAGATAAGTTAAAGATATAACTGAGCAGATATGGGTACAGAAGGAATCCGTAAAGCATGCTAGAACACGGAAATATAAACTATGCATCAATAATGAAAAGCAAGTACCCAATCGATGCCACTATCGGTCACGGGGACCTCAGGCGAAAATATCAAAACAGAACCAACCACAACCATACTGGATTCCACATAGCCGAGCTGAACAGCAACCCCGTACCATTGATATAGCCGAGAGGTTCCTCGTACCTAAAGGTACAGCCTAGAGTTTCCTCATATCGGTACAGCCGAGGGGCTCCCCGTACCCAGTGATACAGTAAGAGAGGATTGCTCACGGGTCAACCAGACCCTTTACCGGTAAAGAACGCAATGTGGGAGATCAATCCCACGGCGTACGCGAATGAACAGCAGGTGCACAACCATCATAATGCTAATGCTCAAGCTCACGGTCCACAGACCGGGTAATCGGCAACATGCTGGAAATCCCCACAGGGATGCAGATGTCTGTATATCAATCATGGTCGATCATGCATATCTAGAATATAAGTACAAGAATAACTCGACACAAAAGCTGTGTATCAATCAACAGGTATGATAAGACCAAGTAAGACTATTGTACTGAGATATATAAATCTGACGACAAATAAACAAGATATGTCCAAGTAAAGCAGAATATAAGCAGTCTATGATGGTATAGCATAAATGCAAGATCAGGGCTAATATCAAAAACATGTGTCCGACTAACTAAAGCACCCAGAGGGCCGAAAAGATAAAACTCGGACCGAAGATAAACCCACCTGTGTGTAGGCGGACCAACGACTCCAACAGAAGGCTCGTGGGCTGGAGTCAGACTGCAAGGACCTGAATCATGAATACTGATCAGGGACGAACTCACACACTCCCCAAACCACAGACTCACACTATACAGATAGTTTAAACAGGGAACTCCCCTAACCTTTTCAAAATTGCATGTTATATATATATATATTAAAACTCACTAATTAAGCCACTTTGCTAAAATCGATGCTCGATCGGAGCCATAATTACTTCAACACTTCCGGAAAGGCCGATTTGGCACCGGAAACCACCGACTTGAAACGAGAGCCACTGGACCAGCCAGGACAGCGTCGGGAATAACCGGAGACAGGTAATAAGATCCATTCATCATTCTATTACATCGAAGTACGCGAAACTCGCGCCGGAAGCCGTTAAACCGATAATTTCGTCGATTTACGGTTCGTTATCCGATTCCTGCTCAACGAAGACCAACGGACCTCTAACAAAAAGCTCAGAGATCACGTACACGCTGCCTGAGACAGACCATGAAGTCATATTTGCAATCGAGTCCCTATGATTCTCTAAATTTGCATAAATACACCCAATTAACCACTGTTTCGACTCGATCTCCCAATTCTGGAGGTTTTAATCTACGCCGTAAATTACCATAGGTAGATCTCGACGCAAGCTAACCCGTGCTCACTGGTTTGAGTGGACACGAAGCCCGAAAACACAATCGAGCCCATGATCACATAGTTCACAATAGGCTTATATTGCAAATCACCTAACCACTTAATCAAATCCTTAAATAGCATGAGCACCATGATTAATATGATCTACAGAGTCGAGGGCTCACCTCAGGCGCGACGCAGATCGGCCGGAAAGATCGTCGGAGCAAGGTGGTTGAGGCTACAATCTTGCTAGAGCTCGGATTGGCCGAGCCTTGCTCAACTCGGGTTCAAGCTGCAACCAAGGGCAAGCAGCAGTTGGAGGAGGTTCACAAAGGTGGTTCAGTCACCACCACACCCAACTCCGGTAGCCCCGTGCGGCGGTTGGCCGGAGTAGTGCTTTTGCGGCCACCTTGGGTGCAACATTAGAAGATCGGTTTCCTCATGTTAGGGTTCACATGCAAATATACGGGAAGTTTACAACCGACTCATAGAACATACTTGGGTGGTTGGCCGGCGACTAGAGGCGATGGCGGCGGCCGGAGACGAAGCTCGGCCGAGTTTAAGCCCTCTAATGGCGGATCTTCAACCAATGGATTCTAGGTTCGAGCAAGGGTATAGAACGGTTCCACTTGGTGCACTGGAGCTTCCCAAGGGTGTGGCCGGCGGTGTGGGGTAGCGGCGGCACTGGGCGGTGGAGCTCGGCCGTAAGGGAGACAACCCGAGGCTAGGGCATCAACGTACGGCCTCGATCTTAAACCGATCACTCTCAAACTTGGAGGAGATCATGCAGTCGACCAGAGGAGTCTTCCCATTGTGACTGATCTCAAATACAACGGTCGGATGGAACCCGCACACGGATCCGGTCAAGACTAGGTTTCCGGCGATAGGTTGCTCCTGCCGGTTAACCGGAGCACGGGAGGGTCTGAGGCTTCACAGAGAGATTGCTCTCGACGTCAGAAGAAGACTGAATGGGTTCAAGACCCAACAAAAATAAAGGAAAGACATGATCTCACATAGTCGAAAAAAGGAAGAAGAAGAAGTCCTCTGCCGGCGGCGCACGGCGGAGCAGGGCGTCGGGAACACCTCGGCTGGGTCTCTCAGGCACAGAGGAGGTCCCAGAAGAGGTCTGGTGAATTATGGAGTCCTCTCGTTGCTTCCTACTCCAACCCAACTGAGATCAAGGCTTCCTCTTTGCTTCTTTGTCTTCTCTGGCAAGGGGAGGCGGCGGACGGCGGTGTAACCGACGAGGAGGAGGCAGAGTGACACGAAGGGTTTAGGTGAGGCGGCTAGAGAGCTAGGGCTACGGGTTAGGGTTGCAAAAGAACCCTAATGCATGTATATATGCATATTGCTACAAATGCATTTTGCCTCCCTCAACTCTGGATATTTAGACCTAGGTCCTTCACTGTAGCTTAATTTCGCGATTAGGATCCTCTCCAACAATTTTTTCGCCATTTGACACATAAAATATAAGGACTCTTTGCAAAATACTGCAACTTTCCGAATATTTCACGCTTTTCGAGACAATCGGGTCGCCAAACGAAAAAATGGACACTACCACGACGTCCGGCTTGACGAAATCTATCGACTAGTGATTTTGCTTCGCCGAATTTGAACTTCAATAATTTTAAAATCCATCTTATTCGATAAATTATATAATTCGGCACGCTTTACGATGCTTTAGGCTCGTCAAACGCAAATTTCGTCAGCGCCACTGTGTGACGCCCCACTTCCCAGGGGGTCACCCATCCTAGAACTACTCTAGCTCTAGCACGCTTAACTCTCATGTTCCTCTTGGATCTTGCTACCATCCAAAATGCTATAGCCGGGTTAGAGATTTAGTCCTATTATATCATTTATATAGAGGACTAATCCAAATTCCGGGGGTGTTACATTCTTCCCCCCTTTAAGCCCTGACGTCATCCAAAATGCTATAGCCGGGTTAGAGATTTAGTCCTATTATATCATTTATATAGAGGACTAATCCAAATTCCGGGGGTGTTACACACTGCGCTCAGAACAACGATGCCATTTAAATCGAGTATCTAGACCGTCCGATTCGGACTCCAAACGGTCGATCGGCCGACGTTGGCCGGCCGGGAATTTAAATCAGGGTTACTATTCACTACTTAAGTTGTGGGCCCCACTTCTCTCTTCAAGACGATTCGACCGTCAGATCGAAAATCGGTTTATACCATTTTTAATCAATTCGACGAGACGGTTGCACTGGTGATTTCAGATTATCGAGATCAGACTCGGATATGTAAGTCGGAGAACCGTGTTCCGAAAACTATGCAATTTGTACACCGGTACACAACCACTTAGGTTTCTTTTGCATTTAAATTTCACGAATCTTACAATATATATATATATATATATATATATATATATATATATATATATATATATATATATATATATATAGGGAAATGATACTTGTACACCCATTTCGGGGTGTATATCACACACCCCACCCATCCAATGGGTGGGGTGTGATGATGGGTCAATCGATGTGACCCGTAAAAAATATCGCCACCATTAAAATGGTGGAGGTGTATGATATACACCCCTTCGGGATGTACATGTAGCATTGCTCATTATATATATATATATATATATATATAATATGAATCATACATATAAATACCAAATTCTACACATAAATAGGAGTTGAATTTTTCAGCTCTCACACTTTAATGAACTAGCTCACGGCTCATTTAACAAACAAGTGAACAGGAGCACAAACACGAGCTGTCTCATCTCACTGTTCGACTCATCGACTGACCATGCTAGTTATGATTTAGGAACTAGTCATTAGGGATGTTATTGACAATCAGATTTAGAATTTAGGAACAAGCATGTCAACAGATACATACATTTGAAATTTTATTTTACCAAACAAAGAGAATTTATTCGATAGTAAATATAGTTTCAGATATAAATATAAAAAATAAAAATTCGATGAATTTGAATTTGAATATGAATTTTATTTGTATCCGATCTAGATCCAAATACAAATCTGACTCGAACCCAAATTAATTTTATATTTTTTTAATATTATATTTGAATTTATTTTTAAAAAATTTAGATTTAATGTATTATGTTTTAATAATATGGCGAAAAGAAATAATTATTTCGGATTCAGATTTGATTTCGTATTTCAAAATTTTGATCAGGTTTGAATTTAGATATAAATTTTTAAAATCCGTTAAATTTAGACTCAGATTCGAATAATTTTGAGTTTGTAGTCGAATTTAAATTTTTAAAAATTTATCTCGAATTCTATCCGTTGACGTTCCTGCGCGCCACTTCCCATGGTATTATTTGCGTGCCACTTCCCATGGTATTATTAACAGGTGCATCTACCCCATCTTTGTTTTGTCTCTCTGTTCAAACTAGGATACTAGAAATACACCCGCAAAAGCTCCACCACTTGTTTCATGACGTGCTGCACAATTCAAGCTGCCTACTTCTTTGTATTATTATTCCCCTTCTACACTCCTCTTCTTCTTTCCAACTTCTTCTCCAACGTTCCCAACCCAAAACGCAACCTCACTTTCATCACAATTATTGTTACCATCAAATAATAATAATAATAATAATAATATATATATATATATATATATATATATATATATATATATATATATATATATATATATAGAGTTAGACTGAAATATTATTAATAGTATAAAATTATTGGTGCTATTAAGTTTTTAACCGTTGAACTAAAAAATGTGTGGTTGAGAGAATAGTGGGTCCCTTGGATTTAATGGGTGGTTGGAAAAATAGTAAAATCTAACGGGTGAAAATAATTAAAGGGGTTGATCTAAGGGTAGAAAACTTGATAGCACCAAATACTTGGTACTATCGATAGTATAGTAACCGGACTCTCTCTCTCTCTCTCTCTCTCTCTCTCTCTCTCTCTCTCTATATATATATATATATATATATATATATATATATATATATATATATATATATATATATATATATATATATATATATATATATATATAGACTAATATACAATTAATAATATTCAGTCATTTGTGTTATTAAATTTTTAGTCTTTAAATGATAGTAATTTTATAATCTAAGAGATAGATATGATCAAACGAATAGATATAACGACAGAATTTAATATTACCAAGTGCTTAATACTATTAATAGTATAATAGTCGGATTCTATATATAAAGTATTGATACTATTGATAGTACCAAAAACTTAGTAATATTAAGCTTTCTGCTGTTAGATCTATCTCTTTGATCATTTTCATCTCTTAGATCATACAATTCTATCAACCACCACTAACTCTTAGAAGATCACTATCATCCTAACCATACATTCCTTCATCCAAGAGATAGATCTAACAACGGAAAATCTGATCGCACAAGTATTTAGTGTTATTGATAGCGTAGTAGCTAAATTTATATATATAGAAGTAAGCTACAATACTATTAATAACACCAAATCATTGGTGCTATTAGATTTTCGGTTATGATGATAACAGTTCCCTAGGGTTTAGTGGTTGGGTGGGGGAATAGTATGATCTAAGTAGTTGGTGTTATTGATAGCATAGTGCTAGCGGCCACTATTAACTTAATCGTATATTTATTTATCCAAGAGCCAAAAATCCATCTATACTAATAATTTGATACTTTTGAAAACATAGGAGCTCTATTCCAAATTAATATATGTAAATTTTAATGAGCAATGCTACCGGTACACCCAAATAGAATGTAAGATGTATATTTTATTCATAAAAAAATAAAGTTTTTTTTATTAGTCATAAAATTCTTCCCATCATAAAATAGGTGAAATATAAGTTATACACTCTAGGAATATCAATGGATCGGATTCGGGGTGAATTTTTAAAAATCTGAATCTGAATCCGACTACCAAATCCGAATTTGAATCCGAATCCGACAGATTTTAAAAATTCATATCCAAATCCGAACCCGACCAAAATTTCAAAATCCGAATCCGAATCCGAATCTGAAAATCCAAATCCGAAAGAATTATAATTTTTTTCTCCTTACAATATTTCAAAATATATTATATTATATTTAAAATTTTAAAATATAAATTTAATTATAATATTAAGTATTTATATACACATATATTATATAACGTAAAATTAATTCGGATTCGGGTTCGGATTTGGATCGAGTATAATCAAAATTCATATTAAAATCCAAATTTATCGAATTTTTAATTTTTATATTCATATCCGAATCCATATTCGTTTAATTTCGAATAAATTTATTTCGTTTGGATTCGAATTCGGATCAAATTTTAGCTTTCATACGCATTCACATCCCTAATACACTCCAAATGGAATATATTAAAAGTATTTTTCAACTTTAATTAACCCATTCACGATTTAGTCCTTTTGTATTTTGTTACCTCTGTAAGTTAAAAGTATGATATCTTATCCTATAATTTTTGTTTCATATAAATTGCAAATTATATTAAACCAAAAAGGCAATTTCAAACATGCTCTTTCAAAATTATCAATATTATTTTTTTAAAAAAAATTAATGAATTATATTAAAAATCACATTCATTAAAAATTTTGTTGGACAATTTTTTTCCTAGTTATAACTAATAATGGGGTTAATAAATTTATTTTTTATTAAAAAAAAACTTAATTTTTATTTATAATTTAATTTATAAATGTATTTTTTTTTGCCTATTTAATTTAGGAGTCCTTCCTTCTTCAGCTTTATATCCTATATGTATTTGAATTGGAGATTTGTTTGAAGATAGAAAGTTTTTATATAAAGAAAGAATTAAAAAAATAAAAAATAATCATACAATAACTTTTATTTAGAATAGCTTAAAACTTATATTATAGGGTTAATTGCATACATGTCCCTGCAAATATGTCGAATTGCAAATATATTCCTGCAAAATTCAACTTTTCATATTTATCCATTCAAAAATTCACCGTTATTCAAATATGTCCCTACCGTCCATCTCCGTTAAAAAAGTTGATTTAATCCTAGGTTAAATGCTTAACCTTGGTTAGATTAAAAATTGAATTTATATATTTACCTTTTCCATATTATACCTCAAAAAAAAAAAAAAAAAAAAAAAAAAGGGAAAAAAAGAATTATTTTGATGATAGAATTTTATGATTTTTGGAGAGGGGCATTTTTGTAACAAGTATAATGGTATTGTTTTTGGAGGGATATATTTGTAAGGAGGCAAAAAAGTCATTTCACATCGAATCTGTTAAAAAATAAACAGATTCCAAACGGGGATTAACCAGAGGGGCATATTTGAAGAACTTTGGATTTTTGAAGGGATAAATATGAAAAGTTGAATTTTGCAGGGATATATTTGCAATTCGACATATTTGCAGGGACATGTATGCAATTAACCCTATATTATAATATTATTTTTTAATTATCTATGGCTCACAAAGAAAAAAAAAAAAAGAAAAAAAACATAATATTGCAATTAATATTTAAAATTGCAACCCTTATATATATGGAAAATGCTAGATGTACATCCCAAATGGGGTGTACATCTTACACCCATCCCATCCTAGGGGTGGGTGAATTCCACTCGTCACATCGAGTGGATGGATACCCACCCTAGAATGGGTGGGTATAGGATGTACACCCCATTTGGAGGTGTACACCTAGCACTGCTATATATATATATATATATATATATATATATATATATATATATATATATATATATATATATATATATATATATATATATTAAATATTGTATACTTTCCATATGCTTCTTCTTCCTCCAATAAGCAACTCTCCCTCCTCCCAACCCCAAATGGCCACGGTCTCTTTTTTCTCACTTCTCCCCATCCCCCGCTCTCGTTCGCACTCCTCCTCTCTCCTCCCCAATCCCCATCTCCTCTGTGCCTCTTCTCCTCCTCCTCCGCCGCGGCGCCACCACCGTCGCCGCCGTGCTCCGCCGCTCCGGGTGGCGGTGCCCACGACCCCGATCTCCGACGAAGAAGCGACCCAGGAAACCCTAGAAGCGGCGGAGGAGGCCGCAGCGTCGTCTTCTTCCTCCTCGGAGAAGTTCTCGTGGCGAGACCACTGGTACCCCGTCTCCCTCGTCGAGGACCTCGACCCCGACCGCCCCACCCCCTTCCCACTCCTCAACCGCGACCTCGTCCTGTGGCGTGACCCCAACTCCGATCAGTGGGTCGCGTTCGATGACCGTTGCCCCCACCGCCTCGCCCCGCTCTCGGTAAGCCCCCGCTCCCTCCCTCTCTTTTCCTCGTCTAGGGTTAGGGTTCTGCAAATTTGGGGGGAGGAAATTGACCAATTCGATTGAAATTTTTGGATCTTTAAGGAGGGGAGGATCGACGAGAGTGGGTGCTTGCAATGCTCGTACCACGGGTGGTCCTTCGACGGAGCGGGTTCGTGCGTCCAGATCCCACAGGCGGCGTACGACGGCCCCGAGGCCCGGGCCGTGCGATCGCTAAGGGCTTGCGTGACGAGGTTTCCTACTCTTGTGTCACAGGGGTTGCTCTTTGTGTGGCCTGATGAGAATGGGTGGGAAAAGGCCGCTGCTTCGAAGCCTCCTATGTATGTGAAGTCTTGCTGCATTGGATTCATAATTCATAATTCATAATTTTTGTGGAATTTTTTTGTTTCTTTTTATTGTTCTGATGAGTGGGTATATTTTTTTTTGATGATAATTAGGTTGCCAGAAGAGTTTGACGATCCATCGTTCTCGACGGTGACGATACAAAGAGACCTGTTCTATGGCTATGATACCCTGATGGAGAATGTTTCTGATCCTTCCCATATTGATTTTGCTCACCATAAGGTACTTAGCTTCCGAATCGACGGTATTGGAGGCAATTTCTGTGTCTTGATTTCCCCTATGAATGTTTTTATCTGTTCATTATTTTGCTAAATTCATACATTAATTTATACATGTTATGTGGTAGTAAGGTGGGCAACTTTTATTGGTTGAGCCTTGGGGCACCGGGGCATTTATTTTTAACGTATTTGCATGTTCTTGGTTAACGAACTGTCAAACTTTCACATGATATTTCGCTTTTTTTTTTTTGTGAAACACACTGTGAAGTTAAGAGTTCTTCGGCAGCTTTATTCATCTATATTTTCTCCTGTCATTCATACTAATGCTTTATCATCTTATGGTTATTGTTTCAGTTGGCCACTAGAGCTAGTTTCTTGTGCCTAAAATTTTAGACATAAAAGCAACTTAGAATGTTAAAAATTTTGTATGTAAGAACTTAAGGTAATGTTTGGTTGGGAGATTATGAGTTTGGGGATAAATTTTTTTTATTCCTGAAATAGCTTGCTATTTCGGGATAGTCAGGGATAAATGAAAAAAATAGTGTTTGGTTTGTAAAGCTGTTATTCTTAGAAATAGCTGAAATTGTATTTGATTCATTATTTAGAATAAACGAGAATAGTGAAAAAATAAAAATAATTATAATTTTAAAATAATAATATTTTATCTAATTAATTAATATAAAATATTAATTAAATAATAATTAATATTTGTATAAATTAAAATTTATATTTTAGTAAATAATACTGTTTATTTTTTTAAAATTAAAGTTAAAAAAATTAAAATTTGTATAAATTTTAAAATTTTAAAATTTGTATTAATTTTCAAATTTATTAAATTTATAAATTTATTAAAAATTAAAGTTACAAATTTAAAAAGTTATAAAATTTAAAATTTCTCTAAATTTAAAATTTAAAATTTTAATTATCTTAAAAAATATGTAAAAGATTATGCACAAATTTTAATTTTTAAATTTTTATAAATTAAAAAATTTCTATAAAAAAATTAAAAATTTATATATACAAAATTTGTATAAATTTTAAATTTTTAAATTTATAAAAAATTAAATTTAAAAATTTTAAAATTTATAAAATAAAAAAATTTAAATTTAAAATTTTATAAATTTTATAAACTTTAATTTAAATTTAAAAAAATTAAAAAAAGATGGAAATAAGGTTGTTCTCGGGTGGGAACAACCTTATTCCCACCAATGGGGGGAATTGCTATCCCCTCTCCTTAACGGGCTATTCCAGAATAGCCCGTTAAGGGAGGGATAACAAATCCCTCCCTTTTTTTTTGTAATTGGAGGATAAATGGGGGATAAAGGAGTTATCTCCCCTTTATCCCCCAACCAAAGTGCGTAACTTTATTCATCATCTCTAATTCAGTGGATTGATGAAGCATGTGGATTGTCATGTCTTGTGCTCAATTTAATGGATATTTGTATGGCAAGTTGTAACAACCATTTGAAAAACAAAATTTCAAGAAGAGAGCATTACAAACTAGAAGTAATTAAAAATGATATAAGGCTATACAACAAGGCCTATGTCTTCCCCCCTTTTTTCATTCTTCAATAATAAATTGATGACAGAACTTGAATGTTCTCGTTGAATGTCAATGCCTTCATGTTTGAAATGAAATGTTCTTTTTTTTTGCTGGAAGTGGCTCCGAATTTGAAAACCAGAAACTATTCTTGTTCTCTAAAACTTTTCTCTTTCGGCAGTAATTGCAAGTATAACATATTTTGTGCTACCATGTAATATCTTATTTTTGTTCTTCTTAATAGGTCACTGGAAAAAGGGATAGAGCCAAACCTTTGCCTTTCAAGTTGGAGTCTAGTGGTGCATGGGGGTTCTCTGGTTCAGACTCTGGGAACCCACGTATTAGTGCAAAGTTTGTTGCCCCTTGCTATTCCATGAACAAGTTAGTATCCTTCTACTGCATGTCTGTCATCTGATTGAACCACCTTCTTTTCTGATTAACTAGGCCTCTTATATTTATTTTCAAGCTTATCCTTTTAATGTTAGTAGTCAAGTAGATGACCCAATACAATAAATTACTTAAATGTGAAATTCTACTTTAAGCACCTCCTTATAATTGTTTTCTCCATTTATTCTTCCAGAATAGAAATAGACACAAAGCTGCCCTTCGTTGGAGATCAGAAATGGGTTATATGGATTTGTTCGTTCAATATACCCATGGCCCCAGGGAAGACTCGATCCATTGTTTGTAGTGCTCGGAATTTCTTTCAGTTTACAATGCCAGGACCTGCATGGTGGCAGGTAAAATCTTGTTGCTTGAGTAACTCATGCAACCTCCTGTATAGCTAGAGCTTGGTTTAGCTCTTTCACTGATTATTGCTGCATCCACTCGTGAAATGCGCAAGTGTTCATTAAATAAGAAAAGGAAAAACGAAAATGCTTATGCATTAGCAAATGAGGGTCATATCTTTTACGTAGACATTTTCACCCTTGATCACCTTGATAGACAATAAAAAATAGGATCGTATCCCAATATTTACATTCTGTTCTTGATGATGCAGCTGGTTCCCCGGTGGTATGAACACTGGACTTCAAACAAGGTTTACGATGGTGACATGATTGTCCTTCAAGGTCAGGAGAAGATTTTTCTCTCTAAATCTGCTGAGTCCTCTGCCGATATTAATCAGCAGTATACAAAGATTACATTCACGCCAACTCAGGCAGACCGTTTAGTTCTAGCGTTTCGGAATTGGTTGAGGAAATTCGGCAACAGCCAGCCCGATTGGTTTGGCATTCCCAACCAACAGGCTTTGCCCTCGACTGTCCTATCTAAGCGTCAGGTACACAATGAACTTCTCGTCTAGCCTCTAGGAAATAGTAAACTTGCATATGTTTGAATTTGCTTATGTTTTTCTGATTTTTTTTTCACTTGTAAAGAGCATTTAATGTGGAGTTCTCTAAAATGTTCTTTTGTTGGATTGCTTGCAAACTAAAAAAAGTCTATCAATTCTGTTGGACGACAAATTTAAAAATTGCAGTAGTAACTCAACAACTCGGACTCGGATCTTTTGCTGCTGAATTTGTGTGCTCTATGTAATTCATTGTGCTCCTATGGACAAGCTGAGAATGTTCTCATTCCTCTTACGCAGATGCTGGACAGATTTGAACAGCACACTCTCAAATGCTCATCTTGCAAAGCTGCTTACGACAATTTCCGGACATTTCAGAAGATATTCATAGGTGCAACGGTGCTTTTCTGTGCAACAGCTGGAATTCCCTCAACCATTCAGCTTCGGCTTTTGATCGCTGGGGCTGCTTTGTTAAGTGCTTCTCTGGCATATGCATTGCACGAGCTTCAGAAAAACTTCGTCTTTGTTGATTATGTGCATGCGGAGATCGATTGACACACTTATCTATATTTGTAACTCAGGTAGTAATTGATAATTTCAGTATATATATATATATATATATATATTACGAACTTGATTGGACTTGTGTTTGCATGTATAGTCCATAATTTGGCTACTTGTATAGCTGATGAATGTATGTTTTGTATACATTTTTTTTCTTTTTTTTTCTTTTTTTTGAAACAATTTTAGCAATACATCATTTTCTTATGGAATGATGAAGCTATAAATTATATTTCATTATTGTTAAAGTGTTGTGACCGGTTTGATAGTCAGAAATCGGAATTTTCCAAACAGTATTGTCTGAACTATTATAGCCTCAGCTGGACTAAATTACAGACACTAATAAAGTTCTTTTAGAACTTCTATATATATATATATATATATATATATATATATATATATATATATATATATATATATATATATATATATAGGGCAATGCTATATGTACACCCCGAAAGGGGTGTACATCCTACACCCCACCCATCCAATGGGTGGGGTGCCTTTGGGGTCACTTGATGTGACCCCTTCTCACACCCTCATCCATTGGATGGGTGAGGGTGTAAGATATACATCCCGAATGGGTGTACACATAGCATTTTCCATATATATATATATATATATATATATATATATATATATATATATATATATATATATATATATATATATATATATATCTAAGACTGCGTTTGGTTCGGGGATAAGAAAAATTTAGTTATACCGGAAATAGGTATAAGTTATGGTATTAGCAGGAACTAGTGTAAATTTCTGTTTGGTTGGATTTAAGAATTATGCCGGATATAAAGAAAATTATGTTTGAAAGTTAAGGAGAAATAAGAAGAATAAAGAGGATTAAAATTTTAATTTATGATTAAAATTTTACTGATATGATTTTAAATATTTAATTTAAAATATTTATTAAAAAAATTATTAAAATTTATAATTTACTTATATATAAAAAAAATTATTAAAAAACTTTATCATATAATTTATTAAAATTATATGATAAATTTATTAAAAATTAAAGTTAAAAATTTTAAAAGCTATAAAATTTAAAATTTAAAATTTATAAATTTATAAATTTATAAATTTATAAATTTATAAATGTTACAAATTTTAATTTTAATTGTCTTAAATAATTAGTTAATTATCTAAATACTTAAATAATTAGTTAATAAAATAATTAAATTAATTAAAATATTAGATTAATTAAAGAGTTAAAATAATAATTAAAATTATATTAATTTAATTAAGCTTATTCTCAAATGGGAACAAATCTGGTTACAGGAAAAGGCTGGAATAGTAATTTCAGTCTTATACCAGCTTATTTCAGAAAGACGAGAATAACTGTTCCCATCCCTACTTAATTGCGTTTAGGTATAACTAGGAGGGATAAGCCCTTATCCCCTCTAGTTCTCGTTATCAAACGAGGTAATTTTTTTTTATTTGATTTACACTTTCTCTACTTACTACAAGTTTTACTAAATTCTTTTCTTAGCACTTTAGAGATTATATTTTGAAAACTTTTTTATAAGCCGATAAATAAGTATAACATTTTAGAGGAATAAAGAATTATTGACTTTGCAAGATACAAACTTCGCTTAAATTTTAATATATTTTAATTTTCTCCAACTTTGTAGTCTACAATTTTTTTGGGTTTGTATTTAGTTATTATAATTAAAAGATATCCATCAATGTTAAGTTGCAAACATATTTTATTAGCTTTATATTTTACTAGCATTTTTATTCTAATACAATTTTTAAAATTACCAAGATATCGATCATAATTAATAACTCTAGTGAAATTACAAAAAATTTGATTTTTATTTTAATTTTTTTTTTTTTAACTTTTAGAACTGAATTCAAGCAAATTATATGTGAGAACCGAAACAAACCAACAAATTTCGGACGGTTCGGTTAAGTTCTGCTCTGTAATTTGATTTAAATTGAATTATGTTCATCCCTACTTATAATTTATATATCTTTGACATAAAAGTTTTCTATATGTTTGTGCAATTACTAGTTATCTTCTTGATGGTCTTTAATAGAAACAAAAAAATAATTTGTTATTTATTTTTACATATGTTATTTGTAGATTTGACATTATTATAACATGAGTTATTTGCTGGTTTTTGCATGAATTATTTATTTCGGCGTGCACTTGCGCATTGCGCTTAGACTCTAATAGCCCTTTGCGCTTTGGTGCGCCTTGGGCTTCTTCAAATATTCGTTAATTAATTTGTAAATAATTCACGAATTATTAAAAATTTGAATTAAACATGTAGTATATAGTTTTTTTTCAAAAATTCGAAATAAAATTATTTATGAATTATTAAAAATTTGAATTAAACGTGCCATATTTGATATTTTCCAAAAATTCAAAATAATTCGTAAATTTTAAAATCAAAAAGTATTATTTGCAAATAATTTACGAATTTCAAATTTTTGGGAGAAAAATTCAGCACTTACCTTTTGGTTCTTTGGATTATAAGGCTGCGTTGGGTTCAGGTATAAATTAGAACGGTTTATTTTAGAAATAAATATAAACTCAGAAATAAGATTAATTTTGCGCTTGAATGAAAATTAGATTGTTTTCGAAAATAAAAAAATAACGTTTGGATAGTTCAATTAGAATAATAAAAATAAGAATAATTATAATTTTAAAATAATAATATTTTATCTAATTAATTAACATAAAAAATTAATTAAATTATACTTTAATTTATTTAATTAACAAGTTAATCCTAACTATTAATTGATAAATTAATCAACAATAATAAATATTATTAATAAATAATTTAATTAATTACAACTAATTTAATAAATTAATTTAACTAACCGTTAAATAATTATATTAATGAAAATATTAGATTAATTAAAGAGTTATACAATAATTAAAATTATATTTATTTTAATTAAATTTATTGTTAATTGAAATAAATTTGTTTTAATAAAAAAAATATTTAAAAGAATAGTTTTAATTTTATACTAATTTATTTTAGAAAGATCAAAAATATAATTTGTATTCATAATTAAATATGTTTGAAAAAAAAAAAATTAAAATAAAAACTTATTCCAAGTCTTATTCTAAATACGAACCGTTAGCCCCCCCTTGCCCTAAAAAAAAAAAAAAAAAAAAAAAAAAAAAAAAAAAAAAATTAAGAAAATCCCCATCGCAGGCTCACAGCACCCCCACCCCACCTCACCGTCTCTTCTCTGTTCTGACGCCCTCTCACGCCCGCCTCCTCCCACCCCGGCCGGGCCGCGTGCGCTCGCCAAGTCGGCATCGGATCGGAACCCTCCCAGGCCAGGCCGCGCGCCGCTCGTCATCTTCCTCGCCAGTCGCCGCCACCAGTTTGTGAGTTGTGAGTATGTAAATTTGTGTATGAATTCATAGTTTTGGTGACTTGTGAGTGAAAATAATATTTGCTCTCAATTAATCTAATTTTTTCTCTTTTATCTACCAACTAGTTTTTTTTTTTTTTTTTTTTTTTTTTTCTTTTTTTTCTTTGTTCTTTGTAAGGAGTCTCTTAGAATTGTGTTTTCATTATTATTATTATTATTATTTTCTCTTTTTCCTCCTGAATGGGTATTTTCTTTATTTCTAAAGTAGTAGGTTGATTAAATTCTCCTCCCTCTGCCAAATAAAAGAAGAATCTATGAAAGCATATAAAGCCAACCATCTCCCTATTGTTATTTGTTACTTGTTAGTAGATGGTAGACTCTGATGAGAACCAAATGTTGCACCAAATTTGAATGCTTAATTTAATTGTCGAATTTTTAATCGGTGAATGTATAATTCCCGTATAAATCAACGAATTTTAAAATTATGATGCAAATTTTATTCGTATTATATCCGTACCGAATTTTTGCTGAATCCGAATTAACTAACTATGCTTCGAATATTGATCCAATCCAATCCTGAATGCCAACTTGAAATCTGCAAGGTACAACTTGAAGAGCCATGAAGTTATATCAAATAGCCAAGGAAAGTGCTCTCTCCCTCGCTCTCTTTGCCGATGTTACAAATAGCAGGTCGCTCTCTTCTCCTGTTCTTTTTTATTTTAGAACGTAGTGTGTTTCTTAGAGAATTGCTCAGGAAATAAATAGTGCATTTGATCTTATATTCTACAAGTTCCTGCGGTGATTAAATGGATGTATCATGAATCGTGATTGTAGTAATAGTAATAGAAGATACTAGCAGCGACAAAATGTTTGCTTGAAAATAAAACAAGGGATTGCACCATGCAAGAGATTGTCTTGAATAGTAGCTTCTGCAGCAGCTGCATAGCCAGGACTTCGGATTTCTAGTGTAGTAATTGGCTAATATATAAAGAAGCGTATGCATCTCTATCTCTACCTTTACATATGTATGCATGTATTTGTGCACATAATTTAACTATATTTGCTTCACCGTCAAATATTGTAAAAGCATTTCAACACAGAAACACGATGCCTAATTGCTCATCACGTTACCTTTCCAATGGGAACAATAGCCTGTGCAACTGTAGGATTGCGAGTATGGGGTAGTCCAGTGCTCTAGGGTAAAAGCTATATGTAGTGGATGATAGACTAGAAATGTTATGCATAGTATATTGGGAATCGCCATTTGTTGTGTTCACAAATGGTATAGGTCGACTAAAACTTCAATTTGACTCAACCTAGACTCAAATCAAAAGAATAAACCGAAACCATTGCGTGAAACATTTAATAGCTCAGTGGCCGGTCATAACTTCTACTTACCTAGATCTAATCTACGCTTGAACTACACATTTTGAAGTGTCTCAACCAAGCTATTTTTTGAACATTGAAATGCTGCAGTTGTACTGCTTATTTTGTGTCTTTGACACAATCTCTGCGGAGTTATATTCTTATTTCCTTTTTTGCATGGCATTTTTTTGTTGTAAGAAATTATACAGTTGAACTTACATTGCATTATTTTATACATCTCCTGCATTTACTATTTTTTCTCTTCTTATCTGTCTATCACTTGGCTTCTCAAGAATTGCCTCAAGGTGGCCCTCTACTGCAGGAGTATTTTCCCAGTGATTATGCTGACTAGTTTCTGATGTTTTTCTTTCTAGGGAACTTGTTAATTCAATGCAATCTGGAAAACTAGAGCCTGAAGTAGCTCTTCTGAATGCCCAGCTAGTATGTGGTTTTCTTTTTGTTTAGAGAACTGCTCTGGCACACAACCGCTATATTACCTTCTAGCTTTTACTTATGTAAACTGATATTGCATATTCCCTCCGTACTTGAGAATTCTTATATGGTACTTCTCTAATGCAGTGCTTTTTCCAATAACAGATACCAGATGTTTTTCCTGTTTTAGCAGCAGCTCACAAGGCCCTTCTCTCAAAATCAAGGGAATCCCTAACAACCCGCACTCTTCATTCAGAGCTTGTTTATAATTATTCCGGGTCTAAACATGTACACATATCTTTATTTGTCTATTTCTTCTTCAAGTTTTTTTTTTTTTTTTTTTTTTTTTTTTTTTTTTTTTTTTTTTTTTTTTTTTATCTTTTACATTTTACAGTTCTCTGAATTTTAATTCTTTGATAGATAACCGAGTCCTTGAAGCGGTGTGGAATTTCTGACGAAACAAACTACATCCTTGCAGCTCGTTTCAATGCTTCTCATGATGAGGTACACTTGGTCACTAATGAATTACTTCATCTATTAATATTTTTATGAAGTTTCTCAACCGCTAACAAGTTATGTCAGTTTTTGCTTGTTCATATTATCTGCTTGGAGCTTGTTTTCATGCCATTAGAAAATTATTCAGTATATTTTGCTTTACAGTGCAGCTGGCATGTGATTGTGTAATTCATTGCTTAAACTGGAGTGCATATATATTAAACATTTCCGCTTTATATAATTTCTACGGGGTGTAGATGTATGCATTTGCAATTTTTCTGATTAAGATTTGATCTTTGCATCTACTTATTTTCTTGACTCCTTAATTGGAAAAAAATGTATCATTAGTTTATGTTCATCTATCAAGTCATCTAATACGATTATTGCATGCTAGAGTTGGCTTCTAAGAGATATTATCCAGAAATGTGAAGCTGTGAAAATTTAATGTACATATAAATCAAAAGAGTCTAGCAATTTAGTAGATCAATCTGATTAAACCTATACACCATAATTCATACTATATGATCACCGCTATACACTGTGCTTCATACTATATAAACTTTTGTTATCTCCCAATTATAATTAGTCTTTTTAAGGTGATGTTTGGTTGCTCCTAAGTGTAGTAGTGAAAGTGGTACTTGCATAAAGTGATACATCTGTGGATTGTTGGTGTTAACTGCTAATTCCAAATGCACAAGTTGTTAGAAAGAGAGTAATGCCCACGGATCTTGATTGTGACTTAGCCAACTCAACCTCCGCCATGTAAGCAGGATGCTAGTCTACCCGTAAATTCAAGTTTGAATTCATGTTTTAATTAAGTTTTATCTTTAATTCAATTTGTAACTTTTTTAGTTTAAAATTTTATTGAAGTTCAATTTTGTTTTCCACTTGATTTTAGCAATGACATTCAATAGAAACTTTTAATTTGAAATGCAAATTTAATTATATGCTTGAATTTAAAGTATGAACTCAAATATGAATTTAAATTCAAAAATTAATTTTAAGTCCAACTTTTGAATTGAAATTTGAATAAAGTTTGAATTTTTAAGTTCAAATTTGAGTCTTAATTTAAGTTTGTTTTTGAATTTAATACAATCATAAATTTTAACTTGAACTTTGAGTTTGAATTGTGAATTCAATTATATGTTTGAATTTGAAATATGAGTTCAAATTAGAATTGAAATACAAAATATAGTTTAAATTACTTTTTGGTAGCTATTCTTAATTCTCTCATTTCTTAAACTTATTTGGTATTTTCCCGATCCAAAAACAAAAATGTTTGATTCTAAATTATGAATTGAAATTTTAAATTCCAGTTGTAAATGCAAATTTGAATCCAAAATTGAAAATCAAAATTTTTGTTTAAGTTTATATTCATATTATAGAGTTAAATTATTTAATTAAAAGATTTTAATATTTAAATTCAAATTTATATTCAAACTTAATGTTTGATTTTTGAATTTTTCAGTTGTGAGTTTTAACGTAAACTTTCAAATCTAATTGTTTATTTAGTTGTCCCTTTGGAATTTGAATTATAAATTCAAATTGTAATTGAAATTAAAATTTTATGATGAATCTATTTTTATAAACTTCAATTTAGATGTAATGCAAAATGTAAATTAATTCGACACTTTGTACTTACTGCATAACCAAATAAAATCCTGAAACTATGGTTTTCTTCTTTTCTCTCTAAAGCCAACCAAACAACTGAATTCAAAAGTCACTTTTGTATTGAAAAATGACTTTTTTTTAAAAATAGCTTTTGGGACTTACGACTAACCTTACCTGTCATAAATACAAGTGGATTCATTTCATTTATATAGAACTTACAGATTTAACATAAGCTTTTTTATGATAGTTGAGTTCTGCGGAAGAAGTGGGATACTGCATTTGATTGTAATAGTTATAGTCGCTTTCTTTCTTTGCCAAAATGAGAGGAAACAGTTGCACCATTTTGAAGGGGAAGTTGCTGTGTTGTTCTCTTGGTTAGGGGCCTCTTTTGAGACTTTTCAGATCTGTAGATTTACTTTTTTAAATCTGTTCTGGCGATAAATAGCCCTACAGTATAATATGCAAAACTAGCTAGTCCACTCCACTGGCGAGGCTTTTGGCCTACTTTTGTCATAAGTTAGCCTAGTTTGGTTCAACTATCAAAGAACATGTGACGCCCCCAATAGTCCCACATCGGATGTGGATGGAATTGTGATTGGGTTTATATGAGATGGACACTAGTAATAATAACTGGGCTTAAGCATTTTGGGTTGTTGTGTGGGCCCAACGAGTTCTAGTGGGCCGGGTCGTTACATTTGGTATCAGAGCAAAGGTACATGGTACCTAGGTTTGGGTTAGGATTAAACTCTAGGATGACTTGAGTCTGACGTTAGAGCGCGGGAATGTATGTGCTAAAGGTTAGGAACTCAAATGCAATTTTCATTCGTTGAGTCTATCCTGACCTGTTTTTGTGATGCAGAGCATGGCTCGTCCGCGTGGTGGAGGGTCACGGCGTGGTGCGGGCAGTAGCCGAGGTGTCGGCCGACCGCCCAGAGTACCAGTGGAGTCAGCGGACTCCGACATATTCCAGCAGATGCAGGATCAGATCACTGTCTTGACGACAGTGGTTCAGTAGCTCGTGCAGCAGCAAGCTGCTGCTTTTACAGTACCTGCCCCACCTGCCCCGTCATCTGTCCTACCACCGAAGCCAGTGACGGAGGAACTAGTTATACCTCCTGCTGCTGCCCCTGTGCCACCTGTAGCGACAACCCCGGCGATTGCCACTACTTCTGGGGCCGCTGCTGCCACTGTTACCGACCCGCCAATTGCTGCTGTCGGGACCTCTTCTCGGCCGACGACGTCGGCCGCTACCGAGGATGCTGCTCAGGCAGAACGGGCACGAGCGAAGGCGGTCCTGATGGAGTTTAAAAAGTTTCAGCCACCTACCTTTGACGGTGCCACGGGTGATGATTGGGCTGTTGAAAAGTGGGTGCTTTGCATAGAGAAGCTCTTCAGAGATGTGTAAACGGAGGACCGTGACCGTGTACATCTAGCTGCACACTGCCTCGAGGGAGAGGCGGACCAGTGGTGGGCTGGAGTGTTGAGAGAGCAGTACGGGGGGATGACCGAACCCCCGTGGCGAGATTTCAAGGACGCGGTTTATGACCGCTATCTCAATGATGTTACTAAGCAGGGATTGGAACGAGAGTTGGAGACTATGCATCAGGGAGACCGCAATGTGCGGGACTATGAGCGGGAGTTCTCTCGTGTGTGTGCCTTGGTTCCGCAGGCGGTGCGGGATGAGCGACGCAAGATTCGGCTCTTATCCCAAAGGCTGCGACCTGAGATCAGGCGACTTCTTTCCTCCTTGGACGTCCGGCTGTATCGAGACTGCGTCAACCGTGTCCTTTCTGTTCAGGCGAATATCGCGATCGCGCGTGCTGAGCGACAGACTACCGAGAAGGGCAAGGAAAAGAAAAGACCGTTTCCTGGGGACGGGGGTGGCTCATCGAGCAGCGGGAAGCCACCCAAGTACTCTCAATCACGGAGACCAGCCAGGAGCATGCCTACCGTCAGTCAGCCGCAGGTGTCACGTTCGTGGAGGATCTCACCGCACCTCCAGCTGTCATCAGCGCCATGGTCTTTGCTATCGATGCGGCCAGGCTGGGCACATGTCGGCTAGTTGCCCGCATGGGTCTTCATCAGCTCCATCCACTGCTTCTGTCCCTGCTGCTCCTGCCAGACGTCAGAGCCCTGCTGCTAGTTCGGCTTCCACGGGGCATACCTCTCAACCTCGACAATCTGAGGGAGCCCGTCAGACAGCCGGTGGACGTGTTTATTCTCTGACCCAGCGTGAGGATACTCCTGTGGAGAACCTCGCAGGTACTACTACTCTTCTTGGTATCTCAGCTAGAACTTTATTTGACACTGGAACTTCCCATTCCTTTATGTCTGCACACTTTGCTACAATACATGCCTTTTCCACTCAACCGACTCGGGATAGATGGTGGGCGGAGATACCGGGCCATAGTGTATTAATCGATCAGAAAATTCGATATTGTCCTATTCAGCTGGGCGATAGTACTTTCCCTATATCATTGTTCGTCCTCAAGCTTTGACAATATGATATTATCTTGGGGATGAACTGGTTGACTAAGTACAGGGCGATTATTGACTGCACTTATAGGAGCCTGACTCTGACACCGCCTGGTGGGGCGGAGATGATCTATTCAAGGTTTGAGCCCTCGACATATTTGGGGATGTGTTCTGTGACCCCTGTGCGACTAGTCAGGAGTGGGTGTGCGGCGTATCTCACCATGGCTATCAATACCTGTGTCGAGCCAACGAAGATCGAGGATATTCCTGTGGCTCAAGAATTTTCAGATGTATTTTCGTCAGAGCTTCCGGGCATGCCTCCGGAGCGAGATATTCATTTCGTCATCGACCTAGTTCCTGTTACGACACCTATTTCTTGAGCGTCGTATTGTATGGCGTTCGCCGAGTTGAATGAGCTAAAGACTCAGCTCGATGGGTTATTGGCACTGGGTTTCATCAGACCTAGTGTGTCCCCTTGGTGTGATCTGGTATTATTCGTCAAGAAGAAGGACGGCAGTCTTTGACTTTGTATTGATTATCGTGAACTGAACAAGGTCACGATCAAAAATCGGTATCCTCTTCTACGTATAGATGATCTTTTCGATCAGCTTCAGGGATCGAAGGTATTTTCAAAGATCAATCTACAGTCTGGATATCATCAATTGAGGGTCAAGGCGGAAGACATTCCTAAAACTGCTTTCAGGACTCGTTATGGTCATTACGAGTTCACTGTTATGCCATTTGGACTCACTAATGCCCCGGCAGCATTAATGGACATGATGAATAGGGTTTTCAAATCCTTCCTGGATCGCTTCGTGGTGGTCTTTATTGACGATATTCTCGTCTATTCACGGAGTGATGAGGAGCATCGAGATCATTTGTAACAGGTTCTCCAGGTTCTGCGGGAAAATAACCTATATGCAAAGCTGAAGAAATGTGATTTCTGGCTTCGAGAGGTCTCATTTCTGGACCATATTATTTCAGGAGCAGGAATCTCTGTGGATCCCAACAAGATTAAATCGGTGGTTGATTGGCCGCAACCGACTAGTGTCACCGAGGTTTGGTGTTTTCTTGGTCTTGCCGAGTATTATCGACGCTTCGTCGAAGGATTCTCCAGGATTTCTCTTCCATTGAATCGTTTGACGAGAAAAGGAAAGAAATTTATTTGGACTCCAGAGTGCCAAGCCAGCTTTTATGAGTTGAAGCGCCGACTCACTGAGGTGCCGATTTTAACCCTACCAATTCCGAGCGAGAATTTTGTTGTCTATTGCGATGCTTCTCGGTTTGGGTTGGGTTGTGTCTTGACGCAGAATGACAAGGTTATCGCATATGCCTCACGACAGTTGAAACCTTATGAGCAGAACTATCCCACCCATGATTTAGAGCTTGCAGCGGTGGTTTTTGCGCTCAAGCTCTGGAGGCACTATCTGTATGGCGTTCACTGCGAGGTATATACTAATCATCAGAGCCTCAAATACCTCTTTACTCAGAAGGAATTGAATATGAGGCAGCGGCGTAGGCTCGAGCTTCTCAAGGACTATGACCTGACCATTCAGTATCATCCTGATCGGGCGAATGTTGTGGCCGACGCTTTGTGCCGGAAACATAGTACGGCTGAGTTGATGATGATCACCGAGCAGGATTGCTTGGTGGAGGAGTTCTAGAGATTGGACTTAGAGGTAATCCCAGCTGGGACGACTGCTCGACTTATGGCGATGGTGGTCCAGCCCACCCTTCTTGACCGCATAAAGGAGGGACAGCAGTCAGATCCCTTCTTTGAGAAAGTTCGCGAGGATATATCATTGGGACAGACAGATGACTATCAGATGCATACTGACGGCTCTATTAGATTTCGGGGTCGTTGGTGCGTTCCGACGGATGATAACCTGAGGAACGAGATTCTTTCTGAGGCACATCCATCCCTATACACCATGCATCCGGAGGAACCAAAATGTACAAGGATCTGAAGCAACAGTTTTGGTGGCCTGGGATGAAGGCAGATATAGCAAAGCATGTATCTCAGTGCCTCGTGTGCCAGCAGGTGAAGGCTGAACATCAGCGACCGGCAGGGAAGTGGGAGCCGATCACGATGGATTTCGTCACCGGTCTGTCTCGATCCCAGCGAGGCCACGAATTTAGAAAAAGGGTCTAATTTTTTTTAAAAAAAATCAAGAGTTAAATATTTTGAACTCCAAGGCGTGAACAGACCGCCACACGTATAGGAAAGCCTCTGTACAAACGGATAGAGTCTTCCCTATACATGCTCGACGCCACATGTATAGGAAAGCCTCTGTACAAACGGAGAGATCTCCACTATACATGCTCGAGGGGAGACTCTATCCGTTTGTACAGAGGCTTTTCTATACGTGTGGCGGTCTGTTCACGCTTTGGAGTTCAAAATATTTAACTCTGATTTTTTTTAAAAAAATTTAGATCATTTTTCTAAACTCGTGGCCTCGCTGGGATCGAGGCAGACCGGTGACGAAATCTATCGTGATCGGCTCCTATTTCCACTCAGGAACAGGAAGTGGTTGCAGCTTCCCTGCCGGTCGCTGATGCTCAGCCTTCACCTACTGGCACACCAGGCACTGAGACACATGCTTTGCTATATCTGCCTTCATCCCAGGCCACCAGAACTGCTACTTCAGATCCTTGTACATTTTGGTTCCTCCAGGATGCACGGTGTACAGAGATGGATATGCCTTAGAAAGAATCTCGTTCCTCAGGTTATCATCCATCGGAACGCACCAACGACCCCGAAATCTAATAGAGCCGTCAGTATGCATCTGATAGTCATCTGTCTGTCCCAATGATATATCCTCGCGAACTCTCTCAAAGAAGGGATCTGACTGCTGTCCCTCCTTTATGCTGTCAAGAAGGGTGGGCTGGACCACCATCGCCATAAGTCGAGCAGTCGTCCCAGTTGGGACTACCTCCAAGTCCAATCTCTGGAACTCCTCCACCAAGCGATCCTGCTCGGTGATCATCATCAACTCAGCCGTACTATGTTTTCGGCTCAAAGCGTCGGCCACAACATTCGCTCGACCAGGATGATACTGAATGGTCAGGTCATAGTCCTTGAGAAGCTCGAGCCTACGCCGCTGCCTCATATTCAATTCCTTTTGAGTAAAGAGGTATTTGAGGCTCTGATGATCAGTATATACCTCCCAGTGAACGCCATATAGATAGTGCCTACAGAGCTTGAGCGCAAAAATCACCGCTGCAAGCTCTAAATCATGGGTGGGATAGTTCTGCTCATAAGGTTTCAACTGTCGTGAGGCATATGCGATAACCTTGTCATTCTGCGTCAAGACACAACCCAAACCAAACCGAGAAGCATCGCAATAGACAACAAAATTCTCGCCCGGAATTGGTAGGGTTAAGATCGGCACCTCAGTGAGTCGGCGCTACAACTCACCAAAGTTGACTTGGCACTCCGGAGTCCAAATAAACTTCTCTTCTTTCCTCGTCAAACGATTCAGTAGAAGAGAAATCCTGGAGAATCTTTCGATGAAGCGTCGATAATACCCGGCAAGACCAAGAAAACTTCGAACCTCGGTGACACTAGTCGGTTGCGGCCAATCAATCACCGATTTAATTTTGTTGGGATCCACAGAGATTCCTGCTGCTGAAATAATATGGTCTAGAAATGAGACATCTCGAAGCCAGAAATCACATTTCTTCAGCTTTGCATATAGGTTATTTTCTCGCAGAGCCTGGAGAACCTGTTGCAAATGATCTCGATGCTCCTCATCACTCCGTGAATAGACGAGAATATCGTCAATAAAGACCACCACGAAGCGATCCATGAAGGATTTGAAAACCCTATTCATCATGTCCATGAATGCTGCCAGGGCATTGGTGAGTCTAAATGGCAGAACAGTGAACTCGTAATGACCATAACGAGTCCTGAAAGTAGTTTTAGGAATGTTTTCCGCCTTGACCCTCAATTGATGATATCCAGACCGTAGATCGATCTTTGAAAATAACTTCGATCCCTGAAGCTGATCGAAAAGATTGTCTATACGTGGAAGAGGATACCGATTTTTGATCGTGACCTTGTTCAGTTCACGATAATCAATACAAAGTCGAAGACTGCCGTCATTTTTCTTGACGAATAATACAAGAGCACCCCAAGAGGACACATTAGGTCTGTCTGATGAAACCCAGTGCCAATAACCCATCGAGCTGAGTCTTTAGCTCCTTCAACTTGGCGAACGCCATACGATACAGCGCTCGAAAAATAGGTGTCGTACCAGGAACTAGGTCGATGATGAAATCAATATCTCGCTCCGGAGGCATGCCCGGAAGCTCCGACGGAAACACATCCGAAAATTCTTGAGCCACAGGAATATCCTCGATCTTCGTTGGCTCGACACGGGTGTTGATAACCATGGCGAGGTACGCCACACACCCACTCCTGACTCGTCGCACAGGGGTCACAGAACACATCCCCAAATATGTCGAGGGCTCAAACCCTGAATAGATCATCTCTGCCCCACCAGGCGGTATCAGAGTCAGGCTCCTATAAATGCAGTCAATAGTCGCCCTATACTTGGTCAACCAGTTCATCCCCAAGATAATATCATATTGGCGAAGCTTGAGGATGAACAATGATATAGGGAAAGTACTATCGCCCAGCTGAATAGGACAATATCGAATTTTCTGATCGATTAATACACTATGGCCCGGTATCTCCGCCCACCATCTATCCCGAGTCGGTTGAGTGGAAAAGGCATGTATTGTAGCAAAGTGTGCAGACATAAAGGAATGGGAAGTTCCAGTGTCAAATAAAGTTCTAGCTGAGATACCAAGAAGAGTAGTAGTACCTGCGAGGTTCTCCACAGGAGTATCCTCACGCTGGGTCAGAGAATAAACACGTCCACCGGCTGTCTGACGGGCTCCCTCAGATTGTCGAGGTTGAGAGGTATGCCCCGTGGAAGCCGAACTAGCAGCAGGGCTCTGACGTCTGGCAGGAGCAGCAGGGACAGAAGCAGTGGATGGAGCTGATGAAGACCCATGCGGGCAACTAACCGCCATGTGCCCAGCCTGGCCGCATCGATAGCAACGACCATGGCGCTGATCACAGCTGGAGGTGCGGTGAGATCCTCCACAGAAGATACATGAACGTGACACCTGCGGCTGCCTGACGGTAGACGTGCTCCTAGCTGGTCTCCGTGATCGAGGGTACTTGGGTGGCTTCCCGCTGCTCGATGAGCCACCCCCGGAAACGGTCTTTTCTTTTCCTTGCCCTTCTCGGCAGCCTGTCGCTCAGCGACCGCGATATCCGCCTGAACAGAAAGGGCACAGTTGACGTAGTCTCGATACAGCCGGATGTCCAAGGAGGAAAGAAGTCGCCTGATCTCAGGTTGCAGCCCTTGGGAGAAGCCGGATCTTGCGTCGCTCATCCCGCACCGCCTGCGGAACCAAGGCACACACACGAGAGAACTCCCGCTCATAGTCCCGCACATTGCGGTCTCCTTGATGCATAGTCTCCAACTCTTGTTCCAATCCCTGCTTAGTAACATCATTGAGATAGCGGTCATAAACCGCGTCCTTGAAATCTTGCCAAACTGCGTCCTTGAAATCTTGCCACGGGGGTTCGGTCATCCCCCTGTACTGCTCTCTCAACACTCCAGCCCACCACTGGTCCGCCTCTCCCTCGAGGCAGTGTGCAGCTAGATGTACACGGTCACGGTCCTTTATGTACACATCTCTGAAGAGCTTCTCCATGCGAAACACTTGCTTTTCAGCGGCCCAATCATCACCCGTGGCGCCGTCAAAGGTAAGATGGCTGAAACTTTTTAAACTCCATCAGGACCGCCTTCGCTCGGGCCCGTTCTGCCTGAGCAGCATCCTCGGTAGCGGCCGGCGACGTCGGCTGAGAAGAGGTCCCTACAACAGCAACTGGTGGGTCGCTAACAGTGGTAGCGGCAGCTCCAGAAGTTATTATAACTAGTGTCCATGTCTCATATAAACCCAATCACAATTCCATCCACATCCGATGTGGGACTATTGGGGGCATCACAGACTCCCCCCGTTTAGGCTTGACATCCTCGTCAGCCCAAACACATACACAGCAGCCCAAGATCACCAGGCAATGTGAGACTTGTCTTGCTAGCCCTTTTATTACTTTATTAACTTTTACAAACTCGAATTTCTCGAGTATTACATCACCCACTCCTTATAAAAAGTTTCGTTTTAATCTGTCACGTCCCGAGTTTAGAAAAATGGTATAATTTTTTTTTTTTTTTTTTTTTTTTAAATCAGAGTTAAATATTTTGAACTCTAAAGCGTGAACAGACCGCCACTCGTATAGAAAAACCTCTGTACAAACGGATAGAGTCTCTCCTATACATGCTCAGCTAGAAGAATACATCCATCAAAGTAGATACAAGTAGTAAACTGAAAACTAAATATTCATCTACTCTATTACATCCACAAAGTTTTATACATTCATACATATTCACAATCCTAGATATCCACAACTAATCATGCAAGCAATCCTAAATATCCACAACTAATCATGCAAAGCAATCCTAGATATCCACAACTAAGATGGTAGCGAAATAACAGAGAGTCCAAGAAGCGCATTCAATCCACTAGATCATAATAATCCAGACACTACCAGGGACAACTCTATCGCGTCTGCTCACCAGGTCGTCCCAGAGTTCCCGCACCCAACATACCTGAAAAATGGTCACCCAAGGGTGTGAGACACATCATAAGTGTATCCCAGTGGGCACGGCGGGCCGAGAAATAGCAAGTCGTACCTACTGGATACTATAATAAGCGGATAAACAAAAAGCTGGATATAAATAATACGAATAATCAACTGAGCATGCTAGATAAGTAAACAAGCATAAGATGGAGAATAAATAATGCATCAAAACTAGAAGTACAAGTATACCTAATCTCACGCCATTGTTGGTCCCAAGGACCTCAGGCTAATACTGCTCTGGAACCAGTATGCTATCATAACCCCAATCGGCTCATGGGTCAATGTGACCTCTCTATCGGTAAAGAACACCACTGCGGGTAGCTAATTTGCTGGTGTGCGCGACTGAAAGTTGGCTCGACGGCGATCATAATGCCGATGCTCAAACCACTGTCTAAAGACCAGATAGTCGGCGAAAAGTCGAGGAAAATCCCCACCGGGATATAGATACTGAAGTATAACATGCCAAATACTGAAACAATAACTCCTATTCTAAACATGCAGTGAATAATAGAGAAAGATATAGAACGGAGCTAGTGACCAAACAAGTATGGCTTGTGTCCAGATATGTACAACTACTGCTGGAAATAAAAGCTCATTTGTGGAATCAAAAACTGCTAAGAACCAAATGGTCTGTCCTACTACAGTACCCGTAGGGCCGAACTGATAAAGCGCGGACCGAAGATAACCCACCTCAAGGTAGACGCTCGCGATATCCGCTGGACGGATCACGGGCTGGCTCCTAACGACTGGGGCCTACAATAATGTCACATGTCAATATAGGATTCATCAAAATCCTCAAAATGCGCGTTTAGCGCGAAACCGCCGATAAACCGACAATTTTGCCGATTTACGGTTCGTTAAGCAAATTCCGCTCGACGAAAAGCAACAGACTTCTAGCGAAAGGTGCAAAGATCACGTGCATGCTGTCTACAGCAGCCTACCAAGCTACAATTACATTTAGACCCCCGGACTTTACTAAAATTGCATTTTATTCATATAAAACTCACTAATTAAGCCACAACTTTTAATCCGGGAATCTTTAAACCAAAATAATTTACCAGCAACTAGATTTTGATGTGCTGGACCTCGTGCTCATAGTTTGGAAGCAGGTTGGGCAACAAAACACAAGTTGGCCCATGTCTATCAATCCTTAGAGCATTAGGTTGATACACATGCACCCACACTTGATCAACACCCACCACAGGGTGAGCATCATGTTCAGAGACCTCCAGAAACTGAGAGGCTCACCTCTGGACCTCTGCAGATCCACCTAGCAAGCGGCCATGGCACACCACCACAAATCCTATATATATAAAGCTTAACTTGGGACTCACACCAATCCAAAGGTTCTGGTCCCCAACCAACATGCACATGAGCTAAAGGACATCAAGAAAAAGGAGAGGCTCACCTGTGGGAGGCAGCAGCATGGCTGGTGTGGTTGCTGGAGCAAGAAGACCCCAAACCTTTCTTGATGGAGCATACAATGGCCGAACCCTCACTCCTGTCGGTCAAGCTTCAAACTAAGGTGAGCACAGCCCTCCTTGGACCTCCAGAGGTGAAATACACCTCAGCCGCGCAAGCTTGGAGCTTCCCTGTGCTCCCCCGACCAAGGAAGAAGAAGAAACTTTTAAGGTCCATTAATGGCAAGTTGGGATTTAAGCAGCATGGGTCGCATGCAAATGGACTAGTGGAATGCCCAAGGTGTAAGAAGACTTAACAGAGGTTGGCCGGCACCGGAGGAGCGACGGGCGGCGACGGGCGGCGTTGCTCGACCAACACCAAGAACCCGAAAGCTAGGGTTTGCTCCCCCGCACTCCACACCGCACCAAAGCCCACCAAACTTCGTGGGCTACCTTCTGGGAACCAGCAGAAGCTCCTGGTCAATTTGGTTCCAGCGCCGGAGCTTCGGAGGCGGCGCACGCAAATCCCGGCCAAGATCTAGGGTTCCGGCGACCCTTATTCAACCCGCCGGCAACCACGGGCTTCTGGACCCCGGGGTTTGGCCTGGAGCACCCTCTCGATATCAGAAACCGACTGCTAGGGTCTAGGTTGCAGGAAAAGCCATGGAAGCAGAGGGCTTCCTCTGCTAGGGTCCAAGTTGCAAGAAAAGTCAAGGAAGCAGAGGGCTTACCTAGCCGGATCCGAGGGTCCAAGTTGCAAGAAAAGCCAAGTTGCAAGAAAAGCCAAGGAAGCAGAGGGTCTAAGTTGCCGGATCCGACTGCTAGGGTCCAAGTTGCAAGAAAAGCCAAGGAAGCAGAGGGCTTACCTTGCCGGATCCAAGGAAGAAGGAGATAGTGGCTCCGGCAGCGCGCGGCGGAGCCAGGCGTTGGGCTCCTTGATCTGCTTTTCTGGAGGCCAAAGATGTTCTAAGATGGAATTTGGAGAGATCCTAAGCCCTTGGTTGCTTCCTTCTCAACCAACCCAAAAGCAAAGCTTGATTCTTGCTTTTCTCGGCTTCTCCGGTGATGGCCGGCGGCACTAGGCTCAGGAAGAACAGAGGAGGAAGAGATGGGATAGTGGAGGCTGCGGTTTCCACACGAGAGCGGCTAGGGTTCGGGGTTAGGGTTCCACCCGAATTACCATACGATTATTTGCAACAAGATGCCATTTAGCCCCTCAACTCTTGGTATTTAAGCATGGGTCCTTAACTGTACAAGCATTATGCATAGAAGACCCTCTCCAAGACTTTTCTCGCCATTTAATCCATAAAATATTGGGATTCTTCGCGAAATACCACAAATTTACTAGTATTTCACGCTTTTCGAGACAACCGAGTCGTCAAACCGAAAAACGGACACCACCACGACGTCCGGCTCGACGAAACCTATTGAGTAGCTATTTTGGTTTGTCGCATTCGATCCTCTATAAATTTTATAATCCAGAAAATACAGTGGTGTTACCTAGTGTGGCATGCTTTTCGAGGACTTCGGTTCGTCGAACATAAATTTCGTCAGCGCCACTGCGCTCAGAGCGTCGAAGCCATTCAAATTGACTATATGGATCGTCTGTTTCGGACTCCAGACAGTTGATCGGCCGATGTTCACTTGCGAGGGAATTAAATCAGGGGTTACTATTCACGACTTAAGTCGTGGGCCCCGTTTCGTTCTTCGTCGTTTTCTAGACGATCCAACCGTCAGATCGAAAATCGGTTTGCACCACTTTTAATCAATTCGACAAGACGGTTCCACCGGCGATTTTAATTTTTCGAGATCAAATCTGGATCTGTAAGTTGGGGGACAGTTTTTTTCAAAAACTGTGCAATTTGCACACTTACAACATTTTCATGTACACATCCATATATGCAAATTTTGACTTTCAAATTTATTTTTCATTACTTTATTAATTTTTACAGACTCAAATTTCTCGAGTATTACAGAAAAGCAAACCTGATAAGATAATTAATCTGGTAGCGTTTGTAAAGTTTTATATTTAATATAATTGTATAAGAGTTAAGGAACATTGAATGGCTGGTCCACAAATTTAGGATGGCTTCTTTTGTGCAAAACCAACTATTGGACAAAAATAAAGCACAATAATTTTGAAGTGAACATTAAAATATACCAACTCTTCTTTATTACACTTGGCTGATCCAGAGTATTGCTTGTCACCATGATTCTCATCTTGTTTTCTGTAGGTATATAGCATACCATGTAATTTGATGAAGTGAACATTAAAAAAGAAAGAACCATCTGTTACTACAATCTCTTCTTCGAGGTAAACAAGCTGTATTTGTTAGCATGTATCTGTCAATCTTTCTGCGTTAAATCTTGAGCTGCTGCAGTACTGAACATGGGGTAGCTTGGGGAATTATACATTTCGTAAAAGCTGAATCGAAAACCAATTTGTTGGCAAATCTTAAATTTGAACACATTGTTCTCCGTAAGTATGTTTCTGTTCTTCCTGTGATACTTCACTTTGCACATTATCATGATTGCAAGTCATTTCAATTCTTTCCTATGCGGTCAACTAGGTAACCATAGCTTGTAAATTTGGTGCTGCGTCTGGTTCAACATGTTCGACAATTGGATTGGATTCCTTCATGAACCTACCATTGTTCAATTTACAAAATCAATGTTGTACTAATCAAGACTCTGTTCTTATTAGATGAAAGATGTGGAGAAGCTCATCAGTGGAAAAGAGATTGACTTGGCAGAACTAGAAGAGAGAGCAAACCAAGCCCAGATTCTGAAGGTCTTCATTTTGTTGTGGTGTTCTTAATCTACCCGCATCTGTTTATTCGCCTTTATAACATGATGATTCTTCAATCGACCTTTTTGCAGCATTACAAAATACCTCCCCAGGAGCTGGCAATATCTTCGCTGTCTGACGCAATCACGTGTAGGATTTCTGCTCGAGATGCTCTATGAAAAATATGAGATTCACCTGACTTCTGCTTACACATATATAAGTTTGTTCTCAACCAGCTTGCTAAAATGATGACACTTTTTATGATTGTGCATCTGCTGAGTCTACGGAGGATTATTCTGCTTGGTTAGCAGTATTTATTGAGCTAAACAAAAACTTTTTAACCCAAAGTTTAGTCTATCGCTAGAAGATGGGTTGAAGTTGTGTTGAAGTTGTGGAATCTTTTATTTTTGGTAAAACATGCAGAACTTATTTGAACTATGGATCATTTTAATTTAGCTATCTAATATTTCAAAATTTTGATTTTACTTCTCAACCTACAATTCTTTTGATTTGTGTTAGCTAACAGTAGTGTAACTTTAAATTTTGAACTAATTTTTTTAATGCATTTATAATTGTGAGAATTGTATGAAGAATACTAATTGAACTTGTGAAGGTAAATGATGCAATTAAATTTTGAAGTCAAAAGTATTGATGACTGATTCAAGTTAAATAAATTGATATGGTAAATAGTAAAATCAAAATTTTAAGATGTTGGGTAGTTAAATCAAAATGGTTAATAATTTAGAAAGATTTGTATGTTTTTACCATCTTTCTTTTTCTCTTTTTTTCCTCTCTTGATGATCAATCATGATGGTTGTGGACATTTTGAGTTGACTATGTTATGTTTTAAAAATTTAATTTTAGCATTTAATTTTTTAATTTGTTTGATTTATTTGAGTCAGCTAATAATACTTTTTGTATTTTTACATGTTTAGTTGTTATATTTTATATATTTTTTATAACTATAAATTTATTAAAGTAATTAGTTTAATCTTTAAAGTTAAAGTGTCGTTGATCGACGTAAATAATTTAAATTTTTTGACAGTAAAATTAAAATTTTAAAAGATTGGAAGGACAATTCAAAATGATTTATAGATTAGACAAGTTGGGTATGTTTTTACCTAAAATTTCTTGTCATGAGCTGTTTAAAGAGTAATCCTATATAAGGAGGGTGGTTAATGAATTCTGTTCTTTTTATAGTAAAAATCAACTTCTTGATTAAAATGGAAGGAAACACTAATGGGGTAACTAGCAGGGTAAGATTTTTATAAAACTAGGCCTTTCAAATAATTATTTGTAAGAATAGGCTTATGGATAACGGGGGATCAAAATGCGGTGAGTCATTTACTGCTTTTTTGAAAAGCGGTGAGTGGTTTACCGTTTTTTAAAATTTTATCAGTCCTATAAAAGCAGTGAGTCATTCACCCTTTTTAATCTTTCCACCAGCTCACAACTTGTAATTTTTGAAAAAAAATATCAATACATATTGAAAAGTTTTTATATATTTCAAATACAATATTTGATAATAAATATATCGATTACAACAATAAATATCAACACATATAGGATTCACAAAATTCACGATAAAAAATATATCAATCACAATATAAAAAAATATCCGAATTATAAAAGGATGGATATAATAATATCAAAATTATATATACAACATATGAAAACAATATCAAAATACCAAAATATTCTAATAAAATCAACTACTCTTCGCGCCCTCGCCACTTTCCACGTTTTCCTCCGCGTCCGCGTCCGCACCGCCGACCCAATGCTCAAATAGGCACATCATCCTCCATCTCAGGCTGTACAGGCTCAATGACATGTATTTGATCAATATACTCGATGGAGATATCCTTGACAACTACATCCGTCCTCTGCGTGTCAACTACTGATGACTGAATCCCTTTCTGCGTCTCAGGTACAGGCTCAGTAGAAATATGATCGTGGCGTCGTAGCCTCCGTCGATATGTAATATCAACTGGATGAATCTCCGATGTGGATGGAATGTCAGATGGAGGGATCGGCGTAAATGAAGTATCAAATTGATGTACCTGGGATGTAGATGCTAACTGAAAATCGAAATGGAGGACGTATGATGTTGAGGGAACGTCAGAAGGATGAATCGGAATGGATGCGAATGGAAAATCGTATGCAGGCGTGGAGGTGGAGGGAATATCATCCTGATGATAAAAATATGGTGGTGGCTCTCGATGATATGAATATCCTGAAGCTGCTAATGTGGGGAGTCTCTCTAAGACATTCTCGATATCCCACTTTATATGTCCTAGAGCGTCCATCAATCCAGACGGCTCTGGAGGATCATCCATCAAATATCCAAGACTCTTAACAGTATGGCACATAGTATCCACCTATTAAAAAATACATATTTATATAAACGATATTTATATAAACGACTACTAATATATAAGAAAAAAAATATTAAATTATTTTACCAAAATTCGCTCGATATGCCCCCGTGATAAAAAAGTGAGTGGAGGTCGCTGTATGGGACGAGAAATCCACCTCATTGTGATTTTTCAGTACCACTGCATGTACAAGGAGGTGGCTCTTGCTGGATCTAGGTCGACGAAGAGATTCTGCTTCGCAATATGATCTAAACGATCAACCCATCGTAGAATATAAGAAACATGAAAAGCTGCCTAGTCCTCTCCCGATCTACCCTGCGATATAATCCGTCGTATAGCCTCCACAGACTTTGATATATGTTGGACTAATCCAAACTGACGGAAAACTCGATCAGGTAGATGTAACTCCACTATGTGGAAGCATATTAAGCAAGTTCTGACACGTCAGACTACGGAGCCCTCGAGACAAAAAGGTGAAAGACCATAAAAAATCTCCTCAGTATAAGAAATCCAAGTAATATGTAAAGATTAATAAAATTTAATTAATATAAAATTTAAAATTAATCTATATGTATATAATTTAAGAAACTTTTACGTATTTGAGACTCCAGTTGTTGATCAAGCTCGTCTCGATAAAACTCAATGTCAGTCGCTTTGACATTTTCGCGAAAACGTAATCTCATATTTCATCTGCAAAAAATGATCGATAAGATATTATATCACGTTACCTAAAATCAATAATGCAAATTAGTGTAAAAATCATCAAGGCGTATTTAAATATTTAACATATCGAGAACCAAGCGGATAATCATGAAGATCTGACGGAGCTCTAACTCTGTCGGGACGACCGATATGTATATGGTCCCACGCCCAAATCTATAAACAAAAAACAGATGAGTAAAATACTGGTAAAAGTATTTAGATTATTATATTTATAATGCGAAAACTAGTGATTTTACCTGTAATAATGTACCGAATGCACAACACTCGGCCCTCCCTCTCATCGAGGCATTCCCAATGCGCGATATAGATGGGCCAAAGTAGCTGTGCCCCAAGCAAGCCCGCCACATAGATCAAAATCCTCAAGTAACGGTAGCCACTTGAGATGAAATCGATATCTAGTGTGGTTTGGGAATAAGCTGCATCCAATCTAAAATAATATATATGCTCGTGCAGCAGCTGCAACCATGGCTGGTGGAGCATCTAATGGGACATGATGAAACTGTTGGAATAACCAATCTAGGCGTATCTGACCTATGACAACATCATCTGGCAGTATCTCTAGAAGTCCATGACATATATATAGCAAGTCGCCAGATGCTCATCCCGTCACAAGCTCGCCAGATACTCGAAGTCCAGCTATATTGGCGACGTCGCGCAGCATCACTGTCATCACGCCGGGGCGTAAATGGAATGACTCCGTCTCGCGTCTCCATCACTCTGTCAACGCCCCTGACAGAACCTGATCGAGCTGAACTCGTCTGAGGCGAGAGATATAGAAAAAACCAGCCTGCCGTAGGAGGTCCACCACCCCCGGATGCTCCACCGTGCATGTGTTCATTTTACGGCCATGCTCTGTAAACTGAACTGGCGTGTACCCCTATATGGTAAATATATTAGGTTTAATTTTTATAAAAGTATATGGTATATAATTTATAAATATAGTGTGCATGTATAATTGAATTTACCTCGGCTCGTACATAGTTCGAACGGCGACTCGCATGGTCTGAAATGGCAGAAGGATCAACTGGCCCGACCTCCTCGCGATGGCCCATCTGCAAACAAAGTGTACAAACTATTAGCCATTGATGTCTGCGATCTTGAATGACTCATCTCGCGGTTCATCTTTTTCCGGTTTCCCGTGGGATGGTATTAACGATTCAGATGAATATTTATATGTGGGTGGGTGTATGGGTATTAGGTATTGCGGATCCATGACTTCCAATAGACGCAAGCATCTATTATTAATTGCCCCCGTGTGATTGGGGCACCTTCGATTAAGAGACCTTTGTGAGGAGGATGGAATAAATCGTATCCTAATGATTGACCAAATCCTAAGTATATGTGTTAGGATTTAGCTGAATTTGAAATTGACTTGATCCCGATTATATGTGTTGAGAACTAGTCGACATTAAACTATAATTATATGTGTTAGAGTTTAATTGGGTTCAATTGGCTCTAAGTATATGTATTAGAGTCCAATTATATTTGATTTCACATTTGACGTATGTTCCAAACTGAAGATATGACCAAACCACAAGGATATATATTGAGGTGGGTCGGATTTGATGCTACTCGAAAGTAGGAGGTGGCTAAGTCCTATATGTATTAGGATTGTCAGAGTTTGATATGTTTTTCACTCTAGTTATATGTGCTAGAGTTAGAATTTGACTAAACCCTAAGTATATGTATTAGGATTCATCAAATTTGATTGATCGTTCACTCTAAATATGTGTGCAAGAGCAAAAGGTTGACTAACCCTAAGTATATGTATTAGGATTAGTTGAGTTGATTTGATTTCTACCCTAGATATATGTACTAGAGTAAAAGGTTAACTACACCCTAAGTATATGTATTAGGGTTAGTTGGGTTGATTTGAATGAACTCTATATATGGGAGCTCGATTGAATTTGATTTGACTAAATTATAAATATATGATTTAGAATCTAGTCGATTTAGATATATTTTTGCCTTAAATGTGTTAAGGCAATGGGGTTGAATGAGTTTTGGGTTTTATTTGTGGGCCAGAATGGGTTTTGGATTTTATTTGTGGGTTGGAATGAGTTATCAGTTTTATTTGTGGATCGAATGGATTTTGGGTTTTATTTGCAAGTAGACTGGATTGGGGGCCCGTATGTGGACTGAGCCCCCGTATGTGGACTGGGCCTATATTATATGTGGACTGGATTCGTGGCCCGTATGTGGACTGGGCACTATTTATTAGGCCTCTTTGAATTGGACTTAGGCTCGAAATTGATTAGGGCTCATTTAAATTTTGTTTGAAATCCACTCTCGATTCAAAGGAATTCCTGTTTATTTCGATATCCCCTTTTATTTTATTTGATTTGGGGCCAGAAGAAAATCCCTTATTTTATCTTGGGATCCGAAGAAATTCCCGTTAATTTATTTTGATGTGGGGTCCGAAAAAATCCCCGTTATTTTATTTTGATGTGAGGTCCGAAGAAATTTCATTTTTAAAATAATTTGGGGTCCGAAAAAATCTCCTTTATTTTATTTTGATGTGGGTCCGAAGAAATCCTCTTTTTAAAATAATTTGTGGTCCGAAGAAATTTTTTTTATTTTATTTTAATGTGGGGTTCGAAAAAATTTCCTTTTTAAAATGATTTGGAGCCCGAAGAAATCCCCTTTATTTTATTTTTGAATTGGGATCCGAAGAAATCCCTTTTTAAAATAATTTAGGGTCCGAAAAATCACCGTTATTTTATTTTTGATTTAGGTGAAATCTCCGTTATTTTATTTTGATTTGGGATCCGAAAAAATCTCTTTTAAAAAAAATTTGGGGTCCGAAGAAATCCCCGTTATTTTATTTTGATTTGGGGTCCGAAGAAATCTCCGTTATTTTATTTTGATTTGGGGTCCGAAGAAATCTCATTTTTAAAATAATTTGGGGTCCGAAGAAATCCCCGTTATTTTATTTTGATTTGGGATCCGAATAAATCCCCTTTTTAAAATAATTTGGGGTCCGAAGAAATCTCCGTTATTTTATTTTGATTTGAAATCCGAAGAAATCTCATTTTTAAAATAATTTGGGGTCCGAAGAAATTCCCGTTATTTTATTTTGATTCGGGTGAAATTCCCGCTATTTTATTTTGATTTGGAATCCGAAGAATTTTTTTTAAAAAATAATTTGGGGTCCGAAAAATTTTTGTTATTTTATTATGCTTTGGGATCCGAAGAAATCCCTTTTTTAAAATAATTTGGGGTCCGAAAAAATCCCCTTTTTGATTGAGCCTAAATTCGGGTGTTCGAAAAAATCACCCGAATCGGTTTGGAACGAGCCTAAATCCGACTGTCCGAAGAAATCACCCGAACCGGCTTTGTTAAACCTCATTTTTTCGATTGAACCTAAATTCGGATGTCCGAAGAAATCACCCGAACCGATTTTATTAAACTTTTTTTTTCCCGATTGAACCTAAATTCGAATGTCCGAAGAAATCACCCGAACCGATTTTATTAAGTCTCTTTTTTTCCGATTGAACCTAAATTCGGATGTCCGAATAAATCACCCGAACCGGTTTGAAGCGAGCCTAAATTCTGGTGTCCGAAGAAATCACCCGAACCGGCTGTATTAAACTTCTGCGATGTTTTATTATTATTATTATTATCATTTTTTTTTTTTGTGCGGTGATGGCTCCATTAATTAGCGACTTCGAATGGGGTGGAGAGGTCCGAAGAAACGGAGGATCAATGATCCTCCTCCCCTCTTCCATCGAAATACGTTAACCTAGGAGTCGGCGATGTTGATGATGTTGATGATGTTGATTGTATTGATTGACGGCTTCGAATGGGGGTGGAGAGGTCTGAAGAAACGGAGGATCAATGATCCTCCTAATCGGGAATCGGGGGTGGTTGGCGAGGATGATGAGGTAACGGTGAGGATGGTGAGGATGGCGATGGGCACGACCGACATAATTTTATTTTTTATTTTTTATTTTTACCTGAGAAGATGCGCTTGACAGGGTACGATCGGAGGTGCTGAGAAAGCCGAAGATGTTTATATATATATATATATATATATATATATATATATATATATATATATATATATATATATATATATATATATATATATATATATATATATAGAGGTGCTGAGAAAGCCGAAGATGTTTATATATATATATATATATATATATATATATATATATATATATATATATATATATATATATATATATATATATATATATATATATATATATATTGCGTTGTGGGAATATGGGGTGGAATCTGGGAAGAGGTTGTATTTTTTTATGGTGGGATTGCGTTGAAGACCAGAAAAATCTCCCCTTTCTTCTTTCTATTTTTTCTATTTATAGTGGGGAGTGGATGAGAGATGTTGCGTGGGATTTGTTGGGATTTGTTAAGGGATTGACGAAGATTTGTTAAGGGATTGACGAAAAATTGTGGGTTTGTTGAGGGAAAGACGTGCGTGGGAATATGCCTTCGTTGAGAAAAATACGTGATTCAAATTTGAATACATCGAGAGGGAATTGTTACATTCAAATTTCAAATTTTAAATTTTAAATTTTAAAATTAAATTTTAAAATTGAAAGGATATGTTCAAATTTCAAAATTGAATATGTTCAAATTTCAAATTTGAGGAAGTATGGTTGTATTTAAATTTTAAATTTTAAATTTCTACATTGAACAGTTATGTCCAAATTTGAGAAAGTATGGTTGTATTTAAATTTTAAATTTCAAATTCCAACATTGAACGATTATGTTCAAATTTGAGGAAGTATGGTTGTATTTAAATTTTAAACATGTTCAAAATTCAGTTATGTTCAAATTTAATTGGAAGTATGGTTGTATTTAAATTTTAAATTTCGAATTTCAAAATAGAATATGTTGAAATTTCAAAATTAAACGATTTCTTGGATTCAAAAGTTCAAAACAAGATATAGGTAAGTTTGGATAAGTCAGTTGAGAGATATTTTAAAATGTGGTTGAAGATTTGGATAAATGTGTTTGAGATAATTGATGCGTGAGGAATTTCGGTTGGAATCGAATTCGGGTATAGGTGGCGTTCGAATTAAATTTTGGGTATATTATTATTATTATTATTATTATTATTATTATTATTATTTTATTTATTTATTTATATTTCTTTTTTCTTTCAAACAAATTGCCCCCCACCTTTTTGGCGCAAGAGTTTTGCGTGTGACAAAAAGGCGATGATTTTTTTTTTTTTTTTTTGTAAGGGGATATTTTGATTATATATATATATATATATTTGTAGAAAAAGTATGGAGGATCAAAATGAACCATTGTATGCCGGGCTCTACGTATCCCGTTCCTTGCCCATGTTCGGACGTACGGCTGAACTCCGATATCTTTTGGTGGCATTCAATTAAAAGAGTGGGTAGTAAAGCGGTGTTTCTGTATGGCATCCTTTACTAATGCATATTATACAAATAGCGGCGAGGAGGATATCATACTTCTTGAGCCGTTAGGAGTAGCAAAAGAAAGAGATGTACTAGAATCTCTTGGCGTGAAAATTTTACACGATCATCCCAGTTGGTATGGTTTTAAGACGCTTGGGGATAGGACTGACGTGGATGGTCTTAAAGACTGAATTGACGATGTCATTGCTCAATACAAGACTCAACTTGTGCAAGCTGAAATATTAGGGGCCATTGTCGCTTTCAAAGGGAGGTATGATAAAAATCCTAAGTTATTTAAAGGTTTAGTAGAATTGTGGTGTTCGAAAACGAATACCTTCCATCTCCCCTATGGAGAAATTGGGATATCTTTGTGGGACATTAAGGCTTTAAGCGGTTTATCAATAACTGGGGAGATATACGACGAGTTCGTCCCTAGCAGCTCGGAGCTTAAGGATTATCCGTGTAATCTTCGTCAATTACTCAATGTATATGAATGGCTCGTCAATCGGAGGCCTGGTAAGGCAATTTATTACAATCATTGGGTGGACTTTTGGTATAGAGGCCCCGTGGATCCACTTCTAGGTTAAGAAAAGATAGTATTAATGAGGAAGAGCGTAAGAAAGCACCAACTTATTCGGAGAATGGGTATTTGGTAGCGTTCTTGGCACTTTGGCTTTGTAAGTTTGTGATGCCTTTTGGTAAAAATGATATTATTCGGCCGGAGACTTTTGTCATGGCGTCCCAGATGGCTCATGGGATGAAGGTAGCCTTGGTTCTTGCTGTGTTGTGTGCTATCCAAGTTGCTTTGGGTCGCATGGTATATGACCATCGAGGACCAACATATCCTTATTGTCGGTTCCCGATCGATTTGTTATTTGCATGGGTTGGTGCTCATTTTGAAAAAGTTTATGTTCGGAGACCAATTAGAAAGGATATTAAAGACATGCCTGGATTGAAAAAGGTTCCGGAGATGATAAGCTTTATGGGTGCGATGGCTACTCCCTTTGATTCGAGAAGGGCTCGTCAACACTTAAGGGATGAGAGGAATTTTATATGGCGACCCTATTCTTTCGATTGTTCGGGTGAAGGCTGGATTCATGAGGTCATTGATATGAGAGGGAAGTCTGATTTTCCTGAAGGAGTTCGGGAATGGATTGTATCTCTATGGCATAGTATCTTGCCTCTTCGTTTGAATGGCGGTTTGCATGCGCAACCTTATAACCCTCATCGTTTTGCCAGGCAATTTGGATTTGATCAACATTTTCCAAAATCTTTTGATGTGCCTAGAGAAGTAGCTTCCGCTGGTGTCTTAGCCGGCTATTGGTTAGACCTGACCACAATTAACCCTTCTTGGAAGTTTTTTATTCCTGATGGTAGCCGTCTTGGAAAGCCTTCATCTCATTATGCTAGATGGTGGACCAACAGTTTATATTCTTATTTTCAGCATGGTGTGGATTTTCTTATTGAGCGTGAATCTTGTCCCAAGAAGAAGAATGAGAGCCCATTGAAGAAGGTGGTTCAGCCACAATTATCGTTCGAGCTTTCCGATTCAACCAAAACAAAGGCGTTTTCAGCCCCTTATGATTATGTGGAACGTCATCATATTAGAGAGGGTTCAAAAGAACGTCCTTCTGCTTTGCATGCCGGGATACAAGTTGAAGGAGTTACACTTGAACCAGTTGGGGTTGGTAATTGCCCTGGTTTAAAGAGGAGAAGGTCTCTGGATGCTTCTACTAGTAGTTCAAAAAAACCGAATCTCGGTGAACTGCCCATTGCCCTCGTTCAGGGAAGTTTCCCTATATTCTCTGAAGGCCTCCTTTCTTTCTCTTGTTATTTTTATTTATTTGTTTGTTTTTTTATTTTTATTATTTTATTATTATTATTATTATTATTATTATTATTATTATTATTATTATTATTATTATTATTATTATTATTATTATTATTATTATTATTATTATTTTAGGGACAATCTGTATCGCTGACGAGCTTCCATCACCAACTCCCAAAGATGTTGTTTCTCCTATAGGTATATCACTTTATTATTATTATTATTATTATTATTATTATTATTATTATTATTATTATTATTTATGTACCGTGTTTGAATAAGCACTTCCTTCTCATTATGACGATGAGGTTGATTACGAGCCTTCACCCTCCCCTCCACCTTTCGAGGTACAGAGTTTTATTATTATTATTATTATTATTATTATTATTATTATTATTATTATTATTATTATTATTATTATTATTATTGTGACTATTATTTTGACCTTCAGGGGGAAGATGTGGTCGTTGAAGAGACTATTGAGGGGGGATAATTCGAGAGGAAATTGCCGCCAACCTAACTCAAGAGGGAGTCGCTGAAAAGGATGCATCCTTGGCCAAGAACATTCCGAGGGAAGTTGTTCAAAGTCTTGATTCGTCTGTTCTCGAATATATTGGCTCAACCTTGCTCGGCCAGGTCATTGATATAATAAGGACTTCAAGCTACAAAAATTATAGGACAGTTCAAGAAAGAATTTTGAGTCATTGTCGTAGTCTTTCTACTTTTGGTATTGACACCACAGGTTTAGAGACGCGTCTTCAGTGGCTTTTTAGTGGTGCAACACCGAAAGAGAAAGTCATTGCTCTTCCAGCTTTTTCTTCCTCGGCTCGGTTAGTGGAAGCTGAAGAGAATTTGAACATGATGGAGAAGGACTTAGAGGCGTGCTTTTCTTCTGAGAACTCCCTTCGCCGAAACTTGGAGCACTATTCTTCTGAATTTGCTCGTCAGGAGGGTGAGATAGCCGATCTAGAAAAAACTCTTCGCGAGAAGAAAGCTGCAAATGCGACATTATTGGAACAGATGAATGTGGCCAAAGATTGTCTTCAAAGATTGGACTCAACTAAAGAACAGATAGCAAAGAATGCAGCCGAAGCTGAGCGAAAACTTATAGAGGCCAAAGAAAGTCATATTGCAACGGAAGAACTTGCAACCCTTCGTGATCTTATTAGAAGTTTTGAAAGCTATCGTAAAGAGTTTTGAAATAACGCGGAGAAGGCTCCATATATATTATTATTATTATTATTGTTATATTTTTTTTTATTATTTAGGAGGTGTGAAAGGTTTGAGCGTTCAAATGTATGAGTTTATTTATTATTATTTTTCATTTTCTCGAGTAGCGTTTGGAGGAACAATATGAATTTATTTTGGTTTATCTTGCCTTGGAAAAATATGTTTGAGCAAAGTTTTTTTTTTTTTTTTTTTTTTGAATGTTGAGAAATATGGATTTATTTTAATTTATTTTGTCTCGAGAAGCAATCCTGACCCTAGGGTGAGTTAGCATTCCGTCATAAACAAAATACATTTGGAAGAAAAATATTTTTGAATATTGAGAAGCATGGATCTATTTTGATTTATTTCATCACTGGTAAAATGTGTTTGAAAGAAAAATATTTTTGCCCATTGAGAAATATGGGTTTATTTAAATTTATTTTGCCTCGAGAAGCAATCCCGACCCTGAGGTGAGTTAGCATTCCGTCATAAAAAAAATACATTTGGAAGAAAAATATTTTTGAATATTGAGAAATATGGGTTTATTTCGGTTTAAAAAAATGGGTTTATTGAAAAATATGGGTTTGTTTTGAAAGAAAAATATGTTTTGGTGGCAATCGGGCGCCCACATGGGTTTTCAACCGATACATTCCCCTAACTTTTGCCTGTGAGTTCAAATTGTGTTTTCTAGTCACAGCGGGGATCCTATTTTTGCCTGTGGGCCATACACAGCCGGGATTTATTTTACAAATGATATTTTTTTAGAAAACGTCCGTTGATCGGTGGCATGGGTCTTTCACCTTTTGCATCGATTAGTTGGTAGGCTCCTCCTTTATATACTTTTTCAATCGCATAAGGTCCTTCCCAGTTTGGATCAAATTTTCCTCTTGCATGTCTATTGACTATGATAGGTCGCCGGAGGACCAATACTTGCTCTCCCACTTCAAAAGTACGGAAACGTGTAAGTTGATTGTAAGCTCTCGTCATTCGAGGTAGATAAAGTTCTAAATTTTGCTGGGTGAAAAGTCTGGCTTCGTCCAAGCCATCTAACTCATCCTGCCTTAGTAAGGCGCTTTCTTCATTCGTTAATTCATATTGTATTGCGATTCTGAGTGATGGTATTTCCACTTCCAAGGGCAGCACTGCTTCTGTCCCGAATACCATGGAATATGGTGTTTATTGAGTAGGGGTTTTATATGTAGTTCGGTAAGCCCAAAGCGCCTCTGAGATTTTATCATGCCATTCCTTTTTGTTCTTGCCAATGATTTTCTTCAAGAGTTTTATTAGAGTCTTATTAAAGGCTTCAGCGAGTCCATTGGCTCTGGCATTATATATTGACGAGTATCGCCAGTCAATTTTGTGTTGAGTAGCAAATCTGCCAACCTTGAAACTTCTGAAAGCTGGACCATTATCATATATGATTCGTCGTGGGATGCCAAAGCGATTCAGAATATTTTCTTTAAAAAACTTCAACACGTCATTTGCTCTTACTTCTTTCAAAGGAACGGCTTCGGCCCATCTTGAAAAATAGTCGGTGGCGGCAAGAATGAATTTATGTCCTCGAGAGGAAGGGGGGTTTATAGGCCCTATTACATCGGTCCCCCACATATCAAATGGCCAGGATGCGACCGTCGGGTGTAAAGGGCTTGGATGTTGATGGATAAAATCGCTATGGATTTGGCACTGGTGGCACTTTCTGGCATATTCCATACAATCCTGTATCATCGTAGGCCAATAGTAACCTAGATGTTTAATCTTCAAACGCATCTTCGGACCGGATTGATGAGCACCACACACGCCCGAATGCACTTCATACATGACTTGGTTGATTTCTTCAAGTGATATACATCTAAGCGATAACTGATCATAGGACCTCCTATATAATGTGTCATTTACGAAGATATACCTCATTGCTCTTTTCTTGAGTTGTACTTGTTTTGATGTCTCTTGAGGCAATTTGTTGTATTTAAAATAGTTGATGAAAGGTTCTCTCCAATCATCTTGCTCTTCGATTTCCATGAGTTGAGCTCTTTTGAATTCTTCATTGAGGCTTAAATTAGTGTGAGCAAGTATCCTTCTATTTCGAATAGTCACTTGAATTTCATCCAAGTTTGGTTCAGCAAGTTCTTTAGCTAATCTCGCTAAAGGATCAGCTTTTCCGTTCGCAGACCTTGAGACTCTTTTTAGTGTAATATGCGGGATTTCCTTCATTAGTTCTTTCACTTTTTCTTGATACTTGATGAGTTCAGGTTTATGTACCTTGAATTTGCCTCTGACTTGGTTGATGATTAATTGTGAATCTCCATATATGTATAATTTTTGTATATTCATGAGAGTTGATATTTCTAATCCGGCGATAAGAGCCTCATACTCGGTCTCGTTATTAGTGCGAGGTTCAGATAGGGCTAATGAGTATCGCAAAATGCCTCCTTCGGGTGTTATGAAGACGAGTCATATCCCTGCTTTAATTTGTGGAATATTTGGGCTAAGAGCCAGAAGAATTGAGGATGCTCCATCAAAATACATCTCCCAATATGGTTGGTCGTCTTCAATGAGCAAAACTTATTTGTCAGGTAGATGACTGATTAATGGAGAGTTCTTAGGCAATGGTCAGCAAGTGCTTGACCTTTAATGGCTTTTTGTGGGATATAAGTGATGTCGAACTCAAGGAGAATAACAGTCTATTTTCCTAATCTCCCTGTCAGCATCGGCTTCGTCATTAAGAATTTGAGTGGATCGATCCTTAAGATTAAATGAATTTTATGTTCAAGCATGTAATGCCTTAGCTTTTTAACGGCAAATATAAGTGCCAAGCAGTGTTTCTCAGTAGGTGAATACAAGTTTTCTGCCCCCACTAACATTCTACTGAGATAATATAGCGCATTTTCTTTCCCTTCTTCATTATTTTGAGCTAAAAGGGCGCCCAATGATCCTTCAAGTGCTACTGAATATAAAATTAAAGGTTTTCCCGGTATAGGAACTGCGAGTACGAGAGGGCCAGCAAATATTTCTTGATGTCATCGAATGCGACCTGACAATCATCGTCCCATATAAAGGGTGCATCCTTTTTTATTAATTTTGAGAAGGGTTTGATTCAACCAGACAGGTTTGATATGAACCTCCTGATGTATGCCAATCTTCCTTGAAAGGATCGTAATTGTTTTAGATTTTTCGGTGCAGGCATTTCTGAAATCGCTTTGATTTTTGATGGGTCGATCTCTATCCCCTGGTGTCTAACGATGAATCCTAGGAATTTTCCCGAATAGACCCCGAATGCGCACTTGAGAGGGTTCATTTTTAAACGATACTCTCTTAATCTGGTAAAAACTATTCTCAGGTCTTGGAGATGATTTTCTTGCTTCTTAGTCTTAACGACCAAATCATCGACATAGCATTCGACGACTTTGTGCAATAAATCATCGAATATTCTAGTCATGGTCCTCTGATATGTTGCTCCAGCATTTTTCAAACCGAATGGCATAACTCTGTAGCAATATATGCCAATAGGGGTTCTAAATGCGGTATGCTTCTCATCTTCGGGTGCCATCTTTATTTGGTTGTATCCGGATGACCCATCCATGAATGAGAAAATTTCACAGCTAGAAGTATTATCAATCATCAACTCGGTAAAGGGTAGCGGAAAGTCATCCTTCGGACAAGCTTTATTTAGGTCCCTGTAGTCCACACAAACACGGATTTGCCCATTTTTCTTTTTGACAGAACTATGTTAGCGATCCAATCGGCATACTTTTCTTCTCTAATGAAGCTTGCCTCGATTAGTTTTTAAGTTTCAGTGGTAATTTGTTCTTCTAAGTCCACTCGCATCCTCCATGGGGCTTGTTTGACTAGGTGAGCATTAGAATCGATTGTAAGTTTATGAACAGCCACTTCCGAGTTGAGGCCAGGCATTTCCTTATAAGTCCAAGCAAAACAATCAGCGAATTCCAGTAGCAGAGCTCTCAAAGCGATTTGTTTTTCTTTTGGTAGTAAGGCACTTATATAGGTAGGGCGCGGATCCTCCTCGGTCCCTAAATTTATTTCCAATAGCTTGTCTATAGTTGCTTCCCCTCTATCTTCCAATTGTTGTGGAGCAACCTTAAAATCAAGAGGCTCACATTCCTCAGTTGATTCCGTGTTTATAGTGACCATATTGCATGTGTAAGCATGTTGTTGTGAAAGATTTTCAGAGTACCCCAATCCTCTAGCGTGTCTCGTACGCCCGTTTGGCAGGATGATTTGATTTTGGGGACTATTCCACATCTTTGAAATAATTTACGATTTGACCTTGATCTTCTTGTGGGGCAACCCGATTTATGAATTACATTTTTCAGTGTGTCAGGAAAGTATCTCGGTATTGTTACATATTCAAATGTATCGTCATTATAATTTTCAAGCTTAATGAGGTCAACCGGCATTGCATTTTTTGATTTGTAAAAAAGAATTCCTTCCATGATTTCTTTCTTTCCGTTGATAGTTTCGACTTTCGGGGGTACAAAAAATGTGTCTAAATCAACCACGCTAGTCGTCCTTCTTGAGGAAAGAGATTTATAATATTTCTTGGGGGCGCGAATTATGATTAAGGGGTTTTCATTCATCTCGGGCGTTCTCCTGACCATATTCACTTCGTTTATGTCACCGTAGATGACGTCAACTTCTTCTTCATCACAAGAGTCTTCACCCCAAGGCTTTTTAGATTGGAACTGTTGCATTAGCTGCGATAACTCTTTATCGTTATCGGAATCCGAATCGCTTCCGAAGTGAGGGATGGCAGCTTTATTAGGTTCTTTAATGGGTGGCTTTCTTCTGGTTTTTGTGTTTTCTCTTGTATCATTTTCAGATTTGATGAAATATCTCACATCTTCATACCACACTTCATGAACTCCGAATGGGCGTATATCCCCATCAATTCTATATTCTTGCCCGTTTTTAATATATTTCATACATTGGTGAAGAGTAGAGGGGATAATGTTATTTTCATGCAACCACGGCCTGCCTAATAAAGCTTTATATGAGGTATCTGTATTTATAACGTAGAACTTGACTTCTGTGTGTAGCTTTCCGAACTTAACAGGGAGTATGATTGACCCTAACGCCTTTTGGCTATGTTAATTAAACCCTTGGATTAGGATTTGTTCAGATGATAGATGACTTATATCCATCGCTAAGCTTTTTAGGGTTCTCAGGGTTAGGATGTTGACTGAGGACCCTGGATCGATCAAAATGCGATTAATTTTGTCCCCATCGCAAATTCCGGTCACGTACAACGGCCTATTATGATGAGTTGTTCCCAACAATAAATCTTTATCGGTAAAGGTGGTATTAGCCGTGTGGATAAGGTATAGTGCCTCCTTCATATTTGCTTCTGCGAAGAATGTTTGGAAAGGTTGTGGATTTTGCAAAGCATAAATTAGTACGTCTCGGAGTTCTTTTGACATGATAAGTGCATCATACACGCTTAGCAAAGCCGACACTTTTCTTAGGTGCGCAAGGATATTGTATTCGCTTTTAGTCATTCTTGGTTGATTTGAAGAGGTTGGGGCTTCTTCATTTATTTGTATCTCCTTATCTTTGTCTTTTTGTGGAGGGGCTTGCCTCTCTGGTAACGCTTTTCCCAATTTTAACTGGATTTGAAAGGAATCCTCGGGTTTTTCTTGAATATCGCCATTGATCATTAAGCAAGTTTCAATTTGAAGCTTTTTTGAGCTTTCTGTTTGCAGGATCTTTAATTCACACTCGACCTTAAGAAAGTATGATTCTATCCCGCTCGATTCTTTCGTTTCATTAGACGGGCCTTGAGTCTTATATAGATCCCGTATGCCATGGTTCTTTATGTCTTGTGGTACATGTCGCTTATCATCTAATATTGTGAGGACATTACATGTTTCCATGATGTGTGACCTGCCTTTTGGTCCTTTCTTGGAATCCTTGTGATGATGGCTAAGATGCCCCCGGGGTACGCAATATGGTTCTTCACGTTTTTCATCAACAGCTAACACTGATTAGAAGATTTTCGGCTTGTGTGCTCAGTATAGGATACACTTATATGATTTTTTAGACCATAGCCCCATTTATAGTGATAGGGACATAACTTTGGTCCTTCATCTTCAATGGCTAAGGCTTTCCCTCGATTTCTTTGAGACATCACGGATGAAGGTCGGCTTGCGACTTCTTTTTCTTTTCTTTCTTGGCTTGAAACGCCTTGTACTGGTGTTTTGACTTGCGATTCAAGTGCTTGTATCTTTTGAGGGGTAGGTATTATTTTCATCACTTGCTCTACCCTGGCTTCAATCCGAATTAATATGGAAAACATCACGTTCTGTTGTACTTTTAAGTCTAATAACTTCTCGTTGATTTTATCAAAATTGGAGGTCATGACTTCTTGCAAGCTGTCGTGCTTTGTCTGACAATTTGGAAAATCATCGTCATTATTTTTGGTTGAGATGACCCTACAAGTTTCGGGCCAAAAAAAGCTCCTCATTCTTAGACTCATGAGGCGTCTTTTTATTCTTGGCGTCGTCCAGCGTCTTTAATATAAAATCTTGTATTGTCATTGGTAGTCTTTCACTTTGTATCTGCTCCTCTATGTATTTTCCAATGTCCCGTTTCTCATGCACGAGATGAGCAGGCTTCACGAATTTTCGTCTCTCCAGAATAGGGGGACTAGTTGTTTTCTTAGGAGGTGGAGTCTGAACTTCTGGATGTAAAGAATTTTTCCAAGTGACTCCGGGAACTTCATTCAAGTACTTTAACATTTTGCTAGTCTTTCTCGATAAGAAGGTGTTCCAAATCTCGAGGGGAGGTATGTCCCCTTTTTCTTTGCTTTTATCTTTTATACTTACAAAGTTTGCACTTTCGGTTGGTGGGTCAGTAAGTACCGTCTGAGAAAGTGTAATCATGCCAGTCTTGTATTGCTTTTCCACCCAATCCTTAAATACCCAACAGTCCTCAATTGGGTGACTAATCATTCGATGATATAAGCAATAATTTGGGTCGTTTGTCTTCCCAACATCTTTTGGCTTTCTCGGTTCTGGCAGTTGAAGATCGCTTTTTAAAGCGTCTGTAAATATTTTTTTCACTTTCTCTTTTTTAAAAGGATAAATTTTGTTTTTTCTTTCTTCAAAAGTAGGCCATTTGAATCTATTCCCCCCTAATATAGGTTTCGGGGGAACTTGCTCTGTTGTGGTGATCATAGCATTCTTCCCTTTTTCCCTCACATTGGTACGTGCTGCCTTACAATGTTTGGCTTTTATTTCGACTCTCTTACCCTCTTCTCGTTTGGGTTTATGAGTTTGGAGGTTCATCAAAGTATGTGGGTCTGTTCTCTCCAATCTAGAAACATTCAATATTAGCTCTTGAAATGTTGTACATTGGGTCGTACATAAAAATGGAGCCATCCAATTATCAACATTACCCATGAGCAATCCAACAGCTTGGGTCTGCTCGATAGGTTGTTCACACCTGATACTCAGGTTCCGCCACCGTGTAATATACTCCAGCATTGACTCATCTTTTCTTCTTTTGGTGGCCACCAGGTCAGCTATTGTAATCTTGTCGCTAACCGTGGCGAATTTAGCTCTAAAAGCTTCCTCCATATCATCCCATGTTTTAACAGATTCGTCTTCAAGTGAATAATACCACTCGAATGCCACTCCTGAAAGGCTTTGAGGGAATTGACGTAAGAGGAGTGGGCCATTGCCCCCGATATTTCCACATGAGGCTCTGAAATGTGCTAAGTGTTGGTCAGGGTTACCTATCCCATAAAATGTTTTGAATTTAGGGACAATGTATCCATCAGGAAAGGGGATATTATTGTATTCCGTAGGATATGGATGCCCCCTGCTTCTTCGTTTTGGAGCCGTCTCACTGATTGTTTGTTTAACTTGGGATGATATTAGCTCCTGAATTTCCTCCTTTGTCTGCACGGGATCGCCTTGGTGATGTTGCGATTCTACCGGTGCTGATTGTTCAGTATCAGCTTGTGGTGCTGGCTGTAGTGTATTACGAGTTGTGTGTTGTTCGTTCGTTGATACATTCGGGCATGCCTTATCTGGTTGCAGTGTAGTTTGTGTTGGGATTTACCACAACAGAATTTTGATTGTTATTAAAATCCAACTAAAACTTTGTGATAACAAAATAAATTAGACTTACAGATAATCGCTAAATCCAAATGTACGACAAAGAATTTGACACGAGAGTTCCGGAAGCGCGCTGGGCACTGTCCTAAGGCGTATTTCCCTCCTTCGTGCGGAATTAGTCGAAAACACCGCCCCAAGATACGACCGGAATTCCTCCTCCTACGGACACGAACGCGGAAGAGGTTGACGGAATTTCTTCGACACCCAAAATGAAATCGACGGAAAAATTTCTAAGAGAAACAAACTTCACTCAAACCCTTTCTTTTTCTTTCTCTCTGCAAAAACCTTTTTAACTTCACTTAGCACCACCTGCCCCTGTTCCAGTCAACATGTATATATATATCTATATATATATATACACACAGGTGGATAGCCAACGTTAATTAGAACGTTGCCACGTTCTAATTAACGTTGGAGCAAAGAGCGGAACGGTGCGAAGCCGCTGCGCCCGCGAAGCCAAGTGACGCCCGCGCGTAACGGGCGCTACGCGCGGGCGTTGCGCGTTAAAAGAAAATTAAAAATAAAATATAATAAAAATAAAATAAAATAAGAATAAATAAAATTTTGAATTTTAGTCAACAATCCCCCACAAAATTCAAAATTACGAAATAAAATAAAAAAAATTATTGGGTGTTTATACTGTGTAATAGGTAAGGTATCTTTAAGAGACTTGACCTCACTTAGTGTAGATAGTTTCCATCAGAAGGAATCGGAGTGAACCAGGTCTTGAACTACGTTCCTTTGACCCTGATTTCAACTACCACACACACAGTACAGAAATCTCCGTCGCGGGTCTGTGCATTAAAGGCCATGCACAGTATCTTGATTTTTCATAAGAATTTCTATGGACAGCCCATATCTCATAGTCGCGGCCTTGTACGAATATTCTTATATAGGTGGTTTCCTCCAGGGATGTGTGTAGAGTCACATCTCGCGGAAATTACCGCCTTGGATCCCATTAAGAGTTATAAACTCAACCTCAACCACTACACAGAGCACTACTCATCATAGGGATAGGAATTGGAGATAAACTCTTATATAAAACAGTAGAAAGTGCTCTTTGGCCAACCTGACAGCTTGTTTTTACCACATTGAACCTTCTTCAAGGGATCTCCTATCACAAAGGTTGGGTTCCCACTGCAGGAAGGCCCTTTACGGGCAAAGCCCCATCCCCCTCGATGACTCCAGGACTTTAGTCCTATTCAGGCCTTTCGTCAAGCAATCTGCAAGATTCTGATCAGATCTGATAAAACTTAAAGAAACAACATCATGAGAAGTTAGCCATCTAACAGACTTTTGTCTCAATTTAATATGTCTACTAGCTTTAGAATTTACCAATTTCTTTTTACAAAAGTCAATTGCAGCTCGAGAATCACACCTAATAGAAATAGGTGGAATAGGAGTAGAAATTAATGGAATTGATGATAAAAGGTTCTTAAGCCACTCGGCTTCAAGACAAGTAGTGTCAAGGGCAACCAACTCAGCCTCCATAGTACTTCTGGCTATTATAGTCTGTTTGGTGGATTGCCAAGAAACTGCACTACCACCAAGAATGAAAACATAGCCTGAAGTAGATTTAATGTCCAAAGAATCAGAAATCCAATTGGCATCGCTGTATCCCTCAATTACAGCAGGATAGCCAATAAAATTAAGAGCAAAAGAAAGAGTACCTTTAAGATAACGAAATACTCTTTCCAGAGCAATCCAATGAATCATGCTAGGACTACTAGTATATCTACTCAATCTTGATATGGCATAGGCAATGTCGGGTCTAGTTCTATTGGTTAGGTACATCAGAGAACCAATAATCTGGGCAAATCTTTCCTGATTCACAGGATTACTAGTGTTCTTCACAAGTTGAACACTAGGATCAAAAGAGGTAGATACAGGAGAGCAATCAGAATAACCAAACTTATCAAGAACCATTTGGGTATAATGAGATTGGGTTAGACAAATCGAATCAGATGATCTAATAATCTTCATCCCTAAAATTACATCTGCTTCACCAAGATCCTTCATCTCAAAATGAGTCGATAAAAAGGATTTAACTTGGTTAACCAGATCAAGATCAGGAGCAAGAATCAGGATGTCATCAACATAAAGGCAAAGAAGGACACAACGATCATCAAATCTCCTGAAATAGAGACAGTTGTCATAATCGTTGGTCAGAAATCCATATGAAGCTATAACACTGTCAAATTTCTCATGCCACTGTTTAGGTGCTTGTTTTAGTCCGTATAGAGAGCGAACTAATTTACACACCTTATCCTCATGACCAGGCACAGAAAAACCTTCAGGTTGAGTCATATAGATTTCTTCTTCAAGATCACCATGAAGAAAAGCGGTCTTGACATCCATTTGATGAATCAAAAGTTTATGAATGGATGCTAATGCAAGAAGAATTCGGATAGTAGCAATGCGAGCAACGGGCGCATAAGTGTCAAAGTAGTCGACATCAGCTTTTTGTCGAAAACCTTGAGCAACAAGTCGCGCCTTATACTTCTCTACTGATCCGTCAGTCCTAAGTTTCTTTCTAAAGATCCACTTACATCCTAGGGGTTTACAACCAGGAGGTAAATCAGTGAGAATCCAAGTGTTATTACAGATAATTGATTCAATCTCACTTTTTATAGCCTCCTTCCAAAAGGAAGTTTCAGGAGAACTCATTGCTTCTTTATAAGACGAAGGAGTACTTTCGATTAAGAAAGTAAAGAAATCTTCTCCAAAGTTCTTCTCAAAGCGAGTTCTCTTACTTCTCCTTAATTCAGGAATAGGATCAGGTTCTACAGGATCTAAACTATAATGCAAATCAGATGCAGGTATATGATCAGTAATAGATGCATGATCAAAAGTAGACTGATAATCAAGGGCAGATCTAGAAATGCGGGTTTTGAAAGGAAAAATATTTTCAAAGAAAGTTGCATCTCTAGATTCAATCAAAGTATCATTGGAAATTTCAGAAATCTCAGAATTGATCACAAGAAATCTATAGGTATTACTATCTAAGGAATATCCAATAAAGATAGCATCTATAGTTTTAGGTCCAATCTTCTTTCTTTTGGGTTCAGGAATAGATACCTTAGCCAAGCACCCCCACACTCGGAAGTAACTCAACCTAGGTGCTCTTCCTTTCCAAAATTCATAAGGTGTCTGGGTTCTATCCTTAGAGGGAATCCTATTGAGGATGTAACAAGCTGATAAAAGAGCCTCCCCCCACAAGTTCTGAGGTACACCAGAGCTTAAAATCATGGCATTAACCATGTCCAATAGGGTTCGGTTCTTTCTTTCAGCTACACCATTAGATTGAGGTGAGTAAGGAGCTGTTACTTCATGAATTATTCCATGTTCCTCGCAGAATAGGTTTAATTCATTTGAAGTATACTCGCCTCCTCTATCAGACCTTAGAATTTTAATCCTCTTATCCAATTGGTTTTCAGCCTCAGCTTTAAAGACTTTAAACTTATAGAGGACTGCATCTTTGGTCTTCAAGAGATAGGTGTAACAAAACTTGGAGTAGTCGTCTATAAAAGTCACAAAGTAGCGACTGCCTCCACGGGTAGGTACTCTATTAGAATCACAGACATCACTATGAATTAGTTCAAGAATCTGGGTATCCCTATAAGGAACAGATTTAAAAGGTTTTCTAGGCTGCATAGCTTGGGTACAAATCTCACATTTAGATTTGGAATCAATCTTGAATTTTGGTAAGAGATTAAGATTGGTCAAATTCATAATAGATTTAAGGTTCACATGCCCTAATCTGCCATGCCATACATCACAAGATTCAGTATTTAACACAGTAGAAGAAGAAGTAGACACTGAATGTGAAAAAATTTTATTATCAACAAAAGAAATTACATTCAGTTTGAATAAACCGTCAGATACAAAACCTTTTCCAATGAACATTTCCCCTTAGAAATTACAATTTTATTAGATTCAAGTACAATCTTATAACCTAATTGCACTAATAAAGATCCATTAATCAGGTTCCGTTGGATCTCGGGAACATGCTGCACATTGTGAAGGATCAGAGTCTTTCCAGAAGTTAACTTCAGTTTGACTGTTCCGATCCCCAGCACATTGACAGCTTTTCCGTCTCCAACAGTCACACATCCTCCACCTGAGTCCTGATAGGAGGAGAATAGGGACCTATTAGTACAAACATGGACGTTGGCTCCTGAATCTAACCACCAATCTAAATCATGATAGGTGAGGTTAACATTAGGTATAAAGGAGACTGACCTAAAAGTGGAGTTTGAAGGTTCACCCTCAACCATGTTGACTTGAGGTTTAGGATAATTGTTCTGATTAGTTTGGCCCTTCTTGTAGACAACTTTCTCTTTTTTCCGATAGAAACATTTTGAAGCAAAATGATTGTCCCGGCCACAAACGTAACAAAATCCATCTTTCTTCTTATTCCCATTAGATTGGTAGGTGTAGGGTTTTTGGGTACGGTTTGGGTTTCGGTTTGGGTTCTGACCCTTAAAGCCTTTACCCTTAGGCTTAAAATTTTTACCTTTGGGTTTAGACTCATGGCTATGATTCGAAATCTCGGTCAAGTTTAAGTTTGATCTGTTGTCGGTTGGTTTAACCTCTCTAAGTCGATATTGGTCTTCTATTCTAATAGCTTGAATTACAGATCTAAGTTGAAGAGTTCCCTGAGTTCTTCTAAGTTCATGGGCAAATCTTGACCAGGAAGGGGGTAATTTGTCCAATAGGCAGGTAGCTTGATAGGTGTCATCTAAAGTTGATCCATTTCTATTAATCTCTTGGACAAAATTTTGAAATTGGTGAATTTGATCGTTTATAGGAATGTTCTCTACCATTCTAAAATTGTTGAAATCAGTAATGGTGAATCTAGCAGCGCCTTCATTATCTCTAATGTAAGCATCTTCTAGAGCACACCATAAATCTTTGGCAGTTAAATATTTTCTATATGTTTCATAAAGTTCATCTGAAAGGCAACTTAGTATTCTAAATCTACAGTGAAATTCAATTTCCTCGGGGGATCTGTCAGATGCAGGTTCAGTAACTGAGGTAGTAGATTTAGAAGAATCAACAGAAGGAGTAGAAGAAATTTTAGGAGTAGGAAAGGGAGGTGTTTTGCCAATTGCAGTTATTAGGCCTAAGGTAATTAACCAAGCCTCTAACTGTTCTTGCCACCTTAAAAATCCTACCCCTCTAAATTTTTCTGGCTTAAGGCTAGAAGAATCAACATAAGCCATTTTGGACAATCTAATTGAGGGAATAAGAAAATTCGAAATGATAAAAATGAGCTGCAAAAAAGGTTCAAAAAACCTTTTTAGACAAACAAACATGATGTTTAAGGTTTCTACCCTAGTCATCCAAAAAATTTTAGGGTTTAAGTATTCACAATTAGTTTATTATGAAAGTTCGTTCAGCAGCAAACAGATGGCCCAAACAATTTAAATTTAAATTTGATTTAAATTATTTTCGAATTTAAATGCAATCAAACAAAATATGTAAACTGCAGTAAATAAAATAAAATTAAACTAAAAAAAAATATAAAATAGGTTTTGAGCTTACAGGTTAAGTGTCTTTGCCACAAGACTAAGGTTGCAGGTTCAATGGGCACTTAAGATAATTTTTAAAAAATTGTAATTATATATAAATATGCCCTTTTTTTTTTCAAGCTAATAACAATATTTTTTTTTTCTTTTCCGTAACTAAATTTTTATATATTTACTGTAGTTTTTTTTTTTTTTTTTTTTTTTTTTTTTTTTTTTTTTTTGAAACAGTAAATAAATTTTCAATTAATTTAAAAAAATATTAAAAAAAAACAAGATTTTACGTACAAGATAGATATGCGACTTGATTTTTTTTTTATTTTTATTTTTATTTTTATTTTTTTTTTTTAAATTAACGTATTCGGGGAAGAAAAAAAATAGTAAATTGCAAATAAAATTATATGCGAATATAATTTAAAAATGCTAATCCCAATTTATTTAAATTTTGATGACAAACATACAATCAAGTTGACAAACAGATTAAATGCAAAATATATTTCTTAACGGATTAGCACCGTCAGATTTTAATCACAATCAAAAGGAAATACGCCTTAGATTGTTGGGATTTACCACAACAGAATTTTGATTGTTATTAAAATCCAACTAAAACTTTGTGATAACAAAATAAATTAGACTTACAGATAATCGCTAAATCCAAATGTACGACAAAGAATTTGACACGAGAGTTCCGGAAGCGCGCTGGGCACTGTCCTAAGGCGTATTTCCCTCCTTCGTGCGGAATTAGTCGAAAACACCGCCCCAAGATACGACCGGAATTCCTCCTCCTACGGACACGAACGCGGAAGAGGTTGACGGAATTTCTTCGACACCCAAAATGAAATCGACGGAAAAATTTCTAAGAGAAACAAACTTCACTCAAACCCTTTCTTTTTCTTTCTCTCTGCAAAAACCTTTTTAACTTCACTTAGCACCACCTGCCCCTGTTCCAGTCAACATGTATATATATATATATATCTATATATATATATACACACAGGTGGATAGCCAACGTTAATTAGAACGTTGCCACGTTCTAATTAACGTTGGAGCAAAGAGCGGAACGGTGCGAAGCCGCTGCGCCCGCGAAGCCAAGTGACGCCCGCGCGTAACGGGCGCTACGCGCGGGCGTTGCGCGTTAAAAGAAAATTAAAAATAAAATATAATAAAAATAAAATAAAATAAGAATAAATAAAATTTTGAATTTTAGTCAACAGTTTGGTGTCGTTGATTTTCCAAATTCGACTGTACATTCAGTAACAGTCCCATCACTTCATCCATCTTTTTATAGAGATTATTATATCTCTATCTTTTTCTTCGACTTGTCTTTTCAAAGATGCGATTATGTCATCTTTTGGATCATGGGTAATGAAAACGGGTTCTTCCTCATCGTTCGTATCATGTGGTTCGTCGGGTAACGATACGTTTATGGGTAACCTTTGAGGATTGGATGGCCTTTTCTCACTTGGTCGTGCTACTCCTTTTTCTCTACGAGCGGCGGCTCTAGTAAGCATATGGTTTAACGTCTCTTGCTCGTCAGGTTGGTCGAGTTCCTGGTGTCCGACCATTCGAACAGTATGGACAATCATATCTTCTGTCTTGTTCTATTCCTGTGGATCCTTAGTTATCCGAATTGATTCCTTTCGTATCCATACTTTGTTACGAGATAGTGATAGTTGTTTTTGCGCTCCTGATTTTCTGATTCGTCCTTTAATGGCTTTATAAGCCTCATAAATTATTTTAGAAATATTCTCCTTCTGAAATTCTGTTTGATTTTTCTTTGAACTTCCTGGTTGACTAATTTTTGGCATTGGCCGTAAAATAGCAGTGGTTGCATTCTTCTTCACAAATCCTAACGGAGCAAAGGAGTTGTGGGTTGGAAGAGCGCAGTGAATCATATGGGGTTGTTGAATATAGTTCTTGCCCCCGATAGCCTTGGATCGATAGCGATTGCTCTTCTTAAAAGAGGTTTAGGTGGGAGGAATAGTAATTGCTTTGTCATTAGAAAATATCAGCCTATCGAATACTGACACCTTATGTGTTGAGTCCTTCGGAAATATGTGCCTTCCTTCAGATACCATCCTTTTGGATGCAGACGTGTAGGTAAGTCATTCACTTACGGGTTGGCGGGGAGGGTTAGGGATAACTACATTGGGTCGCCTTCCTCGAGATGGGAGGCGAGGGATGACCACGTTGCGTACATCTTGGGCAGGGGTAATCATGCCCCCGGCAGCAGCAATGGAAGTTTGGGCCATAACTGCGGTTCGAAGAGCTTCTGGGATGGTGCCAAATTGGATCGAGGCACCAGCCGCCCCAAAAGTTAAGACAGATGCGAGTAGGCAGACTCGTGAACCTGCCTCCAGTATCATCGAGTTGGTCAGTGCAGTGGCAACATTCTTCGATGTTAGAGCCATTTCCCTGAGACAAAAGTAGAAGTTAGGACTTCCTCCCCTCTTTTTTTTTTTATGTTTTTTTATTTTTTTTATTTTTTTTTTATAAGGTCTCGAAGATGGAAGGAGAAGTCAGGTCCCACCGGGCGTGCCATTTTGTCTGCGATCTTGAATGACTCATCTCGCTCGGTTCATCTTTTTCGGGTTTCCCGCGGGATCGTATTCACGATTCAGATGAATATTTATATGTGGATGGGTGTATGGGTATCAGGTATTGCGGATCCATGACTTCCAATAGACGAAAGCATCTATTGTTAATTACCCCCGTGTGATTGGGGCACCTTCGATTAAGAGACCTTTGTGAGGAGGATAGAATAAATCGTATCCTAATGATTGACCAAATCCTAAGTATATGTGTTAGGATTTAGCTGGATTTGAAATTGACTTGATCCCGATTATATGTGTTGAGAACTAGTCGACATTAAACTCTAATTTTATGTGTTAGAGTTTAATTGGATTCAATTGGCTCTAAGTATATGTATTAGAGTCCAATTATATTTGATTTCACATTTGGCGTGTATGTTCCAAACTGAAGATATGACCAAACCACAAGGATATGTATTGAGGTGGGTCGGATTTGATGCTACTCGAAAGTAGGAGGTGGTTAAGTCCTATATGCATTAGGATTGGCCGAGTTTGATATGTTTTTCACTCTAGTATATGTGCTAGAGTGAGAATTTGACTAAACCCTAAGTATAGGATTCATCAAATTTGATTGATCTTTCGCTCTAAATATGTGTGCAAGAGCAAAAGGTTGACTAACCCTAAGTATATGTATTAGGATTAGTTGAGTTGATTTGGTTTCTACCCTAGATATATGTGCTAGAGTAAAAGATTAACTATACCCTAAGTATATGTATTAGGATTAGTTGGGTTGATTTGAATGAACTCTATATATGGGAGCTCGATTGAATTTGATTTGACTAAATTCTAAATATATGATTTAGAATCTAGTCAGTTTAGATATATTTTTGCCTTAATTATATGTGTTAAGGCGATGGGGTTGAATGGGTTTTGGGTTTTATTTGTGGGTCAGAATGGGTTTTGAATTTTATTTGTGGGTTGGAATGGGTTATCAGTTTTATTTGTGGATCGAATGGGTTTTGGGTTTTATTTGCAAGTGGACTGGATTGGGGGCCCGTATGTAGACTGAGTCTATATTATATATGGACTAGATTCAGGACCCGTATGTGGACTGGGCCTATATTATATGTGGACTGGATTCGTGACCCGTATGTGGACTGGGCGCTATTTATTAGGCCTCTTCGAATTGAACTTAGGCTCCAAATTGATTAGGGCTCATTTAAATTTTGTTTGAAATCGACTCTGGATTCAAATAAATTTCTGTTTATTTCGATATTCTCTTTTATTTTATTTTATTTGGGGTCAGAAGAAAATTGCTTATTTTATCTTGGGATCCGAAGAAATCCCCGTTATTTTATTTTGATGTGGGGTCTGAAAAAATCCTCGTTATTTTATTTTGATGTGGGGTCCAAAGAAATTCCCTTTTTAAAATAATTTGGGGTCCGAAGAAATCTCCTTTATTTTATTTTGATGTGGGGTCCGAAGAAATCCTCTTTTAAAAATAATTTGGGGCCCGAAGAAATTTCTTTTATTTTATTTTGATGTCGGGTCCGAAGAAATCCCCTTTTTTAAATGACTTGGGTTCCGAAGAAATCCCTTTATTTTATTTTTGATTTGGGATCCGAAGAAATCCCTTTTTAAAATAATTTGGGGTCCGAAAAAATTTCCGTTATTTTATTTTTGATTCGGGTGAAATCCCCGTTATTTTATTTTGATTTGGGATCCGAAAAAATCCCTTTTATAAAATAATTTGGGGTCCGAAGAAATTTTCGTTATTTTATTTTGATTTGGGATCCGAAGAAATCCCTTTTTAAAAATAATTTGGGGTCCGAAGAAATCCCTGTCATTTTATTTTGATTTGGGGTCCGAAGAAATCCCCGTTATTTTATTTTGATTTCGGATCTGAAAAATCTCTTTTTTAAAATAATTTGGGGTACGAAAAAATCTCTTTTTCAAAATAATTTGGGGTCCGAAGAAATCCCCGTTATTTTATTTTGATTTGGGATCCGAAGAAATCCCTTTTTAAAAATAATTTGGTGTCTGAAGAAATCCCCGTTATTTTATTTTGATTTGGGATCCAAAGAAATCCCCTTTTTGATTGAGCCTAAATTCGGGTGTCCGAAGAAATCACCCGAACCGGCTTGGAATGAGTCTAAATCCGGGTGTCTGAAGAAATCACCCGAACCGGCTTTGTTAAACCTCTTTTTTTCGATTGAACCTAAATTCGGATGCCCGAAGAAATCACCCGAACCGGTTTTATTAAACCTCTTTTTTTCCGATTAAACCTAAATTCGAATGTCCGAAGAAATCACGCGAACTGGTTTATTAAGTCTTTTTTTTTTCCGATTTAACCTAAATTCGGATGTCCGAAGAAATCACCCGAACCGATTTTATTAAACCTCTTTTTTCTCGGATTGAACCTAAATTCGGATGTCCGAAGAAATCACCCGAACCAGCTTTATTAAACCTCTTTTTTTCCCGATTGAACCTAAATTCGGATGTCCGAAGAAATCACCCGAACTGGTTTGAAGCGAGCCTAAATTCGGATGTCCGAAGAAATCACCCGAACCGACTGTATTAAACTTCTGCGATATTTTATTATTATTATTATTATTATTATTATTATTATTATTATTATTATTATTATTATTTATTTATTTTTGTGCAGTGATGTCTCCATTAATTAGTGATTTCGAATGGGGTGGAGAGGTTCGAAGAAATGGAGAATCAATGATCCTCCTCCCCTCTTCCATCGAATGAGGTGGAGAGGTCCGAAGAAACGGAGGATCAATGATCCTCCACCCCTCTTCCATCGAAATACGTTAACCTAGGAGTCGGCGATGTTGATGATGTCCGAAGAAACAGAGGATCAATGATCCTCCTCCTCTCGGATTGGGGGTGGTTGGCGAGGATGACGAGGTAACGGTGAGGATGGCGAGGATGGCGATGGGCACGACCGACATAATTTTTTTATTTTATTTTATTTTACCTGAGAAGATGCGTTTGAGATGGTATGATCGGAGTTGCCGAGGAAGTTGAAGATGTTTTTTTTTTTTTTTTTTTTTTTTTAATTTTTTATTTATGTTGCGTTGTGGGAATATGTGGTGGAATCTGGGAAGAGGTTGTTTTTTTTTTTGTGGTGGGATTGCGTTGTTCTCCTTCAGACAACAAAAATCCCACGTTTCTTCTTGGAGTGGATGAGAGATGTGCGTGGGTTTTGTTGGGACTTGGGACTTGTTAAGGGATTGACGAAAAAATATGGGTTTGTTGAGGGAAAGACGTGCCTACGTGATTCAAATTTGAATACGTCGGGAAAATTGTTACATTCAAATTTCAAATTTTAAAATTAAATTTTAAAATTAAAAGGATATGTTCAAATTTCAAATTTCAAAATTGAATATGTTCAAATTTCAAAGTTGAATGGTTATATTCAAATTTCAATATGTTGAGGGAGTATGGTTATATTCATATTTTAAATTTTAAATTTCAAAATTGAACGGTTATATTTAAATTTGAGGAAGTATGGTTGTATTTAAATTTTAAATTTTAAATTTTAACATTGTTATGTTCAAATTTGAGGAAGTATGGTTGTATTTAAATTTTAAATATGTTCAAAATTCGGTTATGTTCAAATTTAATTGGAAGTATGGTTGTATTTTAAATTTTAAATTTCGAATTTTAAAATTGAATATGTTTAAATTTCAAAATTGAACGGTTAATGAACGAAGAAATTTGCTTTGATTTAAAAGTTCAAAACAAAATATAGGTAAGTTTGGGTAAGTCAGTTGAGAGATATTTTAAAATGTGGTTGAAGATTTGGATAAGTATGTTTGAGATAATTGACGCGCGAGGAATTTCGGTTGGACTCGAATTCGGGTATAGGTGGTGGCGTTAGAATTCAATTTTGGGTATATATTTATTATTATTATTATTATTATTTTATTTATTTATTTATATTTCTTATTTCTTTCAAACAATTGATTAGAATGTTGTAATATAACTCGAAAAATTTTAAAATTATTAGTAGACAACCATAAGCAAACAACCTAATACTTTATGTCTACAGTTTTCAGTTCTTTTATCTTGATTATTGGGACATGTACTCCTATAATGTTTCATTTGTTTACAAATGGAGCATTTAGTCCTTCGCATCCTTTCTCTCTCGTCCATGGCATTTCGAATACGTGTGAATTTGGGACGGCCTTTATTTCTTCTTATAGGTGGGGTCGCCAACGGTGGTACTTGAGGTCGTGGTCAACTCCTTTTGTCAGGAACAGGGTGGAATTGTGGGGCATAAGTGTGATGAGCGGGGGCCCCATGGTTGTTGTACTGTTTGATCGGAGGATTTTGACGATACCTTTTCGGTGTGTCGGAGTCTTCGGCTCGCCAAATGGACGCGAAAAATGGATCCAGCGCGAAAAATCATGAAAAATACACTATTTTTGGATATTTTTGGTGAAAAGGGTAGCTGATGGTGTTTACTGTGCTGTGGACCGGGTCCACAGCACAGTAGCGCGCGGGCCGGTGCACCGTGCGTGCGCCGAAGCGGTCGCACGTGCCAGCGCACGCACGCCCGTGGCGCGCATGATGGGCCGGACCACGGGGCGCGCACGCGAGGCACCGCGTGTCCCTGCGCCCGCGGGCCGGGTTCCACTGTAGCTGGAACCGGGATCCGATAAGGGGGGTTTTGAGGTTTTTTTTTTGGGGTTTTTTGCTTGATTTTGATCAAATTGAAGGCTTTTTGAGGGCCGTAAAAGAGGGTTTTTGCATCAAAAATTTTTCTAAGTGTTCTTCTTCTTCTCCAGCTCGAGAGATGTAAAAATACCCACTTTTTAGCAATTTAATTGGAGCTTGAAGTTTACTTGTTGAGTGAGCCAGTTCGTCACCTTTTCTTCCAGAGGACCTCCAAAACTATAAAAGTGGAATTTCGTGGTGATTTTTGTGGGGTTTTCTTCGGAACTTCAAGATCTTCAACTTTGGTATTGAAGAGGAGACCTGGTTTGAGCTCTAAGTCAGGTAAAATTAATGATCTTTGAAGCACTTGTTTTCAGTTTGTTGACTTCGATTAGTGGTCAGTGTTTTTACTCCCTTGGGCATTACAAGTGGGATTTTGAGTTGATTTTTGGTGGAAAATTTTCAGGATTTAAAGACCTTCAACTTTCGTATTTACTGGAACTTCAAATTTGGTGGTGGTGGTGGTGGTGGTGGTGTTGTGGTTGTTGGTTGGTTGGAGTGTGGTTTATTTTTATACAGTAGTCTATGTTCATCTCTCGTTCTGTACCACTTTTTGTGGCTATACTTCCTCTTGTACACTGTACCGAGTTGCTTGAGTTATGTATCGCTTCGTATATGTGGGAAATACTGCATATACGGCGGATCTGTTGTCGCACTCGAGTTCTGGTTTATACTCGGGGCGTGACAATAAGCATTACAATAATAGTCACATGTATATCATTCAGAATATAAACTATAGTAGTCAATGTTCAAATGACCATTACTGCATACAGCTAAAAGATGTGAGCATGGCAATCTAGTTAATTCAAATTGCCGGCATGAACATGTTGAGCTTCTCCCATCAAGAAGCACCTCATACATTTCATCTCCGGTATTAACTTGAAATTCTTTTAGGCCGTATCGATGTACAACATGTCCTCTAGCGATTATCATATATTGTCTAACTAGGCCTTCTTGTTTTGGTGCCAATATTGTAGAGTATGTCTCATTCTTTTCACGACTCTTTAGAAAATAATTATTCACCTTATAAAATGTAACTGCCACAAATATCGTAATAGGCAAACCACGTGCACTTTTAAGCACTCCATTTAAACTCTCTGACCGATTTGTCGTTATTACCCCAAAACGCTGACTTCCATCGAATTTCTTCACCCAATATTCCCTTTCTTCTTGAAGCCCGTGCACCCACTACCAAGTTTCCGGATTCAACTCTTTCAATTGATCATTTTGTTCATAATATTTTCTTGCGGTTGCAGCACATCCTATATGTCACGCCCCGGGTGTAAACCAGAACCCGGGTCCGTCTACAGATCCGCCGTGCACACGGAATTTCCCGCGTACACGAAGCGCTGGTAACCTGCTCAGGTATAATATAAACAATAAAAGAGCATAATACAGAGCTGAAATAGAAGAACCACATAATATCTCAGACTGGAATAATAATAAAGCTATAATAAATACAATAATCTCTCAACTCACCAAAATAGTACAACCTGCTGGCCAAAGCCAGACCCAAAATAAGAAAAATACATCAGTCTGAGTAAAGGGTACAACATCTGTCTAACAACAACTCAATCTCACAGGAGATCTATCTACTCAGCGATCCCCTTACCACGATCAGCTGCCGATGGCCTAGCAGCTCCTGCAGACGACTCTGCAAAACAAAGGAGAAGAGACAGGAAACAACAATGGGGGTGAGAATTACTAGATAAACCAGTAGCCTCCCCTAGTGGGTAAAACCTCAAATGCTGACGCACCCACTAGGACTACTAGAGGCAAAAGGAAAGGACAGTGGTAAGCTATAAAGGCTGCTGATAAAGAGGAAACTACCACTACTATGCCTCTAAATGCCATGCCGAAGGAAATGACTGTAAGTATGCATCAGTATCTATCCTGCCTGCCTGGATAAACCCAATCTAATCACCAGTAAAAACTGGTACTGCCTGCTGTGCCTGTCGTATCGGGTATGCCAGTCCACGCATAACACCGATGTAAAAAGGAGTCTCAATGACTCAAAGCCTGCCTGTCGCGCACTCCGGAGTGGCACTCGAGGGGAGCGACCCACACGAGTAAAGTATCTCAGTAACCAGTAATCATAAGTATCATAAAACAGCAGGACTGGATCATGACTCTGATCAAAGTGGGAAAACCCATCCACTAAAGAAAAGCTAATCCCCAATCTGATGCAATAGTACTCAATAAGTGGGAAACTCCATCCACTAGCAAAAAGCTCGATCCCCAATCTGATGCAAAGATCGACATCCGGTCAACCGCCTAATGTCCGCGGTTGCCGCAATACCCCATAAGTCCAAAGCCTGATAAAGTAATCAACATCTGGCCAACCGCCTGATGTCCGCGGATACCACAATGCCCCACAACCCATAATCGAGTCTAACCTGTCCCAGACTCGATGGCCTCAACTACACTACCCCAAAACCCTGCTCAAACTTGAGCAACATGCATCTGAATGCAAAGGAGAATAATAAAACATGGTTTCTCCTAAGTCAAGTCCCAATAATAGTGTAGCAATAAATAGTGGCCTATCTAGATGTCCATACAAGCATGCAATTGTCCTCTTTTAAAACTGAAGAAAAGTGTTTGATATTTATTTAGAAAATGATGGCTTAAATGTCCCAACATAGTAAGTCATTTTGCATGCGAGATTATGATATAGCCTTTGTCCCAACAACAGTGTTCCAATTTAATATAAATAAGCCGTCATATAATTTGTGGGGTTTACTCATGCAATTCACAATTAAAATACCGATTATCAGTTTAAAATAGGGGATCTCTAATACTCCTAGTGAGATAGTCAGAAGTGAGGTAAGCAACAACCACCCACCTCGAAAAGCGTGATCCACACCCAGAAAGGTCTCCTTACTGTCCACAGTCCTCTATACCCGCAACTCGTCAAGAACAGTGCACAACTGTACAGAATAACACACCCAGAGTAAACACAAATCCCAAAAATACAGCCTTTGCTGTTTTTCCAAACAGCACAAAAAGAAGGGATTTTCACCTCTGTACAGTGCTCTGAAAAATCCAGAAAAATTACGGTTGCGTTCCTCGCGACGAGTAGATCGAAATCGACTACTTAAACGCCTTAATCCGATGCTCCTAGCTCCAGATATAATTCAGAGAAGTTACTGCTGTCCAGAAAGTACCACAGCAAAAAGGGGGGTCAGAGGTGCCTCGGGAACCATGCCAAAAGTGCGAAACGGAGCGAAGTGATCAACACAAAAAACGAAGCCTTACCTCTTAGGAACCTTCTGTCGCAGAAATCGTCCAAAAATTCCTCCTGGTTTCCTCACAGTAATTTTCCGACTGAACTGTGACGGAAATGGGCCGAAAAAGGGAAAACGTCGAAGCGCGCCGCGTCGTAGATAACTCACTATCAGCAACTCCAAAAATTCTGAAACTTCTAGGGGAGATAGAGGACAGAGAGAGAAACAACTTTCATATAGGGCAAAATCTCATTTTCTCTCTCTAGAATTCGTAAATGGCAGAGAGGGAGAGAGGAGGTATTTATAATGGGCCAAAATCCTATTCGGGCTCCACACCAAATCCCAGGCCGAACAGGAAACACCAAATCCGACCAATCAGATTGCGCCACGCCTCACAGAACACGAAACAGCCGTACAAGCCAATGAAAACGCGCCACGTGTCCCCCGCCGCCCACGTTTCTCACGCGCCCGGCACACGTGGGCGGCCGTGCGCCCGCCAATGAACAGCCGCCACGTGTCCCACGTGGTCCACGGGGCGCACGAGCCCGGTCCACGCGCCGGGTCTTCCGAATCCTGTCGGCCAATCACAGCGCGCCACGTGTCAGGGACAAGCCGCCACCCTTGACGCCGCCGGACCAATCAGAGGCTGCCACGTGGCCTTCTGAGTCTTCGGTGCACCCGGTGCACGCCTATTCTGTGGACCCCGCGCCTGGGTGCCTGCCCGCGCCTGCCCGTGCCCGCCTGTGCCTGCCCGCGCCTGCCCGCGGCCGCGTTCCGCCCCTGCGCCGCCGCGCGCCGCCTTGCTCCGCAGCCTCGCCGGTCGCTGCCGGTGCCGGAACAGTGTTTCCGGCGGCCGGAACAGTAATTCCGGCATGAACAGTAACCCAGTGTCGAAAAAATAAAGTAAATATGCCATTTTGATCGTTTTCGCGCGCTGAGTCCAAATCCGCCGTCCGATTCTTCAAATTCTCATCCGAAATTTTGCCGAAAGCCCCCGGAAAGGCCCACTTGACCCGATTTTCGTGCCGGGTCCATTTCTGAGGTCCAATTTCGACACTACAAGCTCCATTACACTGTATAAGCTTCCTAAAGTTGCTGTTAACACTGTAACAGTCCTTACGGAAGTTCGGATCATCACATTATATCCGTATAAAATTTATTGAGCTAATTTTTATTTTTAAACTCCGCTTCTTTTATGTTAGCTTTCAAATGGCGAAGGCACCAACGGTGAGTATGATCGTCAGTTCTCGGAAACTCCTATGCAATAATCTCTTTTAACCTAGGGAAGCGGTATGAAATCAGACAAATAGATCGATCACATGTCACAAAGAACTTTAAATGACATATAAACCAATGCCAACTAGCCGCATTCTCCCTCACATATAGCAAAAGCCAACAGGTATAATCCATTATTTGTATCTACACCCGTTGTAATAAATGCATGCCCCTGATACTTTTCATATATACGAGTTCCATCAATGCTCAACAATGGTAGACAAGAAGAGAACCCGTTAATTGACAGCCCAAATGCCCAAAATAAACGTCCAAACTGCCTAACACTATCTGGCAGGGTCCTAGTATCGAGACGCCATTTAGTTCCAGGGTTTGCACGCTGCAGCATGGATAAAAAGCGACCAACATCGGTGTACGATTCCTCCAAACCACCGTAAATGATATGCAAAGTTTTATTTCTAGCCTGCCACGCCTTCGAATATGGTATGCCCACGTGTAATTAAGTACGCACCTTTTCTTGTATTTCTGCCGACATCAAAGAAAGTTTGACTCTCAACGATAAAGGAATGTGTTTGCATATACGAGATGAAGTATAGTTTCGATGTGCAATGTTAAGCACCGGAAGTAAACAAGTATATTACCCGGCATATGTTTTGACCATAAAATAATTCGCATCCTTTGGTATCGAAGCATGTAATCTCAAAGGACACGAGTCGACTATGCATCTAATTGTATAAGATTTTGTAGTCAACTTTAACACTTTTATTTGCATGATGTGAGAAATATGTCATTCCTCAAGAGTATGCAATAAACTTGATTTATCACGGAACACACACCCAACCCATGATCCATCAACAGTAGGAGAGGACTCTTCAATTTGCGCACGATCGAATTCAGTGTGATCGATTTCATACTAGTCCATCCATTCGGCATCATCTACAAACTGCTCTGGATGATCTATGAACTCAGCACCTTCATCTGGATCATCTATATATTCATTATTGGCGGTTGGATCAGCAACATCAATGTATATGATATCTGCAAGGACCCCCAGTCCGCCGTCATAGCCCGGTGCTTCCTGCCGGGGGCGTCAAGACCGCCGGCTGTGGCAAATTTACGATTACGGAAGGTGGGGTGACTTGACCCACTTGATCTTGGGCAGGTCTCACATTCGGGGCCTGCCCCCTAGCTTTCTTGCCCCCAGCGTGGGATTGATGAACCGATGGAGGGGGTAAAATAGGTGAATCCTGAGCGGTTTCCTGCTGGTGGCCGATGTTCGGACTCATCGACCTATTCCCTGCTGGGAAGGGAGCCGCTTGCGGCTGTACTGCCCCAGCGGCTGATCTGTCTGGCAGGATGCTGTCGGCTACACGATTCCTTGCGGTTGTGCTGCCGTCGGGAGGGGCGCGACCTGCTGTGCCTCCATTGTTACCGATGCCGTCAAAACCAATTGTATCGGTACTAGCGGTGGCAAGGCGGATGGAGGTCCCGGTAGGCCTCTGTGGCATGGTTCATTTCGGGATAAAAACTGCCAGAGTTGAGAAATGCTGTCATTTGAGGCCGTGACGGCGGCCAGCGTGTCCAAGCAAATGCCATGGGCTGGGCGCCTCTTTCGAGAGATAGTTGTGTTCTCTCGAGAGATCTCATTATTTGGGCTATTTGCCCGAATAGTTCCGAAAGGGTCGGCTCTGTTGGTGCCGACCTCTCACTGGTCTCAGAAACCTCTACTAGCGTCAGCGGCGGGTTACCCGCGTGTCCGACGTTGCTAAAACGATCGTTCCCTGGATGTCCGGGAACGACTCTACTCTTAAGGTTCAGACTATTATTTTCTGACATAGTAACGTCGAAAGAAGGTAAGAATTACCTGAGAGTCCCACCGGGCGTGCCAAAAAAGTTGTTGGGGCCGAAAATGTCGCGCTGACCGTTGACCGGGCTCGGTGCCAATGGATCAAGCGATTGGGTCGAGGATGGATTCGCTCGGCTGGGTTCTTCTCAATCAACTCTCGCAACCGTCCGGCTTAGATTAGCCGAATCAGGGTGTGGAGATAGAGAGAGCTCGGCCTAGAATAGCCAAACCGGGATGGAGAGACAAAGATTTTACACGACTAAGGAGCCGATTGGAAATTTGTATTGATTGAAGTGAGGGTTACAAGAGTAACTAGTAGCCAATTACAAGTTAATCTATTTCTAGGAAATGCGATAAATGTAAATATGAAAGATATGAAAAAACAGGGGTGGTCATTGGCTTACGAGATTGCAGGACCCCGCTGTCACACCCCGAGAGTAGATAAACAACGAAAAATACAGTACATTTTTTTTTTTTTGAAATAGGCTCCCGCAAGGCACGTGCACAGACCCGCCACATACACCAGTTCTCTCTGCATGACAGACAGAGTCTCAGTTGCGTATGTATGGTGTAGCTACCACGACCATACTTTAACCACAATAATCGAAGAGTAAAGTAGAAAATGCTTATGTTGTAAAACAATGTTAATTTAGCGCGATATAAATTTGAAAGGATAAATCCACGGGTTTTAAAGATTGTGCATATGCGACACCCGATTTTGAAATACTTTTTGCAACCCCTTTTTATTTTTGAAAACCGCATTCGGAAAGCATAAGGAAAATAAAAAGTCCTACCATATAGCTATCCAACACAAGTCATAAATCCATCTCAACATCCACATCATCCACAATAACTTAAACCACATGCAAAGTAAACTAACCAACTGAAATAAGCAAATAAAGAGAAGGAAAAGTATCACCAGCCAGAAGATTGGCTAATACTCTCTAGTCGCAACCTCACCGCCGTCCCGGACCCCACCCCTGACTGAACCTGTCACATAGTGGGAGTCGGTGACATGAAGAGTAACGACATGCAAGTCTACAAAAACAATGCTCGAAAGGTATAGGAAATAACAATAATAAACCGAACCGTAACCCTAAGCATCCACAACCCCCTCCTGCTACCAATCGTATCTCTCTTGGGAACCCAAGCACAAAACCGCCATGTCGGTCCGAGGACCTCAGGCAAAAGGATCAGTCCCGCTCAGAACCTGGTGCAAAGAAACCCCCCACTGCACGAATGCAGCTCCGCAAATAGCTGCAAGGGGGCCCCGACGCATATAGCCGCGTGGGGTCCACGGGTCTAGTAAGACCACCTCTCCGGAAAAGTACACCGACACGGTGGCCAAACCGCTGGTGTGCATGCAAGCGCCATGAGCATATCGATCATCGAACAAATGCCGTAAGCCTCCTGTGACACTCAGTCGCTCCGATGTAGCATAGATCTCAGTAAGTAACACGGGGTCAGTCAACCTTTCTTTAACTCTTGATGTGTCATACAAACCAGTTCTATCATACTCAGTTATCAAAAGAATTGCCAACATTAATGATAACGACAAATAAAAGGAAAAACCGGAAGGGAGCCATCTGACGGCATCCCCTTCCTTGGATGAGGGTACCCACCTCAATTAGCGACGACCAAAAGTGCCAACTCCCGTCCTATGCCCTTGTACGTCACTCGGACCTAAACAGTCCCCAAGAGAGCAAAATCAAAAACCCTTATCTATTTCGTGAACACAGTGGTCCTGACTGCTGTCCAGAGCTGGACAGACTGTACCTCGGGCCACGCACCGTGGCGTCGACCACCAGAGCGAAAACTCGTACAAGAAGGTAGCCAAACGAAACTGTGTCAAACGGACCGTGCTGTCCAACGGACAGCACCGTCGCGCGGACTGTGCCGTCGAGGTCCCCGTTGGCGGCGACGGCCAAGGTAAAGGTACGGCGGGGGCATCACCTGGGTACACGCGGGACCGGGTGGCGACGGCCTGGCAGAGCGCGGCTTCTCCCCCCTCCCCTCCCCACCCTCGGCGTGCTTTTCTGGGCGCAGCTATACCGAGTGGCGGCGGCCTGGCAGGGCGTGGCGCGCTGCGCGGCGACCTGGCAGGGCGCGCAAACAGCGCGGCTGCAGCAGCGGCAGTGCGCAGCAGCGCGCGGCGGCCTGCCCGGCGGGGCGCACGGGCACGCAGCGCGGCAGCCATCCCCCGCAAGGCACACGCTAGCATTGGCGACGCGCGGCCCTGCGCTGCGCGGGCATGCGCTTGCAGCGCGGTGGTGCCCCGCACGGCCAAATGCTGGCGGTGCGCGGCCCGCGCTGCGCAGGCATGCGCCCGCAGCGCGGCGAAGCCCCGCGCGACCACGATGGCGGCGCGCGGCACCGCGCTGCGCGGCTAGGCAAGCGGCAGCAAACCCGGCTAGGGCATCCCGGCGGTGGTGGTGGTGCGGCTAGGGCAATGCGGCGGCGATGCGCTAGGGCATTGTGGCGGCGGTGCGCTAGGGCATTGCGGCGGCGGTGCGCTAGGGCATCGCGGCTACGGTGCACTAGGGCATCGCGGCGCTACCGTTGGCAAGAACCAAACAATCCGCCGAAGGCTCGAAAGTAGAAAACAACGTACGAAACGAAAGCACAAATGAAACCGAAACTAACGGGCAAGCTAACCTCGTAAGAACGGAACGACGACGCGATCCTGCCTTCCGGTGACGGTGGTGCTCCCGGATCCGTTCTTCGGCGTTGGCGTCATTTCTGTCTTTGGTCCCCGGCATCACGAGAAGGAAAACGGAAACCGTAATCCGGGAAGCGGTAAATTTTTACTTTTCTTTTTCGTGTACGTATGAATCCCAAAGTTCCGATATATATAAAAGGGAAAACTCCAACTGACTTCTCGATAAGCGTACCACCTATGCATCATCTCAAACAGTCAGCTCGGATTCCGATGCACCAGAACCTTAACGGGTTTAACTTATCTGATCGTACCCGTTATCACTAAAATGCTCATTTCGGGAGATCCGTAAGTCGGATTTTGCCCCCGATCGCACCGTTGTTCAAGGTTAAGCGAGCTCTACCACAATATAGTACTTACACCCAAAAAATCACAAGAGCACAAGGACAAGGGTAGATACTTAAAAACTAAATTTTATTCAAAAGCCAAAAAGGCAAATCTAAAAGTAACTAGTGTCATTACACCCGCTTTCTTCGATGGTTCGTTTATTTATACATTTATGAACCATATGTATAACATCCGATTTTAGAAATCGGCGTGATCTAAGGGGAATCACCGTAAATTCCTCAACTACTTCCTTTTGAGTCGATTCTTATCAATAGGATAGTACCCGTTTTTCGTCTAGATTCATCCCCCAGTTGTCACGCCGAAGCGTGATCTTCAGCGCTTTCTAATGCTGTGCGCCGCTTGCCGTTTCCGAAGTTAGTTATGAGATTCGCGCCTGAATCTCGCGCTCTTCCAAAGTCTTTCCTCCTGCGGCTTCGAGCAGTCGAGAGTTGACCCTGACCCCGTCTCTTTCGTCGCTTGACTGAGGCGGCCTGGTGTGTGTCTTCAGCCGAGGTCAGCCTGGGTAAGGCGAAGAATCTTCTTGTCGACTGCTTCTCCTGCCGGCTGATGCCTTTAATCGATGGTAGACGCCACGTGTCACTCCCTCAAATGACGAAAATTCTGGTGTGTATATATATATATATATATATATATATATATATATATATATATATATATATATATATATATATATATATATATATATATATATATATATATATATATATATATTATAGTTATATATAAAATATAGATTTTTATTATTTAATTTTTAGTTCAACTTAAATATAAAGTTCAATTCAGATATAAAGAGATTTATTTATCTATACTGAGCTGGAATGTTTTTAAAAATATTTTAAAAAATTAGCTTTTGAAATTGCCTTTTTGATTTTTGAATTAAAAGTTAACAATAATGATTACTTATATGACCCATCATTCTATATGGTCTAAGTAGTATTAAGATTAATTCAATAGTTAAAATTATTATAGGAGCAATATTTTAGTACTTTCAAAATCATTCTGGTCCAACAATATATATATATATATATATATATATATATATATATATATATATATATATATATATATATATATATATATATATATATATATATATATATATATATATATATATATTGTAATTTATTTTAAATTTTTTTGGCTAATCTAATGTAAAAAAACTCATCATTTATAAATTTTAATTATTAAATTAAAATTTTAATTTTTTAATATTTTTAAAATTTTTTATATAATAAAATTAAAATTTTAATTTATTGTTCACAAGTTAACTATTAGTTCGATACAAACTGAATTTTTTAACTTCCATATTTTAATAAGCCGGCTTGTGTTCAGTTCAGCTCGATATTTTAAACGAGCCGGACACCGGCCGGGTGTTCGGGTCGTTGACACCCTACTCTAATCCACAAAGCCGTGGGCTTATAGAAATCACTCCCCAACTTCCATCTTTGACTCCACCAAACTACATATTACTACTGCCACTGCAGTGTTCATCCTCCATTCCACGACCAACCATAACAATTAACGAGCACCTCCTGCCTCTCCCTTCCTGAAATGCCTCCCACCGAGCCCCTGAACCCTAACTCTAAGCCCAGCCCCGCAAACAACGTCGTGACGATCAACGTCGGCGGCGAGCTCTTCCAAACCTCCGCCGAAACGCTCGCCCTTGCGGGGCCCGCCTCTCCCCTCTCCTCGCTCTCCTCTTCCGCCGCCGTCCCATTCCTCGACCGCGACCCTCGAATCTTCTCCCTCCTCCTCTCCTTCCTCCGCCTTCGCCGCGCCCCCTCCGCCGCCGCCGCCCCCGACCTCGACGACCTCCTCTCCGAGGCCCACTTCTTCTCCCTTCCCCCCGACCTCCTCTCCCTCCTCTTCTACTCCTCCTCCCCAGTCTCCCCCTCAGCCCTCGCCCCCTCCCTCTCCCTCCCCCTCCCCGGCCGCCTCCCCCCCTCCGCCATCTCCGCCACCTCCGTCGCCCTCGCCGTCGCCCACGGCGGCGTCGTCTCCTCCTTCGACCCCTCCCTCCTCCGCCGCCGCCACCGAGCCGCCCTCGCCCCCTTCCCCGCCATCGACTCCCTCCTCGCCCTCTCGCCCTCCCTCGCCGCCGCAGGCGCCACCGACTTCCCCGGTCTCCACCTCCTCCCCCTCCTCCCCCACCACTCCCCCCTCTCCCCCCTCTCCCCCCCTCTCCGCGTCCTCCACTGGCTCCCCAACCCCTCCACCAACTCCACCGTCCAGGCCGTCGGCGCTTCCCCCGACGCCCTCTTCGTCTCCTTCGAATCCTCCCGCCGCAACGCCAGCGCCGTCCTCGCCTACGACCTCAACTCCTTCGACCCCATTTTAGAAGTCAGCCGCAAGGAGATCTTCGGCGCCGAATTGGACTCGGCGATCCCCGCCGCCAAGCTGCGGTGGGTTGCAGAATTCGGCCTCCTCATGACCGCCGGATCCCACGCCGGCCCGTCCGGGCTCTCCGGAAACATCGCATTATGGGATATCAGATCCAATAAAGCAGCTTGGGAAATCAAGGAGAGGGGCAGTGATTGCTTCGCCGACGTGGCGGTCTCCGACGGCCTGCGTGCCATGTTCAAGGTTGGGGTGACCTCCGGAGAGGTCTTCATGGCGGATCTCCGGAAATTGAGTGTGGAGGAGCCGTGGGTGTGTCTCGGAGATCGGAGGAAGGCGGAAACGGGGAAAAGAGAAGGCAGCGGGTGCTTGATCGAATGCTATGGGCAATATGTGTTCTGTACCAGGGGAGGCGAAGTCGAGTTCTGGACCGAAGTGATATTGGGGGGAAGAAGGGAAGGCTTTTTGGAAGAAGAGAGAGTGATGAGAAAGAATTGGATGGGGAGGGCTAAAGATAGGGGTGGGAAGAAGATAACACATTTAGCATTTGGGGGGAACAGGATGGTGTTGGCGAGGAAGGACGAGCAGTCCGTGGAGGTGTGGGAGAGCTGTACGAGAGGTGTTTGATGATTGGCCTCAATGTTGTAAAAAGACTTGTATGGATTTGTTGCTTCGCTTTTGCATCGGGTTTTTTTTTTCCTCGCAGGTGATGCCTTTTCTGAACTTGCTTCGAATGCATGAAAAACCGCTTCACTCTTCCGATCAGTTTATGGTGATTAATGAATGCATTGTTGTAGTGGTTCTCGTATAAATACCTTGTAGAGCAACCTGTATAGATATGGATAAAATATCCGGTTGTGCTTTTATGGGATGTCTATTAGGAGTGCAGGATGTGGAGATTATTATCTTGGTAAAAAGATTGTGATGGAACATTGCCATGGTTGTATCATTTTGTATTTAGACTAATTGTTGTTAAGGAGGACTTGATATTTATTAACTTGGGTGCTTGCACGTTGCGGATGCCTGGTATTTTACTTTGTCCCTGCTTTTTGCAGCCAAGTTAGCAAAAGAAATACGCTGGGATTTCTGCCGTCGCCGAGCGCTTTGATAAATCATCTTCTGTGTAACTGTCAGGTTTAATGTTAAGTGGTGCTCAACTAGTGAAGAAAATGGTTCATACTTGTAATCAAACTTGTGTAATGGTCCAAGTTGAAGACAAAGTGACAGTGTTTATTTGAGCCATATTGGAATTATATCTTGTTACTTTTTATCTTATTGCTGAGTTTGAATGTTTGATATATGAATTGAAGTGGAAACAAACTATAGGTGGCTTATAGTGTTTTGCGTGTATTCGGATGTAGTTGTTGATAAAATAATTCGTATAGGGAGAATTGCTAATTGAAATTTGAGCAGTACAAAATGACTTCCCTGCATATGTTTCCTGGTGTAAAAATTTATGTTTCCGGGGCTTTATATGTATTATCATTTTTTGACAAATCAAATTCACACTAATAAACGGTCAGAACTTGCTACCGATTTGTACCTGGTTGAAGAGAACTAGGAGTGCATTAGTGTAGAGGATACCAATTTTGAGTAATAATTCGAAGATCTTGGTGTAAGATAGAGTAATTTTGTATCATTCTTTATGATTTCATGGATCCTGAATTGTGTTTCCAAGAATTCAGAGAATGCCCTCTGTTATTTCCCAGGTGGTGATGTAAATAGAGCTTATACTATTGAGTTGTATAAACCTTGATGTATGATGAGTACACAATAGGTTTAGGGGAAATGGCGGGTCACTAACTGAGGTAGAAGATTTTATTTAAGAAAAAATTGAAATTATCTTCATGAGTTAAGGTTGTTCAATGGCTTACAGAATCTGATTAAAGAACTTCAGAATGCCTAGACATGAACTGTTGAAGAAAACTCGCCTATTTATATTGGTTTATAGTTCTTCATTAGGTAGAGAGTTTTTTGGTATTTTGTCATATGTTGGTTGCTTTCATCTTCAAATTGAACTAAAGTTTTCTTTATCATTTGAACAAAAGTTTAAGATAGTCACTTGATACTACAAATGAAGTTTTCTTCCTAGTAAATAATTAAAGGAGATACTTGACACCCAGCAATTTCTCTTTCTGGTGCTAATATATATATATTTTTTTTGCAAAGCATACTAGTATTACATGAACTACTATTGTTCCAAGCCCAAATATTGTGAACTGAATGAAAATATGTTATTTTAGGTCCTTCAGGTGTACACAAAGGCGCAAAGTTGATGGTATTTGAGGTAACTATATTTCTTCGTAGGCCATTGGGATCTCTCAGATTTTGAGGGAGATGGATTCCGGCGATCAATAAGGTACTCCATTGGTCACATTCGTTCTAGAATGTCCATCTTTTCCACTCTTTTTGCCTAAGATGCACAGACCATGATCTTAAACTCAAAAGAATTAGTTTCAAAGTGCTGAGGTTTGTTTCATCCAAGTTGATTTTCGTCATATTTATTTTCATTTTATTTCATATGAAAAGTACCTAAACAGAACAAAAATGCCATGTTGAATATGACAATAGGGCTACCTATATCGCTAGCTTGAGATTTAGAACAATTCTCTATAGTTTTCTGTGTAGTTTTTTTAAGTTATTATATTTGTCTATCAACCTTGTGGATTGAGCGAGCTTATTTGAATAATGTGTTCATAACTGTACACCTTTTTCCCTTTGTAGGTTGATAGCTTTAAAAAGTCATATCCGTCTTCTAATAAGTTTGCAAGAATATGTTATGGAAACCGATCCTCTGTTTTAAGAGTCAATACTATTAAACCATTACTGGGAATATTGAGTAATTGCAAAATGATACCTAAATACTGGAAAATGAGAAACAAACATTAGATATGATGTAAATCAAGCAAAAGGAGTAATCTTAGGAAGGTAACAGAAGCATAAACAACCAATCATTACTTTATAGTATGAACCCTAAAATTCCATGCCAAGTATCTGTAAACTTCTAAACTTTCCACTATTCTCTACATTTTTAAGTACACTAGCTAATGCATTACTACCAAACCTCAAAAAGTACATGGGTGTAGCTTGTAACTGAATTTTAGATTGAAAATGACTTTAGTTGAATTGAAGCTCTGGTGAAAATTAATTTTCTGTTGATTTTTGTTTATAGAAAGTTGACGGCTATAGAACTATAGTGATCTCACTTTATTTTGTTAGCTTTTCGGAAAATTTTCACACCAGAATATAAGAGGTTGAAAAAAATAACAGCAGCTATTTTTATTATTATAATTTTATTTTGTTTTCTCTGCTGTAATTGATTTTGTCCACCACTCCTGTAAAGTAAGTAATGACATTTTGCAAAAGTGGAGTTATGGGGGAATATTACTGATGACGAACTAAATCACATAAATTAATATTTCTATTTTCGTTGCAACAAACACGCCATAAGTGTTTAAACCCAACGAACTAGTAAGCATGTTATCTCTTGTTTAAAATCAAGCACCTTGTTGTGAAATTTTTGTCAATCTAATGATCGAAACATTCTGCTTATGTCTATCTGTTTGACTCTTTTTACTAAATGCCATTCAAATGTGCTGAGAATGGAAGCAGAGTTTTAAATGGATGCTACTATTTTCATGCTCTCCATTGATCCAAAGAAAGTAGTTAATGTAGTAAAAAGTAGTATAGCTGAATAATTTGTCTTCACAATCTCTTTCCTGTTTGTGGGTTTAAGAGGGGGTTTTATTGGTATATATTTGTGGTTCCTTGAGCCAAAGGGTTTGAAACTTTTGGGTGATAGATGGGCAAAAGAGCCTGTCCTCTGGTTTGTATTAACATTAATTATATAGTACATGAGAAGGTATTTCTATGATAACAATGACAACCATAGTAATAATATAACTAGGATTACATGCTATATAATCCTACGCTATAGATGGTAAGTAATATATAGTATAGAAACAATAAAGATAATACTAAATATATCGTAACATCCCCCCGCAAGCTAAGCATTAGGTGGACGGATGCGAAGATTGAACCGTAATATCGAAAACCGAGAGGGTGACAAGGGCTTGGTGAAAATATCAGCAAGTTGTTTATCAGAAGAGATATGAACCAACTCTAAATCACCATTCTGAACTTTTTCGCGTAAGAATTGATGATCAAGTTCAATATGCTTTGTGCGAGCATGAAGAACAGGATTTACCGCTAGATAAGTAGTGCTTAGATTATCACAGTAGATGCTAATAGGTCGCCAGAGGAAAACACGAAGATCATGAAGTAGACGACGGATCCATATCGTCTCCGTAAGTGCGTAGGCGACAGTACGGTATTCTGCTTCAGAACTAGAGCGAGAAATGGTGGGCTGCTTTTTGGCGGACCAGGAGATAAGATTGGGCTCTAAAAATATACAATATCCAGAAGTAGACTGGCGTGTATCTGGACAACCGGCCCAATCAGCATCTGCAAATGCGACAAGAGAGGGATTGACATAGCGAGATATAGGCAGTCCATAAGTCAGCGTGCCCCGAATATATCGTAGAATGCGCTTAACCGCTTGCATGTGTTGTTCACGAGGAGCATGTAGATACTGGGCAACAGAGTTGACAGCATATGATATATCCGGTCGGGTGAAAGTAAGATGCTGGAGAGCACCAATAAGCTGACGATAGCTATAGGGATCCTCAAGAAGTTGCCCTTCATGAGAAGATAGACGAGAGGTTGGAGAGAGAGGACTAGAGACGGGCTTACTATCAAGAAAACCATGACGCTGAAGCAGCTGATGCGCATATTTGTGCTGAGTCAGATGAAAACCAGAAGATGACCTATTTACCTCAATGCCCAAGAAATAATGTAGCGGCCCGAGATCCTTCAATGCAAATTCCTGCTGTAAGGTGGTAATAAGAGCCCTAAGAAGAGAGGAGGAACTGCCAGTGACAATAATATCATCAACATATAATAGAAGAATAAGAGTGCCAGAAGAGGAGTGACAAATGAACATTGAAGGATCAGCAGTGCTCCCAACAAAACCAATTTCAGATAGAAATGACGTAAACCGTTAAAACCAAGCCCGAGGTGCTTGCTTAAGACCATAGATGGCTTTGCGTAGACGACAAATATGATGCGGAAAAGAGGGATGCACAAAACCAGGCGGTTGTCTCATATAAACTTCTTCGGAGAGTGTGCCATGAAGAAAAGCATTCTTCACATCAAGTTGTCGAAAAGACCACCCTGAGGAGAGGGCCACCGAAAGAACAGTGCGAATAGTGGTCGACTTGACAACGGGAGAAAATGTCTCATCAAAATCAATGCCTTGTTGTTGTTTATAACCTTGAGCCACAAGCCGAGCTTTGAGACGCTCAAGAGACCCATCCGCCTTCTGCTTTACTTTGTATACCCATTTACAACCAATAAGATTAACAGGCGAAGAAGGTATAAGATCCCAAGTAGCATTTGTGAGAAAGGCATCAAACTCCTCAGCCATGGCAGCGCGCCAACCTGCATCCTGAAAGGCCTCATGAAATGAGTTAGGCTCAGTAGGTAGAACAGAACCCGTAGAGGCCAGTAAGGAGGTAGACTCAGTTAAACCCTTAGTCATAGATTGAGTGCGCATAGGATGTATGCGGGGAGGTGAAGAAGGCTCAGACGGCACTATAGTAGGCTGAGAGGAGGGCGGACGATCAGAGGTGGATGGTGGTGGTTCAACAATAGTAGGTGTAGTAGCAGCAGATCGTGTAATGTGTCGTCTGGTATAGACACGGAGTTCTGATGGACCAACGGCAGTGGTATCGTTCCCATTCTTAACCTGTGAGTCATCAGAATTCAAGGTAGAAGGAAACGTTGATAAATTCTCAGACGGTGAAACAGGTGGACGTGTACCGGAACCACTCTCAGCAGAGGGGCGTGTGAAGGAGAAGCCAGAGATTGCATCAATGGTAGAAGGATTCTCACCCAGCAAAAGAGGATTTGAAACAAAATTTTGAAACATATCAAGGTTGGAAAAAGTAGAGGAAGGAGAAGAAGAGAATTTAGAAAGATAAGAAAACGGAAAAACAGTTTCCACAAAGGTAACATGTCGAGAAATAAAACCTTGCCAGTGCTGGGATGGAGACATCGAAAACCTTTATGTTTATCAGAGAGTCCTAAGAAGACGCAAAGAAGTGATCGAGGAGAGAGCTTGTGAGCTGCAATATCCTGCACATCAGGGTAACACAAACATCCAAAAACTTTGACAAGTTGCAAGTCAGGGAAAGAGCAACCATGCAGAATTTCATATGGCGATTGTCCTTTTAAAACAGTAAGAGAGGGAATTCGATTCACAAGAAATACAGCAGTTTGAATGGCATCAGCCCAAAAACGAGGAGGCATACAAGCTTGAAATAGTAAACTTATAACAACGTTAGTTAAATGTCTATGCTTCCTTTCGGCAAGGCCGTTTTGTCGAGGAGTATAAGGACAAGAAAAACGGTGAAAATTTTCATTTTGTGAACAAAGGTTGGAAAACTTATCATTTACAAACTCCGTACCATTGTCAGATTGGAAAATCTTGATTGAGCTATGAAATCTGTTTTCCACCATTGCTTTAAATTCGAGAAATTTGTCAAAAATTTCGTGTTTAAATTTCAAAAGGTAAAGCCAAGAAAACCGAGAATAATCATCAATAAATATAATATAATATTTATAACCAGAAACAGATGGAACAGGTGATTGTCACACATCAGAATGCACAATATGAAAGGAAAAAGCATATTTGGATTCCGAATCAGAAAATGAGAGTTTAACATGTTTTCCCATGTTACAAGCATTGCAAACACATAATGTCAAAGCAGAATTACCATGAGAAACAATGTTATTATTTTTAATAAATGCCGAAAGAACAGGAAGACTGGGATGACCTAATCGTCTATGCCAAACATCGCTACTAAATCTAGATGCAACAAGACCAATCTGTTGCTTATTCCCTACACTTGCAACTTTAGAAGGAATTGGATAGAGTGATGTTCCCGAGCTAGGGCAGTGCAGAAGCTCCGTCCTTGTTACGTTGTCCTTCACAGAAAAACCAGAAGAGTCAAATTCAAAAACGGAATTATTGTCACGATAGAATTGACGCACCGAAAGTAAATTTCTCTTGATGGAAAGAACAACAAGAACATTTTTAAGAGCAAAGGATTTAGAAGATGTATTCAATTGAGTTTCACATGTCTGAGTAATATCAAGTAAATTTTCATTACCAACTAGAATTTTCTCATGCCCAGTATAAGGTTTGGAAGAGGAAAGAATACTAGAATTCGCGGTCATGTGATTGGAAGCTCCAGTGTCTGGATACCATACTTCCTCAGCAGGTTCATAGAGATTCATAGCAGCACAAATTTGAGGGACATCATCGGCCACGAATGAGTGATTGAAGCGTTGTATGCATTGAAGAGCAGAATGGTTGTACTTTCCACAGATCTTATATTGTGTGCCAGACTTCAAAAAATAAGATTGTTGATTTGGAGTATAAGGTTGAGGAAGATTATTGGGTGAAGAATGTGGATAGATTCCAAGAGATCCACGACCATGATATGAGTTGTGTCTACCGCGATGTCCTCGACCACCGCGATATCTGCCTCCACGACCTCCACGATTTCCGCGCCCACGATTTGCATAGAGAGCTTCGCTGTCGATAGTGGGAATGGCAGGTGATGTTGTTGAACTAGTATGACGTTGTACTTCTGGTTCTTCTTGCATCAGAAGTGGACGAAGTTGATCAAAAGTGGGCTTGTTTCGGTGTGTATTAAGGGCACTAACGAAACCTCTATATTCTTCTGGTAACCCGAGGAGAACAGTCATGACCAAGTTATGGTCTGACTCAGTTTCACCAATCGCTTGCAGGGCATCGCCAATATATTTAATCTTTTGCATATAATCGGTCATAATCATTGAACCTTTCTTGATGCTTCGTAATTCAGACTTTAGAGAGAAAGCGGTGGAAGCAGTTTTATCAAGAAAATATGTTTCGATAATTTTCCAAGCATCATACGCAGTTTTAGAAGAGCTAGAAACAACCATCTGTAATATGCTAAGCGAAAGGGTGGCATTAATCCATGAGAGTATAGTGGTGTCTTCTTTTTTCCAATTTAGATATGCCGGGTTCATAATTGTTTTCTTTTCAGAAGTGTCAATAGTCTGAGGCGGTATAATGCCAGTTCCGTCCACATGTAGAGTAACACCAAAACTCTCCAAAACATTAAGAAATATTTGTTTCCACACAAGATATGTGGAATCTGTTAGTTCAAGTGGTATGAGAGTTTTGATATTAACCACTGGTAAATTTGAGAAAGAAGATATGTTACCACAAAAAGAAAATATCATCACGAGAGAGTAACCGAGGCAAATCCGACGAGTAGAAAATAATACCAAGTAGTCACAAATCCAGAATAAAGACAAGTAAGTCAGATTAGAACCCGATGAGAAAAGCTGAATGAATCAAAGTTGACCTTGATTGCACCCGAGAAGATCCAAACTACACCAGGGAGCAAGTACGCATCTGAACGACACCAGAATAATAAAGAGAGGCCGAAATTACTGTAGTGCTGGTACTGTAACGCCGGTACTGTAGCAGCGTCACTGTAGCAGCAGTTGTGACGGAGAGAGAAATCCAAAAAAGAAAAAACTATGGGAGAAGGTGAGACTCGTGGTAGATGATGGCTAAGGATCGATATTCCCAATATTAGGGTTCCCTCTCTGATACCATGATAGATGGGCAAAAGAGCATGTCCTCTGGTTTGTATTAACATCAATTATATAGTACATGAGAAGATATTTCTATGGTAACAATGACAATCATAGTAATAATATAACTAGGATTGCATGCTATATAATCCTACGCTATAGATGGTAAGTAATATATAATATAGAAACAATAAAGATAATACGAAATATATCGTAATAGTTGTCACCAAAAGTGGAGACTGGAGAGAGCAAGAAATGATTGCCTGCACCTCATGTATAGCGGCATCTTGTGCATGGCATCCCTAAAATCTTATGATTGAGGTTTTAAGATCAATATCAAGTTTATTGAATGTGTTCTATGATATTGGGAAAAACTATACATTAAAAACTATAAATTTTGGACATAAAATGGCTCTTTCTTTGTTGCTGATTTTTCGAATTACTTGTATATTTAGATAGTCGAGTTTCAGAATTGCTCTGAGTTTGTATAAGTTTGTATATAGTTTGTATATAGTTTTTTTTTTTTTTCAATATATATAACAAATTGCTCTGAGTTTATGTATATATACATGTACAACTATCAATATAATACACAATATTGCGAGAGCTTAGTAATACTAGCGTAGAACAAAGATAGAAATTAGGAAATTGTGTAATACTAGCGTAGAACCGCGCTTTGCGACGGCTAAGTAAAATGACAGTAAGTAATATAAAAGTCAACAATTTTAGTAATGTAGCAAGAAATATCAAAGTTAACTTTAAAACTTAGTACAATATCTAATTTTAACTATACTGAAAGCAATATAAAAATTTTTGGGGGCTTCATCAAAGCTGAGTAAATGCATCTAATTTTAATAATACCGTCATTAAAATTTAAGAAAAAAGCAATATAAAAATTTACTTAAAAGCTGCCGACAACATATATTATATAAAAATTTCTAAAATTCAATATATGTAAAAGTTACCACTGCTTATATATACAAATAAATATTCAGATAATTCAGATAAATAAATATGCAGATAAATATGATGACACTCATTGAGAAAAAAAATAATATGCTACCGAAAAAAAAAAAAAAAAAAAAAAGAGCAATCCATCACATCTCCCACAAAATCTACAGTAATCTCCAAATTTTTTTTTCCCCTCAATCCAGCCATCCCATCATAGTTGATGGTACGAAATAGGCAAGTGAAGAGGGAAGAGATAGAGAGTGGGAGGGGGGGTGGGGGGGGGGGGGGGGGGGGGGGGGGGGGGGGGTAAATTGAAATCAACATGAGTAAAGGGGGTAAGGAAGGAAAGGTACGTAAATTTCATAAGTAGGACCAGAGTTTAGAAGTAGGTAGGGTTAGAATTTAGAAGATCATACAAAATTTTTAAATAATCTCAAAAGGTAAAGAGAGAGACAAGAAATCAGAATACCTGCAGAACAACTCACCTTCGTAGGTAGGAAGGATAAGGCTCATCATTGCCGATGGGACCTCGGGAGAGAGATGGAGTAAGGAAGGCGAGGGCGACGCCCGTCCGAGCAAAATGCGAGGAGAGAGGAGAGAAGAGAGAGAATGGATCAAGTTGAGGCACCCATACGAATTGAGGCATAGAGATCTTCAGAGCATCGCAAAAGAGGAGAAGAGAGAGAGGTGAGAAAGAGAGAGGCAAGAGAGAGACTCGTAAAGAGATGAGAGAGAGACAAAAGAGAGACTCGTAGAGAGAGGAGAGAGAGAGGTAAGGGAGACTCGTAAAGAGATGAGAGAGAGAAGAAGAGAGAGGATGAGGGGAGAAGAGGGGACCTAAAGAGAGAGGAATAGAGGGAAGGGAGTCTCGCAGAGAGAGCAGAGATAAAAGAGAAAACAGGAGAGAGAGAGAGAGAGAGAGAGAGAGAGAGAGAGAGAGAGGAGGAGAGAAGATAACACCGGTAGAGAGAGGGGGGACCACAGTATAGAAAGAGAAGAGAGGAGAGAGGAGAGAGGAAAGAGAAGAGAGGAGAGAAGATAAAAGAGAGAGAGGATGGGAGAAGATGACACCTGTAGAGAGGGGAACCACAATATAGGTAGAGAGGAGAATGATGAGGGATTGTGCGTTAGCAAAGGGGAACACGTCACGTGGCTCCAAAAAACTACCAAATTATAAGTTTTATAGATCAGTATAGAACCCACCTTCGTCGTGAATAAATAATATTTTAATCGACTAATATATATAATTATTAAATATTTAAAATTAAAAAAATTTAATAAAAAATATAATAAATATATACATGAAATAGCTAACTTAATAAAGAGAATGATAAAATAAATTTATTAAAATATTTTAACTTAAACAAATTAACAAGTAAAGTACAAAAATCAAAATAAAGGTTTAGTAGCGGACTTAAATTGTATGTAGTTTGTATAAGTTTCTTCCTTTTTTTTTCGATATCTATAACAAAATGCTCAAAATTTATGTATATATACATGTACAACTATCAATAGGATACATAATATTAGGAGAGCTTTTCAATTTTCAACTTAAAGAAAAGATAAATAAATGAACATATAAAATAGTTTCCAGCTACTTTTTTTAAACAAATAGATAAACGGTATTTTCACGAGTGGTTTTGAATTTTCAACATAATTAATTTTAGAGATAATTGCCTGTGTATTTCTGAAATCTGAAGAAATATCTGATTTACCCCTCTTATTTTTTTCTTTCCAATATACCCTTCATACGTTCCACCGTTATTAAAAATATTCCCTACCGTTTTCCTTTGTTAAGTTAACTAGGATTAAACTAGAGTTAAATAATAATCGGAGTTGAAAACTATCAGATATACCTATTTTGTCCCTATCTATTAAAACTATTGAAAATTTTAAGGGTATATAAGAAAAGTTGGTTATGGTAGAAGGGTATATTTGAAAGGGCAAAATAGTAATTTCACACAAATAACGACAGTTTCAAACGGTACACTAATAGAGTTTAACTTCAGAGGTATTTTAGAAAGAAATTGGAACGTAAGAAGGGTAGTTTTAATATTAGCCTTCTAAGAGAGGTAAATCTAAAAACAGAAAAATTTTTAGGGGTATATAGAAAATTGCCCCTTAATTTTATGTAAGAAAAAGAGTAAGAAGTAAATTAATTTTTTAATTACAAAAAAGTCTTAATTTTTTTTAGAACAAAATATAATAATTTTGTTAACAAAATTATATTATAGGGTATATTTTATTATAAGCAAATTAATTTATTTTTTTTTTGTTTTTTTTCTTGCTCTTTCTTCCTCCGGATGCAGTGTTGAGTGGTTGATTGGCTTCGGACTCGGCTTGGGCGGTGGCGGCGGTTACGGCTTGGGAATAAAAAATTAAAAATAGAAAATTTAGAAAGAAGCATGAGAATTTTTATTTTTTATTTTTAGTATCATATAGACTAAAAAATAAAGTATGTAAAATATAATAAATCTTGAGAATAAAAAATAATATTTTTTTAAAAAATATTTAGAAGGGAATGTGCACACTTTCGCTCGGTTAATTATAGGATTTAACATTAATTTACATACTTAAATAGTTCCTATTCTTCTCTTCAAATGCAAATCAATCTCTTATAAAGGATTGAAAGCTGTTGTGGTTGCTATGTGGTCGTCCGTACTACGCTGCCTTCTAAAACTTCTAATATGAATTCGAAAAACACTTAAATGAGAAGAGACTGATATGAATCCTCTCTATCAGTGTATGGAACCCATAATTATGCATTGATTCTTTGAATATATTGTGTTGTTTTAATTTATTATTTTCGTCTATTATCAGAATTCTTTTTTAAATAAAAGTTCGTCGCTATTTCTTTTAGGAGAGACAAAAAAAGAACATATAAGAATCTTACAAAATATAAAATTTCACTTAAGCAACATATTGTAAGAGTAAGTAGAGCAAAATCAGTAAAAATTAATAGTAAATAGAGAATTGGAAAAAAGACTCGATTGAACATTTCATCAAACAGATATGGGGCACAACAAAAGATATAATTTCTAGAGCTCCTATTGCTCCACCTGATAGAGAGGAGAGGAGGAAGAGAGAGAGAGACATGGGAGAAGAATAGAAAGAGAGAGATAAGGTAAAGATACGTATGAGAGAGAAAGATATGAAAAGATATAATTAGAGAAAGAGAGGGAGAGAGAGAGAGTGAATGAATAATATATGGTCAATATAGGAGAGAGAGAGAGAGAGAGAGAGAGAGAGAGAGAGAATGAATGGATAAGATATGGTAAAAATACGAATGAGAGAGATAATAATGAAGAGATAAGATATGGTAAAGATATGAGAGAGAGAAAGAAAAGAGATAAAATATTGTGAGAGAGAAGGAATAAAATTTTAGAGAAGTATATAAGAGAAGGAAAATACTATGTGTACACCCTTAAGGGGGTGTACATCTCACACTCCCACCCATCTAAGGGTGGGGGTGTGATGATGGGTCACTTGATGTGACCCGTAAAAAATATCGTCACCATTAAAATGGTGGAGATGTATGATATACACCCCTTCGGGGTGTACATATAGCATTGCTCATAAGAGAAAGAGAGGTGTAATGAGAGAGAGCCACATGGCACATGAAGGGATGTCAAATAATAAATTATACAAATTTGATAAATCGTAATAAATCTAGAGAATAATAATTAATATATTTTTTTAAAAAAATTAGAAGGTATTGTACACACTTAGGCTCAGTTAATCATATAATTCAATATTAATTTACAAACTAAAATAGCTTCTACTCTCTTTTTTAAGTGCAAATCAGGTTTTTACAAAGAATTGAAAGATACAATCGTTACCATGTGGCCATCTATACTATGTCGCCTTTTAAACCTTCTAATATGAATTCAAAAAATACTTAAAAGAAAAAAGAGTGATATGAAACATCATCATTAGTATGGAATCCATAATTATGCATTGATCATTTGAATATATTGTGGTGTTTCAATTTATTATTGTTTTCTATTATCATAATTTCTTTTTAATTAAAAGTTCTTCACTTTTTGTTGGGATGAGTAAAAAAAGAACATCTAAGAATCATACAAACACAAAAGTTCACTTAAGCAATAGATTGCAAGAATAAGTAAAATAAAATCAGTAAAGATTAATAGTGGATAGAGAATTGAGAAAAAAGACTCAACTGAGTATTTCATCAAATAGATGAGACTCATAACGAAAGACATAATTTTTTGGAGCTCTCATTGCTCCACCTAATAGAGAGAATGAGAGGAAAAGAGAAAGAGAGAGACATTAGGGAAGAGAGAGGCATGGGAGGAGAATAGAAAGAGAGATATGGTAAATATATGAGAGAGAGAAAGATATGAAAAGATATGAGTGTGACACCCCAATAATCCCACATCGGATGGGATTGGATTTGTGATTGGGTATATATGAGACATGAATACTAGTAATAATAACTGGGTTTAAGCATTTTGGGCTGTGGTTTGGGTCCAACGAGTTATTATTGCTAGTGGGTCGGGTCGTTATATTTGGTATCAGAGCTAATAACCAGCCGAAAGTGTGTTATGAGTCTCGGCTGAGCCTGAGTCTAGATGGCAGGGCTAGCGAGACAAGGCTCACATCGCCTAGTGATATTGGGCTGTGTGTGTGTTTGGGCTGACGAGGACGTCAGGCCTAAACGGAGGGAGTTTGTGACACCCCAATAATCCCACATCGGATGGGATTGGATTTGTGATTGGGTATATATGAGACATGGACACAATTAATAATAATTGGGCTTAAGCATTTTTTGCCGTGGTTTGGGTCTAACGAGTTGGGATTGGATGTGGTTTGGGTCTAACGAGTTGGGATTGGATTTGTGATTGGATATATATGAGATATGGACACTAGTAATAATAACTGGGCTTAAGCATTTTTTGCCGTGGTTTGAGTCTAACGAGTTATTATTGCTAGTGGGTCGGATCGTCTAACGAGTTATTATTGCTAGTGGGTCGGATCGTTACAATAAGAGAGAAAAAGAGATGGAGAGAGAGAGAAAGAGAGAGAAAATGGATAAGATATGATAAAGATATGAGAGAGAAAGAGAGAGGGGGAGTGAGAGAAAGAATGGATAAGATATAGTAAATATATGAGAAAGAGAGAAAGAATGAAGAAGAGATAAAATATGGTGAGAGAGAGAAAGGATAAGATTGTAGAGAAGCACATAGAAGAAAGAGGTGTAGTTAGAGAACGCCACGTGGCACATGAAGAGGTGTCAAATAATAGATTGTATATATAATGTGATGGTTAGTGTGGTGCATGATCATATTATACATAGTTGTACTATTATATTCAAGAAGCATAAGGAAATATCTAATATTAACAATAGAAAAGAAGAAATATTTTAAAAAATAGTAACAATTAGAAAGTGCATTTTTATAAGGTTTTTTTGCATCAAAAACTTATTGTTTTTGTATTTTTTATAAAAATTGATTATATTTTTGAATTTTGCATATTAAGTTAATATATTTTTAAAAAATGAATTCAAAATTTTTCTTTCCTTTCTCTCTCCTTTGTCTCTTCTCTCGCCATAATAACTTTTATCTTTTTTAGAAAGCACAACCAACAAATATAATTATATATAGTTTTTCTGGAAAGACAAATTATCATCATGCACAAAAATTAAAAAAAAAAGGTAAAAGCTAAACAAGTGTTATCTCTCTTTAAATAGTACAATCCAAGCGTAATTGTGCAGTTTTATACAAATAGTGTGTCGCAAATAGTGTAATATATTTTTTATTTTTTTTTCTTCTTTATGCATCATCATTTTCTTTCTTTTCTTCTTTTTTTGTCTTCGTTCTTCTTTTTTTCGTCGCCACCTGGTCTGCCCCAACGACATCACCATCCTCTTTGTGTGCTCCAGCGTTAATGGCCTCAACCTCGTGTGGTGGCACCATTGTCTCCTACATCGCCGCATCATTATTTTCTACATTGTTATTGTTAATTATCTCGTCCTTTTCTCAAGCTTAGTAATGGTGAGGGAGAAAAAGAAGAATGAAAGAAAAGCGAAAAGAAAGAAAAAAGAAAAAATAAAGAAAAAATGTTGCACAATATAAAATAAAAAAAATTAAAGAAATATCTATTGCACAATTATATTTATATTACACTATTTATACATATATTATACTATTTATACAAATATTATACTATTTGTATTATATTATTTTTATAAAATTGTAATTGTGTTACACTATTTGGGAGCAATTTGAATTTTTATTTTTGTTTCGTGAAAAAGGTATATCAAGATATGCATATCAATTCTACTTTTCAATAAAAAAATTTAATTAATATAGAGAAGAAAAAGTAGGAAGAGAGAATAATGGGTCTTTCTTTTCATTTAGCCCCTTAAAAATTTTATTTTTAAAAATAATTTTACAAAAATTAAATTTATAAAAATGATTCTATACCTGTCATGCGAGCGCCACGTGTGTGTCTAGCCACCGTGTTCATTATATATACAATAAGTTATATATATTGTTAAAAAAATTTAAATGGTTAGAATTGGATAATATTTGATTGCTATAATTTTATTGATAGGCTGTTGAGATATATTAGATTGCTAGAATTATATGTGATTTGTTAAAATTATACATAATTAAAAAAGATGATAAATAATTCACCGTCTAATCTAAATTTTATTAAAAATGATAAATAATTGATCGTCATTATTATTTTTTTTTCCTTACTAAATTTAGAAGGTAAATTATTTATCATTTTTTTTAATCATATATAATTTTAACAATCACATAAAAATTTTAACAAATCATATACAATTCTAACAATCTAAAAAATTTCAACAACCTAGCAATAAAATTCTAACAATCAAATAAAAATTATAATAATAATAATTTTTTATTTGATTGTTAGAATTTTATACAACTTATCAATAGTATTTTTTTTTTTTTTGTATAAACTATTTAATATATACAACTTATTGTATATATATATTGAACATGGTGAATGGTTTACCATTTTCAAGCTCCGAAAACGGTGAATTATTTACTATGTTCAACTTATGCTATACCTCGCCATCTAGCTCGCCCGCGTGGCGCAGACTTGGCGCTCGCGTGGTAGGCATAAGGCTATTTTTCTAAATCTAATTTTTATAAGACTATTTTGGAAACTAAAATTTTTTAAGAGGCTAAATGCACAAAAAAAAAAAAAAAAAAAAAAAAAAAAAAAAAAAAAAAAAAAAAAAAAAAAAAAAAAAAAAAGAGTAGAGAATAATAATAGAGAATAGAAAAATATTATTTTATTGAAAAGTACAACTGATATTAATTATTTTTTTAGTGAATAGAAAAATAAATTCTAATAAAAAGAGTAATTTCTAATTGTATTTTTAATAAAGTTATACTTTTTATTTTCTGTTCCATCTCTTCTTCATCTTTTTCAAAAAAAATATAAAAGACTGTAATCTACTCTCCAATAATACAATATTTATATAAATATAATTGTACACTTTCTTCTTTTATTTTAAATTGGCCAATTTGCATAAAAAATTCATTGGTTTTGAGTTTTAGCAAAGGTGGGGTTTTTTTTTTTTTTTTTTTTTTTTTCACATTCGGTTCAATTTTTTAAAAAACTAACCAAAATATCTTTATACTTTTTTCTCTTTTTTTTCTTTTTTACAATCTTTTTTCTCTGCTCAAGATTCATCTTCCTTTTTTTTTTTTTTCCTAAGCTTGCCGCCTCGCTCCTACGGCCCGCTACTCACGCCCCACGTGACGTCAAAGCCGCCGCCACCCCCGCCATTGCAATGGACCCTGCCGGAGAACCGCCCCGCTCTCGCTCCCGCGCCTACATCCATTCCCATGCGTATCTGATAGGCACCGCGTCACGGGCGTAGGTACAGCAGGAGCGGGCGCGGTTTCGAAGGGCAGCGCTTCGGTAGGGTCTATGATAGTGACGAAGGCGGTGGCTATAGTAGAGGATGAGGGAGGGCACAATAATGTAAAAAAATGTAAAGAGTAAAAAAAAAAATATGAAGAACAAAAAATAAAATAAAAAATAAAAATATATTTTATTTTTTATGGGAAAGGTTAAGAATCAAAAAATAAGGAAGAAAAGGATGTTGTACTATTTAAAAAAAGTTGCACTATTTTTTTTTTAAAAAAATTATACTGTTTTAGACGAAAGTTACACTTTTTGAAACAAAATTTATACTTTTCAAGATGAGAGTTACACTTTTCAGGCGAAAATTATACTTTTTGATTGAAAGTTATGATTTTTGGGCGAAAATTATACTATTTTTTTTTTTTCATCCTCCTCCTTTCTTTCTACTTATTTATATTTTTTCTATGCCCATCCGAAGCCAACGACGCGCGGTGAAAGTGGAGGAGAGAGTAGTGACGCCGGAGAAGAGGACAACAAATGCGGAGGCAACCGCCCTGAGGGATGGAGTAGGCGTGGGTGAGGACCCCTCGCCTTGCCTCCACCCTACCGACGCGGGAGCAGTGGAGGCTAGGCGAGGGGTGTGCGAGCTCTCACCCCGCACACCCTCCACCTCGCCTCCGCCCCATGGGGAGTGCGTGGGTGCATGCCGTGCATCCAACGATGCGCGCGAGTGCAATGGAGGGGAGGACCGCACCCACACACTCCTCGCGTGGCAGAGGCAAGGTGGGCCGCCTCTGCAACCTATTTTTTCCGGCATCATCGCACTCTACTCCACCTCCACCGCATGTCGCCGGTTCTGGATGGGTGTAGAGAAAGCGGCAGGGAAGGAGAAGGAAGAGAAAGAGAAATACTATCATTGTCGTCGAAAAAGTATAATTTTCGTCTGAAAAGTATAACTCTTACATCAAAGAGTGTAATTTTTATTATAAAGAATGCAACTTTCGTTTAAAACAGTAAAAAAAAAATTTAAAATAGTGCAACTTTATCTTAAAAGTGTAATTTTATTTTTTCCTTCCTTTTATTTAGTTATTGACCTTTTCTGCAAAAAATAAAATATATTTTTAAATTTTTTATTTTTTATATTTTTTTTTCTACTATTTGTATTTTTTTTCGCTATCGTGATCTCTCCCTCACCCTCTACCACACCTGCTACCGCCATAGAATCTGTTGGAGCGCCGCCCCTTGAAACCGCGCTCGCTCTTGCTGTGCCCATGCCTGCGCCCGTGACGTTATGTTCATCAAATACAAGGACAACGATAAGTGCATTTCATGCGACAACGACTTTGAAATGTGAAAGTACTCTATGCAGTGATAGAGCCACTGCACGAGATTAAGATTGTTAGCATCTAAGTACACAAAAAGCACAATGATGACAGTCACGTTGTCGGACAAACTGGGTGGCGAAGAGGTAGAAGAAGAATGAAAGCCAAAAAAAAAAAAAAAAAAACAAAAAAGGAAGGAAGAAGATGATAGAAGAAAGAAAAAAAAAAAAAACAAAAAAAAAAAAGAAAAAAAAATGTTACACTACTGCGCCATACTATTTACGTAAAGTTACATAATTATACTTGTATTGTACTATATGAGAATAAATTGTACTCTTTTAGTTATTATTATTATTATTATTATTATTTTGTGTATGATAGGGGTGTTCTTTTTAGAGAAAAAAAATACTTATGTTGGTCTATTATACTTTTCAAAAAAAAGAAAAGTTAGCATAGTGAGAGAACGGGAGGAAAAAACAAGGAATATTTTGGCTCACTTTTTTAAATCTGACATCAATATGCAAAATTTTAAAATATGATTTATTTTTATAAAAATATAAAAAATAGTAAATTTTTTTTTTTTTTTTTTTTTTTTTTTTTTTTTATAAAGCAGTCATTTCATTGTTGCTGCATCTTTATTTTTATTCTTATCCTCCAAAGCGAAAGTAAAATACTTGTTAAGTAAAATATTTTTCTGCTAAGCAAAATATAGGAGAAAAGCATCTACATGTAAGACAGTCACAAACCAACTACACGACTAATGTAAAAGAGGTGTCATCACACCAAGGATAGTTGAATAATTTTTTTTTTAGCTAAAAGAGATAATGGAAAATTTATGTTGTTGTGTATAATTTGAAACATTACAATAATTAGATCCTGTTTGGAATCTTACAAAAATGAAGTATCTGTTTAAAAAAAGTATTTTAGTTAGTACTGTATTTTTTTTTTTTTCTCGGGATTCATTTGTATGTCTTTTTCAAAAATACTAACTATAAGAAACATCCTCATGCCTATATAAAGTTTGGAATAAAAGGAAAAGAAAAGGTTAAACTAATGAAATGGTAAAGTTTGAAATGCTAGAGTAACTTGAAGATCAAAATATCTTACACCTGTTTTGATAATATGATGACTAAAAATATTATTTTTACACTATAAAACGTTAAAAAAAAATTAAAAATGCTTACAATCTTTTATTTTTTAATATCTTAAAATTGTGGTTGCAACCCGCAATCGTGGCTGTTGCAACCATAATTTTATAGTAAATAATAATAATAATACTTTTAAAATTTGTAAATTTTTTACAGTATAAAAATACACTTAATCATTTATCTCCCTCACTCTTTGACCATTTTTCTAAAAAGGGATTTTTTTTTTCCTTTTTTGTAAAACAAGCATAACTTAGGGTGTTTGGTCATCATGATAATAGAATTTGATTCTCATCTTTTCAAGTTTTTTTTTTCTTTTTTTTTTTTATTTTTTAAGAGAGAAAGATAGGGACTTTTTTAAAAAATAATCCTGAAAATTTTTAAAATTTACAAAATGACCTTTTGAAATTTTTTTTTGCAAAACTAACTCTGCTTTTGCCAGCAGGGCGCCACGGAGGCGAGACCATCTGAAGGCGTTGCTATTTGCTGAAGGCGCTGAATCATTCAACGCCTTCACAGAGTTTTTCTGTGAAGGCGCTGAACCATTCAGCGCCTTCTGCACATATGCTGAAGGTGCTGATTCATTCAGCGCCTTCTGCATACATGCTGAAGGCGCTGAGGACTTAGCCAATTTTCGCGAAAATTAGCTAAGTCCTCAGATATAAGTGCTAAAGGCGATGAACCATTCAGCGCCTTTAACATCAATATTAAAGGCGCTGAATGGTTCAGCGCCTTCTTCCCCACTAAAACCCCCCGCTCGGGCTACAGTGCCCTCACTTTCTCTCTTCAATCCCGCAAGTTCTCTCCCCCTCTCCCGCACAGTGCCGAAGCAGAGTTCTCTCCCCCTCTCTCGTCGACGCCGAGAGGAAGTCCATTATCGCCGTCGCCGTCGCTGTCGTCGAGAGGAAGCCCATTGTCGCCGTCACTGTCTCTCTCGCTCTCTAGATCTCTCACTGTGAGCCTCTCCCTCTCCTTCTCCTTCTCTCTCTCTCTCTCTCTCTCTCTCTCACTGTGAGAGAGGGATCTCTCAAAGTGAGATCGCTCACTATGAGAGATCCCCTCACAGTGAGATCGCTCACAGTGAGCGATCCCCTCACTGTGAGAGGGATCTCTCACAATGAGAGAGTTCTCTCGCTGTGAGAGAACCTCACTGTGAGAGTTCTCTCACTGTGAAAGTTCTCTCACAGTGAGAGATCCCTCACTGTGCTCACTATGATCCTTCACTGTGATCCCTCATAGTGAGGGATCTCTCACTGTGAGAGAGGTTTTACAGTGTCCGCGCGAGATCGCTCACTGTCGCCCTTAGCATTACCTTGCGAGATCTCACAGTGAGAGGTTTCACTGTCCCTCTCTCACTGTGAAGTTCAAATTAGTATTTTGAAGTGCTTATTTTTTTTTGTAGTTAAAATGGCTAATCGTCGCATGTCGCTAAGTGTTCATTGGGATAGACAGTTAGTTATCGATGATAATGGTCCAAAATATATCGGCGGTCGAAAAAAAATAATCGTGATACGTTCTGATTCTACATATACTAGTTTCGAGACGATAATGTATCGTTTAACAAATTGTACAAGAGAAGAATTTCGTTTAAAATTCACTATTCGTTGCCCCAGTGTCGGTAATGAATATTTAGCTCACGAAATAGTAGATGATGAATTATTGGAGGGAATGATTGGATTATGTGAACATTATGGTTTTGTGACGGTATACATTGAGAAAGAGCTACACCCGTCGAAAAATTTTGAACCGCAAGGTTATTACACAAGAATGCTCCACAACTATATTGATGTGGGTCCTTCCGCCAATGTAATGGGTGATCAAAATATTCCAAGCGAAGGTGGTATAAGAATGACAAGGTTAGTAAAATAACATAATAAAATGGTGATTTGTAATTTTCTTTAAATGGACTTAATCATTATATATACTGCAGAGAAAGTGAGTATTCATCTATTGAGAGTGTTGTACCTTACTCGGTAAGTGTGCCACCAACGACCACATGTGTGCCACCTACAACCACACACACGCAAGCCACAACCTCATGTGGACAATGCACGACCTCACGCGGACAATGCACGACTTCCCGTCTAGAACCTAGATTGTCTCATTTACAACTAGAACCTTGTGATTGGGGGTAAGTACAAATCAAATTAATTTTTAAATTAATAGGATGCGGAGGTGGTAATGTTGGAATTTTATTTTTACCAAATGTGCAGGTTATCTACTTCCTATGAACATTGGAATAATCCTGCTATTAATGATTTTGGTACTAATGTTGACGAAGGAGGTGATAATATTGATGAAGGAGATGCTAATGTTGACGGGGGTAGTGATAGTGATATTAATCATGAGGATTCACCAATCAATGATGATCACAATAGTAGTGAGGATGACGATTTGAATGATCCATCATTTGATATAGATGATGATCATGATAGAAGGTTAAATTATTTTGCAAATGTGATTTTCAATGAAATGGACAACCCAAAAAGAAACAACGAATATGTTGACAATCCTGACGAGGAAATTGAATTTGTTAATCATCCGGAACGTTTTCCTACAGATAATAATTGGATAAATCAGTTTTGTTGTAGATCCTACAGATGGTGATATTCGACAAATCAATATTGGTCTCCCTAGCATTGACGGGACTTGGGTTGGGCGCGTCTTTCGTGATAGGGCATCTTTATTGAATGCTCTAGATCGATGGCATATTGATCATAATGTACAAATGAAAGTATTGAAATCTACTAGAATGACTTACACTGTCAAATGCTTCGTAGAGGGATGTGCATGGAGATTACATGCTTCGGTACCTAAAGATACGACGCACTTTAGGGTAAAAATATATGCTGGTCCACACACATGTGTAATTTCAATGCTGAACGCGGCACACCGTAATTGTAATTCGAGCCTTATATGTCAATTGATTCTCCCGATATTAAAGGCTAGATTTAATATGACGCCAAAAGAAATTCAAGAAACGATGCCAGAGACTTACCATATTGACATAACATATTGGAAGGCTTGGCAATCAAGGAGTAAAGCGTTACAGCTTATTTACGGGAGCTGGGAGCAGTCATACACAGACTTGCCTCTTTATCTTAATATGGTGAAGAAATCTAATCGTGGTACTTTATGGCGTTTGTATCATAGGTGGCCCGCTGATGGAATTTGTCGCTTTGGTCGTGTTTTTTTGTCATTTGGACCTTCGATTCGTGGATTCGCACAATGTCGGTCGGTGGTGAATATTGATGCCACACATATGTACGGTAAATATGAAGGTTATGCTTTGATAGCGACGGCTGTAGATGCAAATAATTGACTATATCCTTTGGCATTTGCAATTTGTGAGGAAGAAAATGACGGGAGTTGGCGATGGTTTATGCAAAACATGCGTCAGTATGTTATCCGCGATAGAGCCATTTGTTTTATATCTGATCGATTTTCTGGATTAAGGGAAATAGTGGCTACTATCTATCCTCCAGCACAGGGTCACTTGCATCGTTGGTGTCTTCGACACATGAAAGAAAATATGAATAAGCGCTTCAAAAACAAAACTTTGTTAGATAAATTTTGGCAGATCGGAATTGCTTCAACACCGACGGAATATAATCAGTTGAAGGAAGAATTAGATGCGTTGGATCACGATGCTTGGCAGTAGGTCCATGGTCTTGATAGATATAAAGAGTACTGGGCAAAGGCATTTGATGGAGGCCGCCGGTTTGGATTGAGTACAAATCTTTCTGAATCGTTAAATGGGGTATTTAAGGGAAGTCGTGGTTTGCCTATCACGGCTTTTATTATGGCTACATTTTATAAGCTTAATAAGTATTTTTTTGATCGCCGTGCTCACGGTGAAAGTATGACGGACGTACTAACCCCTAAAATCAAAAGAATAATTACCGAAAATATAGATACGGCGCGGGGACATCAGGTTGAACGATTTGGACTAATAGAATTTGAAGTCAATGATGGAGATTTCGCCTTCAAAGTGATCGTGAATGGAACAAATGCAGAATGTTCATGTGGTGAATTTCATCTAACGGGAATACCTTGCTCGCATATCTTAGCAGTTTGTAGTACATCACATATGAGATTAGACTTTCATATTTTTTGTTCAGTCTGGTATAGTACGGACTGCTATCGTGCGACGTACGTACCACATTTTCATCCTGTTCCTGATAGACGGCACTGGCCACGACCCCAAGGTCCCCCGATTGTATCGCCTCCTATACGAAGGAAGAAAGGTCGTCCACGATCTACACGTATTCGTAATATAATGAACGAGATGGGTGGCCGACGAGGAACATGCTCCATTTGTAAACAAGCAGGCCATTATAGGAGTACTTGTCCACAAAATGTACAAAGAGTGCAACAAGAACGTCGGCGTATGACTTCCACAATTTTATTTATCATGTCTTAATATTTGCTCTTTTTTAGCTATTATGTTACTAATATATAGATTATATATTGAAGATGGCAGATCACGAGGACGCGGGACCAGTTGATTCGTCGATCCTATCAGAGCAACATCTCCATAGGTCAACATTTATCAGGACTGAGGTAAGAGCTATAAAATTTCATTTGATATTTTATCGTAATACAAATAAGCTGAATTGGTGTAAAAGCTAACTATATTTGTTTTGGCATTACAGGGGTATCATGCTGTGGAGTTCTCAAAGCATGGACGCAAGCTCAACCGGTGGGAGCTTGACCATCCAGCTGTACTAGATCTACTCCGACAGTCTGAATTTTACGGGGTAGCACGCCTGAGACGCGTGTAGCTAGATCAGGCTTTACTAGCCGCCCTTGCCGAGAGGTGGAGGCCGGAGACCCAGACGTTCTACTTTCGCCATGGTGAGATGGCTGTCACACTCCAGGATGTGGCGGTTATTTTAGGTCTCCGTGTCGACGGTCCACCAGTGACGGAAACTTCACTTCAAGAGTGGGTGCTGATATGCGAGGCATTGTTGGGAGCTGTGCCCGACGAAATAAGCGGGTCACAGATACGCCTAAAGTGGCTATATCATCAGTACAACCATATACCTCTAGATGCCACTGTAGAAGTAGTGGCAGCTACAGCCCGTGCATATATGTTATATCAAATAGGGTGTAGTTTGTTTCCCAACCCCAGTGGACACAGAGTTCACCTAAAGTGGCTATCACTTTTGGCTGATTTTGATCTCTGCGGGGCTTATGCATGGGGTGCAGCTACCTTAGCATATATGTATCGAGCGCTAGGACTTACCTCACTGTACGGGAAGGCCGAGTGCTGTTGTTTTGGGACGCTATTGCAGGTATAATATCTAATATTTTGATTTCATTATTATGTTAATATTGGTATTTAATATTTTATTTATTATATTAAGTCGTTTGTGTTAATATATAGATTTGGGCTTGGGAGCATATTCATATCGGCCGACCTACAGGTGTCCTAGCGCTACCCGACATAATAGATCTCCCTCTGGGTTGCCGGTAAGATATTTATTTAATATAGTAGATTTTTGTATTTCAAATGTAATTGTAACTAGTATATATATTTTACAATCTAGATGGGCAAACGCTGGAGGACTACGATTCATAGCCAATGTCAGGACCGCTGACATTGAGTTTTATAGAGATGAGTTGGATCATCAGAGAGAGACGCAGGTATGTAGATGTTTTAATCAATACTTTAAATATTTTTTTTCTAAATATTTTTTATACTAACTGATCATTTTGTGTCATTAACAGGTTATATAGATGCCGTACACAGATGAGATTTTAGCTGCATTACCAGATTTCTGTGTACAGGGCTCGCAAGTCTAGCGTTCAAGGACAGTCATCATCTGCTTTCACATTGTAGAGATGTATGTACCAGACAGAGTCCTGCGGCAATTCGGTCTTCTCCAGCATATACCTCTCAATGTGGAGTCCATCCGATGTGTGATATCACGTGAGCGTCCGGATGAGGATTGGATTGCATTTCACGCTGTACACATTGAGAGGTGGTCTGAGAGGCTAGATCACATTGTTGATCAGCTCCCGGCTGCTAGTGAGGACCCACTACAGGCGGCATCCATATACATGCAATGGTACTGGACGATTACGAGGAGATGGATATATCGTCCAGTACAGCGTCCTCCGCTGACTTTTCATCCCCGTGGGCATATCGAGAGGATAATGGTATAATTATATATACATATATATATTTAACATGTTTTGTATATTTATTATAAATTTAATTTGTAAATTGAAATGCAGTCCGACACACTACGACAGATAGATACTACTATAGGCCAGTTATTCCATGATCATCCATCGCCTACGAGGATATTCGGGACTCTGACAGATATGCGCGAGCATATTCATATGGTACTGCAAAATGTACTGTCGGTATCTACTGTCAAAGTTTCTGAGGGACGAGGAGATTATGCTCACGCATCGTCCTCGAGACATTAGGTACCTTCATATCACCAGAAATTTCAAATTAAGTCTTCAAATTCAAATTAACTAACTATTTACGCCCTTTCAGGTGCCACGATCTCTATCTTCTCCTATTCAGACCCCTATGACATTTCCCTCGACGTCAGAGTCGCTCCCGCCTCCTGTATCACGGACATCTTTTGCATCAACATATTCACGTCGTCGTCCCTCGTCATCATCGCCACATGAGATCCAGCATGTTGCTGAGCATGATGGTGGTGGTATTATCGAGGAGCTCGATCAGTTGGCAGCCGTCGAGCATCTTGATGATATACCGATTATCGAGCTTGCTGTTCCTCGTGGGCGTGGGCGTGGGCGAGGGCGTGGACGTGGGCGTGACCAAGGACGTCGAGGGAGAGGACGAGCTCAAAATTGAGTTTTAGCTCAATTTTGAGTTTGAGGGTGTATTATTGATATTTTTGTGATTATGTTTTTTTGTTGTTACTTAACTGTTATTTCTGAATATTGTGAAATTATTTTACATAATTTCTGAATGTTTTAGCTCACTATCTGGATGTTGTGTACTTTTTCATTCTGTTATGAAACTTGTCGTACAAATTTTAATTTTTTTTAATTGAAAAAAAAAAAAGTTGGTATTACAATTGTTAAAGGCGTTGAACTATTCAGCGGATTTAACATAAATGTTAAAGGCTCTGAATGGTTCAGCACCTTTAACATTTATGTTAAAGGCGCTGAATGATTCAGCGCCTTTAACACTTACGCCGCAGGGCCTAAGAATTTAGCCAATTTTTACAAAATTTGGCTAAGCCCTCGGTGTACATGCAGAAGGCGCTGGATGATTCAGCACCTTCTGTATATATGCAGAAGGCGCTAAATGATTCAGCGCCTTCTGCATATATGATTCAGCGCCTTCTGCATATATACAGAAGACGCTGAATGATTCAGCGTCTTCACAGGGTTTTTGTGAAGGCGTTGAATCATTCAGCGCCTTCGGATGGTCTGGCCTCCGTGACGCCCTGCTGGCAAAAGTATGGTTAGTTTTGCAAAAAAAAAAAAAAAAAAAAAAAAATTAAAAAACTAGTTTTGCAAATTTTAAAAAATTTGAGGGTTAGTTTAAAAAAAAAGTCTGAAAGATAGCTAATTTAACTATGAAAGATGAAACAGTATGGCATCGAGAGAGAGAAAAAAAAAAAAAAAAAAAAAAAAAAAAAAAAAAAAAAAAAAAAAAAAAAAAAAAATTTAAACACAACAAAATAGAACAAAAAAACAAAAAAACCTATACTTTGTCGTTTGTATTGCACAGCTCGTTTCATTTTCCCTCTTCAGATTTCATATTCATCGTTTGACGACCAAGGTCTAACGGTCGACTCCAAAAAATAACATAATTTCTTTCTCAATAACAGACTGTAGCGAGATTCTTCATCACAGGCCTTATTAGGATGACCTCACCCACAAATTGAGGCGGTTTGGCTGGGAGTCAAATGTGCCAAACATTATGATGCTAATACAAAAGAGAGCAAGTAAATATTAGGGAGCATTGTTTTGCAAGAGCTCTCAAGCAAATCTTAAAAGAAACCTAGTTCATTGAATTATACAGAAACTGATGCACTCAAACCATTATACTCTAGGTAATCCCCGCTGTGATTAAAATCATATTAAGAAAACAATTTAGTCAAACACAATTGAAATTCCAAGGCATCAACAAAGCTATCGATCATGGTTCAAAATTGTAATAACTTGCATACATGAAAAATATGCAGCTTTTGACTTGTGAAATCTTATCATTACGCGTATTTTAAATTATCAAAAGATCCATTACTATCTGGATCTAGTAATATCACCATTGATGGAGAAGTAAACAAAATGTAGAGCTCTCCCTCAACTAGAAATTTACAAGCTATGTATATTATGATGTCAATCGAATTGAATTCATAAAAGACACGGATATGCCGACATACCTCTCATACCAAAAAAATCCATCAAATTATTTAATAGATGGCACATTTTACAAGCAACGAATGTGTAAATAGAAAAGAGCAAAAGATACAGTGTTAGCTGTGCACCTACTATACATACACATGTACGTATAAAACACATAAATACGGGATATAAGCACATAGACTACACCACAGTTACACTAGCAAGTAAAATCTGGATTCCTGAAAAATACCCAAAAATGATTTTGTTCTGTATCCTTCTTGGAGCACTTCATGGATCCTTAGCTGATTCCTCTTCCTGTACTTGAGCTGGTGGCTTTGCATTCAGGTCTGAATCTTGCGAATTCCTTGATGAATCAATTCGATCGAGTTGTTGTTGTGATGCTGATAAAGAAAGAGGGTTGGCCGTTTTAACTAAAAGGCCCAACGCAGAAAAGCATGCTGCACGGACAACTGCATCAGGTGACCGACTCATTTTGCCCACCAAAGTAGCAAATACCTGATGAATAAATACCTCAGCTGTCTTATATGATGACCCAGGAAAAAAGGCCCCGAGTGCTAAGTATCATCATTTTCACTTGGCCACCCCTAGAGTATTAAAAGATGAGTTTACCCTGTGTGGACTCATAAGCAAAGTGATATGCCTCGCGAAAGGAACACAATAAAAGGGGCGCTGATGGAAGCAGGCAAAGTAATACGGTATAGCCATATACTTTGAGGGGGTAATGAAACTTGCAATTTTTATGGGGGGGGGTAACCTAGGTTTAATTTTTGAAAGAAGCAAGAAACAAACCTGGGGGAAATAAGGAGCCAAAGAGGGCTGCTCGTCTAAAAGCGACAACATGCAGCTGGAGAAGCAAATGGCATTCGCTTCTATCACTGGCCAAGGTGCATCAAATGCCTGGCAGGGAAGAAAAAAATATGCAAGTAACGATCAACATTTTTGTATTCTAATAAATTGTATGTTACAAGAAAAAGTACAATGGAAGATAACCTGGATTGCAGACTCTAAATAGCTATCAACTCTGGCAGCTGAAAGTTGGCAGAGTTGCTTTGTTAGGTCCCTAATGAAATCCTCATAGTCACTTCTGTTCACATTAAAAGAATTTTCTTCATGTTTAATATTCCAAGTTCTTATGATTTTTGAGAAGTAGAATGATCAAAAAATCCAATACAAACCGGCGGTCAGAGGTGAAATACTGTTTATTGAGGGAAGACAAGCCGTCCACTTCCATCAAAGGAGCCAGTTGTTTAAATGTATTCTGTTTGAACAGAAACATACAGGTTTTGTCAATGCTTGCATTAACATAGGATGAAAAAAGATAGCAAGGTGAATATCTTTACCCGGCATGCAAGGCGAACACTAAGGTCATCATCATGAAGATGGAGAATAAGACGAGGAAGGGTGGCATGAACCTGTAACACATGAATAGTTAGATGCGGTGGGCAGCATGAGCTCAATATATGTTGTTGCCTTCAATAGAAACAAGATTTAAGAATTTATCTACCTAGTTCGGTCAAAATGTAGTAAAGATCATTACCATCATGTAAAATTAAAGGAAATTTCCAGATCAAGGGCATTAGTTGCAAGAGATTACATATCAAAATTGCAGATCTTTTGAGACAAATATTCAATTCTTTCAAATAGAAAATCAAAATGTAAAGCCCCAAAATGAAAGATGATGACCACACTAATTGGGAGTCACAGGAAGTTAAAATGATCACAATAACAATGTTACAGACAACTGCTGTATGTGATATAACTTATGTCCATCACTATACAAAATAAATGTCACAAATATAGAAAAGTAACATTAAATAATTACAGTAGGTTGCTTTATCAATTTCCAAGGTTAATAATGATCCATTTTAATAGTCACGATAGACCTCAACAGCATTTAAAAAAAATAACTTGCACTAGAACCAAATAGATTGCAAATAATTGATAATGACTGATGATATGCAATACCTGCTCAAGAAAAGCCTGGTGTTGTGAACCTACTCCATAGTTACTTAGCGCTCCATAAGCTGCAAAGGCGTTAGACCGCAATTTCGTATTCATTGATATCTGTCATTGAACAATTACATCATTAACACATTAACGTGCTGCTTATTCCTCATACAAGAAACTACGGAACATCAAAGAATTAACTGAAAAAAAATATAAAATAAAAAAATGAATGGAGCGGAAAGAGAAAGATAGCTAGGTGTAAAGTTACATCTGGATCAACTTATATACCCTTTTGATGAATTGTATCATCGATAAAGCCAAGAACAGTCATCCCATGGAAAGATGAATCTTGATAATAAAATGAGGCAAGGATACCAATGTTTACACTTTTTTCTAAGATGTTTTCATAAGCAAAAAATGCAATTATGTCTTGATAGGCAAATTCAATTTTCTTCTAGAATTTGTGCTACAAAACTTTGACCTTCAAACTGGTATATACAAGTATGAGACAATTACTTTATTTTCAAAGAGACATCACCTGGATATTCCGTAACCGTACAGAGAGATTTATCAAAATGGGATCAACGGCATCTTTCGGCGATGAATTAAGAACCTACATGCAGCAGAAGTATACAGATATAGACCATAATTCAAACCAGATAATTTTCTTTGTTAAAGGAAACTAAAGTTAAATCTTAATAAAGGAAAAGAAAAACTTACAGTTAATAAGCATTGAACAGCAGTTAATTGAACTGATTCATCAGGATCTTCAAGTAAGGCTACTATTACACCAAGAACTTGTGGGATGTATCTAGGCATATGACTATCAGGTACCTGAGATGCATTATATCAGACACTTGAAAAACTAAGCATCTCAATAAACTGATAAAAGCATTGTATAGCTGATACAGTTGGCTAACAGTAAAGGGGGAAAAAAAAAATCTTATATTCTTATATTGTCTGCTCATACGCAAATAAATAATAGAAAATTCTGATCGGTACAATAGTAGTACTCTTAGTTTGAATTTTGAAATTTGAATTATAGAAACAACTAGCAAGAGAATACTCTTAAGTCATATTCACAAAAAGGATAAGCTAGGATACAAGGATTGATGTGTTGCCAGCCATGGAATGGTAAGTGTGCAGCCACCTTGCCTGCATAGTACTGCTGCGGTATGTATCATGTCGAAATGCAGCAAGGCTAACTGTGCCACTGACATGCTACCTTTCAATAATACTTCTTGGCACAATTTGTTCAAGAATCTACTCAATTGGTTGAATTGCTTCCGAATATATTAAGAAAAAAAATTGAAACTGGCATACTGGAGTTCATTAAATTACAAATTAAAGTTTGGGGCAAAAACAAATTTCAAAAGTAAGCCTTAATTTCATTAAAATCACTACTGCAAATGATGATGTTTTCAAGTCTCAACTAATCTGAGAGATTTAATCATGTAACCCTTTTTTTATCATTAATGTCATAAACTCTACAGAAGCTGCTTGATTACATGAAGCTGATGGTTATAAATTGGAAAAAGCAATCTTCCCAAACTAAGCAACTATTTGACCAAATCGAATTATGTATTTGCATGAATTGCAGAATAAAAGTACTTAGAAAGAATTTTGGAACTCTTTTTCTTGAAAAAGGTGAAGAAAGGAGTTTTTTGAGGCATGCAGCCGACTCGGTGCCATGCTGACTTGAAATGGTATGTGCCAGCTCATGCAAATGGCATGAAAGACAATATATTCTAGGATATAATTATTGCTCAACAAGTCACAATAACAAGTAAGGTTCTGCACAATTTAAGAAATTGAAGATCAAAATAGAAAATGGCTTTCACGTACAAATAAAGAACTGTATACATCCATTATCTTGAATTTTAATTTAGGTTCACTAAAATTTTGTCTTTAAGAAATGTGATTCATAGAAAAATATGGTGCGTAGCGAGAGAGAAAAGTGAACTAAAATGAGAATGCAGTTAATGTGCCAAGAAGAGATATGTTAAAAACCTGTACTAGTCCCCGCAAACAAAGACTCCGCACAATTGGTGACTCATCTGAGACATGCAGGCACATCGCCTCTACCATATGTTCCAGCAAGGAAGGATCGACATTGCTGCAAGTAAATGAAAACTGTTTTTAAGAGAAAAAAAAAAAAGTCACCAGCAAGGAGAAGCAATGGTACTGGTGTATACAAGCCTCCAGATTATGAATACCTGGAAATTTATTCAGTGAGAAAGTTTACTTGAAAGTGTTAAAATTTTCAGAGTAACTTCATATAAGAAAAATGAAACTTGTAATTATCAAGAGAATGGCAGAAATGTAAGATCAAAGTTCCAACATACACTAATCGGTCTCGATCAATTTAAAAACAATATTGAGAATTCCAGAGTTTCAAAAGAATCAATATGAGAAAAAAAGATTTGGAAAAAGTTAATAAGAACATATATTCCACTTTCATTCACTCAGAAAGAAAGAGATATTGGAGTGAGAACAGATTCAGAAAGAGCACAGATGTTATGGCCATAAAACAGTGCCAGAAAATGTTAAATTGCGGCCTCTTTAGCAAGAAACAAAATATGTTAGCAAGATAAAACAGTACTTCAAAACAGTAAGCATTATACACAAGACAGACCAAAATTTTACCTGTGATGAATAAACTCAGATAATGCAGCAGCAGCAGCCTCCCTTAGAAATATTTGATTCCTATGTAGGGCTTTGCGCAAAATCGTACAGGTCGGTGAGACCTACACAGTTTAAGTAAAATTAAGTGACGACCAATACAGATGTTTAAAAAAAGTGACGGCAACTAGGAACATGTCCCCAAACACAAATAAGCGAAACTCCATATCTTACAAAAAAAGGTCAGCAAGGAAGATAACTAAACAAACGAGCACCTTTGAGATATAGAAAGCACCTAACATTAGACAGAAAAGTAGAAAAAATAAATAGGATCATGTGATACTTATATCATGGATAATGGATGCTGGATAGTATTATGCAGCAATGCAATTTTGCTTCAGACGGTTGTATATTTTACAATATCAAATGCATTTTGAAGCTACTTAACAATCCGGAGAGCATAACATAATATAGTTAGAATGAACGATTTAAAAAAGGTAAAGATGTAAAGAGACTCCCTATAAGCCGTTGTGAAATAGACCCTCCAACTTTATTTTGCTCCAATTGAACCCCCTCAACTTTTGATTGCTTCGAGTTAAGTTGATCCATTCAGTTTAATAGGGATTTTGCTATATCTCATGTTGATTCTGTTAAATTTAACAGCTATACCTACTTTTCAACAAACTGAACTATTGGTTCTGTTAGCAGTAAATGGTTAAATGCTCACAGAACTGATAAATATAACAAATATCTAATTAAGCTTACTGGGATAATTGAAATCAAATAGATCAAACATTAACAGGCAATCAAAAAATTAAGTTGGGAAATCTATTTTAAATGGCCTAGTTGAGAGTGTTTCCATGTGTTGTCACCTCCGATAAGTTTTTTGACAATTATGTACTCAATATCATTCAGGTAGAGAACATCAACCAATGTTACAGTTTCAACTGCACAAAATGTTAGACCTCAAAAAAAAATTGAAATACCCTAAAAAAGAGGTTCTAGTAAATGGCAAAAAGGCATGCTTACCTCTTTAGGCCTCTTTATCGAGGTACAGCATGCAATCTCTTGAATAAGTTCGATCCACTTCTCTTTTTCGGTCTGTTCTCCATCTCTAGCCAAAATCTACGCAAGAACAAACATTATATATAATAATGATATAGCTGCATTCTATAATTAAAAGCCAAAGTGTCCAGGAATTCAGAAAGTGCAACCTTTCCCATTTCAATATCCCCAACGCAATCACAAAATGACTGAAATGCAATCAACAGTGATCTGCAAAGTACAATAACAGAAGAATTTCCATATTATTAGTAAATCAACCACGTTAGAAAGCCAACCAAGATGAAATCTTGAAAGCTTATCGTAAGTTCACCGATAATATTCCTGTTGTCCATATCCAAAAACACCATGACGGCTTCCAAGTTGAATTATAAGTGCAGAAAGAACAGAAGAATAACTATGTTCAACTGCTTTCTTCCCCATCTTACCACCACCTCTGTAAGAAAGGAATGTTTTTATTAAATTATGTGAACAATCACTTTTCTCCGATGGCTTATGAGAATAGCGTTTTTAATATTTATATTCAACACTCCCCTCACATCTGGGCCAAGACATTTTCATAGGCCAAAGACCTGGACTTAAATTAAATGGGAGGAAATTAATAAAGCTAGGAGCGTGATAAAATTCAAACTCAGGACCTCGTGTTTTGATACCATGTAAAATTAAAATTAAATAGGAGGAAATTAATAAAGCTAGGAGCGTGATAAAATTCAAACTCAGGACCTCCTGTTTTGATACCATGTAAAATTATGTGAAACAACTGCTTTTCCCCAATAGCTTAAGCTTCCAAAAAATTGTGTTTTTAATATTTATATTCAATAGTTTTACAAAAGATTTTATTAGCATATGCAAAGAGGAAAAATCTTCAAGCAATAATTATCATATAATTGCGTAGTCCATATAGAAACCTGAAGAATGCATTGACGGCAAGAATAGCTGCTTGCTGAATATTTTCATCACTAGATGACTCATTACTCGCTTCTCCTTTCTCCACGTCGTTGTTTGAAGTAGGTGTTCTATTAAGCACGGATACGATATACTCCAGAAACTTTATTGAGAGAACTGCATGCTGGGAGAATGCCTAAAGCCATCGATGTGAATAAGAGTCATCAGAATCACGCCCCCATTTTTAACAGGGAAGGCAAATAAAGAATGAACCAAGAAAATAAGTAGGGGAAAAATGCCAAGAAAATTAATATTATATAATCGGACTTGGGACCAACAAAACAAAATATCACAAAAAAGGAAGTTTTCTTAGAAAAATATTCTGTCTAAACTCTCAAAGATTGGCTTTTTTACATGAAACTACAACTTTACCCTAGATTTAAATCAAAACCACCAGTGGATCGAAGCAGTTGACTTTTCAAGGAGATGGAAGCTTCAACCAAGGCAAAAGGCTAGCGGGACAGAAAAAATTATAATAAAATTGAAGTTGTATTCTCACAGCTTTTACCTCATTAGATTGTTTCCCACTCCTTTCTTCATAACATTTACAAAATCTCACTCTCTAAGTATTCATCTCACATATTCAAGGCCACAGTTTCCACTTGCTTTTGTTTTTTACAGGTTCATAGATCATGCTGATATGACAATGGGTGTATATCAATGCATCACATGCTTCATTAAGATAATTTAACATTTCTCAATTTTGATCAAGTTCCAAAAGTTGGACTAAGATTTGCACATTTATATGCAACATTTGTGTAAGCGTGCATCATAGGCATTTGCTTCCACTACTAGTAATTGCAAAACTAGAAGTAAAATCAGTGGGAAATAATAATAACTAAAAATGAGGAAATAAAAGATTATAGATGAAAAATAATAACATTACAGCATTCTATTTGCCCAATCTGCAGTTCCTACAAGCTGCAGATGAATATTCAACAGCATATCCAGACACATGGACTACTTAAGAACAAAGAAAGATAAAAGGATCAAAGCACATGTCAGGTCAGGATTGCCCGGTAGTACCATATTGCATAGTGTGGACACATGGTTAAGTATCTAAGAGCCGGCACATTAGTACGGTAACTTGCACTATTTTGGGCCAGTGGTTTAGTCTCAATAAGTTGCTTAATACAAGTGGATTAGTTGGCTATTACACATCATATTAGAGCAAGGAGCAATAATATGTTGCTTAAATAATAATGTTATCCATATCTTCAGATGATGACCCTCCTAACATCTAGTTCCTTCAACATAAAGTCCACAGAGAACTAAATAGATCATATATATAACCGTGAATTAAAATGTTAACGCTCTTATTCGAAGTTAGAAGAGTTTCTACTTCCTAATCAGATAAGGGTTTCAAAGCATTGAAGAAGGCAGGTTCTCTACTACCCTATAACACAGAGATCCACCATAATGAACCGGTAAATTACAACACGTGGCGGAAAACGGCTCCCAGATTCACCTGCTCCTAAGGGTATAAAGGGGAAAAATGATGTGGAGCAGTTTATTGAATTATTCTATTGTCTAAATGTTCCTTGCTCAATGCTAAGGCCAACACAAGTAGCTTCAAGAAACCAACTGGATATGCTAGTAATTCTACCTTACAAAATAAACTTGCAAGAATAAATAGATGCATCAGAAGTGCTGAGTAATTGCTTAGTTAATTTATCATGCTTTTTTTGGAAATAGGTTGCTTCTATAGAATCGACAGACACAATATTATTCATCTAGTTTCAAATGTCACGCAGCTCTAGTGGCTGTCTGTTGATGCAAATAAATAGCAACTTTTTTACTTTAGTTTCAAATCCGTAAACCCTAAAACTTCAGTTACTCTTAAGCTAACTGTATTGACTAAATGTTTTTGAAGAACTCATACAAATATAAGGCAGCCAAAATTCTGTGTTCATAATATAGACTTCCTCTTGACTAAACCTAAAGAGCAAGCATGATATTCTGCTATAACTTAAACAGTGTGCAGTATGTTATATCTATGCATATGTAATAGAAAGGTTTAAGCCAAAATACAAACATGGAAGACGTCCTGCATTGGCCAACCACCACGAATTCTTGATATATCCTTTGTAACTAGATCCCGCCCAGCAGCCACCAGAACTTCATTAAAGACAACACTATAATTTGTACTCTCTGCCAAGCAAGATATCTGGCAGTACTAAGGAAAAGCACCAAGGAACCTATAAATTTTACATGGCCAGCACTGAAATATAGTGGCATACACAGCTAAATTTAGAACGCGAGATAGTATGATAAAGTCTGCAGAGAAAAATGAGAACTGGATACGGTATAGAGAACTTCTTGACGAATATGTTTGTCCGTAACACTGACAGCAGCAGAGAGCAAAGACTGTGTTGTCCTATACCAACAGATGAATTCGTTATCAGAAATTGCATGACGGATTGCTCAGAATGATATAGTTACATCTATTAATATACCAAGTGGCCACACCTTGCAACATCAGATTCATTTAACTCCTTGCCCCTTTTAGTGATGAGTTCAGTTACAGCTTGAATAGCACCATCTGCTGACTGTTTGATCTTATCACATACGGCAGTAGTGCAGGAGTGTAACAAGACAACTAGCTGTTCAACAGATAGATTAGGGGGATACTAAGATTATAGATTAGGGAGATACTAAGATCAAAGGAGATAAACATTCAGTACAATACAAAATTTACGAAAAGGGTTACCTCATCTTTTGTTAGTAAAACACAGACAGAAGAGACAACCCTATTAAAGACTTCTGACTGATCAATAGATGCATCCTATAAAGAAAAAGAGAAGGATTTAATCGACACACTAGTTACAACAGAAATCTACCACAACAGCAGTTAAGACAGTGCACTCACCCTTCTGAGAATAGAGATTACATCTTCCAAGGAGGACAAAGCAGTATATGACACCTCAAGATCAATACCACTTCCAGATGCAAGCCTTGGAAGTGACAAGGAGATGCTGAAAAAAAGGCCTACAATCTGCAGAACCAATATTTTTCAAATTCAACATAATTTTTTTTTGGGAATACAATCACAACGCCAATTCAAGTGTAAATCAACAAATTTTTAGCTCCTATTATTTTTACACTGACCTGAACTGCTACCTTTCTAACTTCAGTACTCGTATCTGCACAACGCGGAAGGTACGCTATGACTCTCTCTCCTAGACTCAAGGAATCCCGATTTGGCAATACGAATGCAGCTGCAGGTGAAGCCATGAATCAGAATATAATTGTATAAGATGTATCGAGCATAGGTAAATGTCATACATGGTAAGTTTGAAAAGTTTCTTTGAACCCCTCGATCGACTTGCTTGCTGTGTGTGCAACTTGAGTGGCATCCAAGCCCACAAATCCCACCAGAACAAACAACACGAAATTTCATTAGCATCTCATATGCAGCAACACAGCTTCTTCTTCTTTGATGTTCAACAGGGGAGAAAACATAGCAATCCAATTGTCTAAGGATATGTAACAGCTGCTCTGCTCTACTACGACCATCTTCACCGCTGATAAAGGCAGATTCGTTGAGGATAAGCATATAAGGCATAACGATTAACTTGCTTGATATATCCAATAGGCATTTGGTTACATAATTACAAGACACAAAGCAACGAAACCAAAAACATCCTTACTTCACAGCTAAAGTACATTTCAAACAATAACAACAGGTCAAATGCAAATCACTTTTAAAGCATTAAAACATGTTAAGAGGAGTCACATCTTCGGAGAACTTTCCAATAAATTAAGCGAGTATAGAAATAGACCAACATCAATGTTAAACCCGAAGAAAGAAGGACATTAGCCTTAAAAAGAAAGAACTAGTAAGCACAAAATGGCTTCAGAGGCTGTTCTGCAAGACTGTAACTATCTTGCAACTCCGTTGCCTCCATAACATTCGGATGTTTTTTCAGTATTTACCTGCATCAATGTTAAGAAACCTTCACAGAGCCATCTGTCAAAACTAAAATAATCGTATATTGAAAAATGATGGGAAGCAACTTGGGTATATAATTAGTGAACTAGAATGAATAAATTAGGCTCAAGCATTTTGGGCCAAGTGGTTTAGGCCCAACAAGCTACCTATACTAGTGGGTGGTGTTTGACGTGTGACAATTTGGTATCAAAGCAAGTTACCAACTGAAGTATGGAGCTAAGTGATATGCAGGACAAGGTACTACACCATGGTAGAACCCACCTTCTAAATCTATAGGAGTTACCTCTAGAACCCACACTACTTAGTGGCCCTAAACTGCATTTGTGCCAGCCTGACGAGAACGTCACGGTCTGAAGAGGGGGAGACTGTCGTAACCCAAATAATCCCATATTGGAGAATAATGTGAAGCTGCCTGGGTATACAAGTAGAAGGGTACTAGTATAAATTTGGGCTTAAACATTTTGTGCCAAGTGGTTTAGGCTCAACAAGCTACTTATATTAGTGGATTGTGTTTGGTGTATGACATATCTAATAGCAAGAGAGATTAGTTTATCCTATGCTTGGCCCTAGTCTGCAAGAATTTATCAATTTTTAGTCCATTAGGTAAAGCTCCCATTTTAAAATTTTCAAATTGTCAACATTAATATATTGATATCCAGCCTAGTTCAGCCGGGCACATGTTTTTAGGCTTAAGATGCTAAACCTGTTAGTGATGGAAATGATTTTGGCAGAAACAAAACTTAATCGCTAAAACACAACAAGCATATTTTCCGTCTAGTTATAAACTTTTTGTTAGACAGATCCACTGCAGTGAAACGAATAAATCGCCAATAATTATAGATCTGCTCTTAAGATCTATTGACCAACATTTTGAATAGAAGTTCCCCAGTACTCAAAAGTAGTTGGTTTATGCAGCTTTTCTTAGCAAAAATGATGCCGAAACCTTTCTAACACACTTCATGGTTCAAATGGTATCTTAAATTGTTTATAAACCATCTCTCATAATTTCACCTTCAAACATCTAATTTTATAACAATATGGTTGTCATCTCGTAAGTTTAACATAAGAATAAATATATGATTATCCAAGCAAAGAACCGCACTACCATGATTGATAGGTTTCACAAGATATGAGAAAATAAGCTAAATAATGTAGATGTGGCAAGAAATTCATCAATAGAGCAATGGAATCAAAATATAGATTTAAAATGAACTGATAAGAATGTCGAACAACTGGTGAAAGACATTACACCATAAATTATTAAAGTAAGTTACCAAAAAAGAAAAGATTACCTTGTTAAGAGAATGGCACATAATAGGGTGATGAGGTTGCTTATTAGTGGTTCGACTATTTCTGAAGGCTCATTTGGCAAAGCAAAAAAGCCTAAAGTAGCCTGATGGAAAAATAATAGAAATTTAAGTTTGATGAAATCATGAAGCATGCTGAAGAAAAAGGATTGATCACATTTCTGCAGAATCATAATTAATTAGAAATCTAGTACCTTCATGACACGATTTCTTGTTTCCATTGGTAACCTTGGCTCTATTGAAACCAAAGTAGTACAAGCACTTAAAGCACGACTCTGAGAAGGATCATTAAATGAACAAAATGCAAAACATATTAAAAGATTGTCAAGTAGATGAATTGGAAATTTGGACACTAAGCTAGAAAGAAATGTTCAAAATGGACGAGGCATAAACACAAAAACTTAGACTACTAATGAGGTAAGGCATAAGCCTCAAGTCACAGGGTATAAGCTTCACATATCTTTACAACTATTTATAGTCTATGGGATGCTATGTTCAAAATACAATTTCAGTTGTATAAGCCTTGGGTTACTTGCTCAAATTTTGAAAAAGACCAGGTGTTGTTATGTTAGTTGCATATATAAGAGGCCATTGGTTACTCCATATATCCTGCCAATTTATGTTTTCACATTTGTCTCCATGCAGAAATGTCGACCAACAACAAAGAATATGTATCTCCTTATTCACTTGCTAAAGAATTAAGCAAACGCTATCATGTCTCTTTTGATGTTTTACATTCATTCCAAAAATTTTATTTGTTGCATGGTTCTTATGCAATTAGTGCTCATCATTCTATGAGATCCATAAGCAAAAAGCCATCATAAGAGAGCCTAACCTTGCGAGTTGAGACAAAAGGCAAAATAAGTGTAGAGTACCGGGGCTAAGTATCTGTTCGGATGTGCCCATGTGAGCATCTGGAGATGCTCGGTTAGTGCGAGTGCCGTTGGAGGCGCAAATGGCGCGAAAAAAGGACTCGGGACTGCAAAACAGCTGAAACTGGAGGTTTCAAAATTTTTCGGGTGTTTTAGGAAATTTTCTGACTCCCGAAAAATAATATTGGAATTTTATTGGACGCCCGAAAAATACTGTAGTCAGCCGAGGTGAGTTCCTTTTATTTATTTTATTTATTTTGATTTTTTTTGGATCGCGGGTGTGATCTGCGATTTTTTTTTTACAGTTGCACCGGACCCTCGGAGTGGGCGCCCGGACTGTTGGGAATTTTCCGCAGGTACGCGCACGCATCCCCATGAGGATGGGCTGCACGTTGAGGGGGGGTGGAGGTAGGTGGCATTGGTTGGGTGAGTTTGGTCAACGAGTCAAATCACTCTCTCTCTCCCTCCACCACTAATTAATTAACCCCATTCCTTTCTTTGTTTTCTACTTCTTCCCCAGATGTAGCTACACTGAAGGAGAGAGGAAGAAGCCACCATTGTTGCACCGCGCTCAGGTGAGGGAGCTCCCTGCCAGCGGAGTTGGAGCATTTCCTTTGCGTCAAGTTACGGATTTTTCGACCGAGAGCGCGGCCGCGGCGTGGGTCGTCGCGAGAGAGAGCTCGGACGGGAGCTCTGCGCGCGCGAGTGAGCCATCAGAGGTACGCTCTGTGCCCTTTGTGGTGGCGTGGGTGGTTTCCTTTATTTTATTTTTTTTTCTTTTTCTTTTTCCCTTGCTGAGCGCGCTACAGGGGCGCTGCGCAGGGGCGCCACGCGGGCGCGCGCAGGGGCGCCGCACTGGCGCTGCGCGGGCGGGCAGGAGCTCCGCGCGGGCGCTGCGCGCTGTGCGCGATTGGCGCGGGCGCTGTGATCGGCTGGCAGGGGCGGTGCGCGCAGTTGGCGCAGCAGCGCGGGCAGGTTGCCGATGGGCTGTGAGCGCGAGCCGGGGCTGGTGGTTGCCCCGAATGTCGCGTGGTCTTGTTGTGGGCCGAGTTTAACGTTGTTTCTTGGTTTTTCTTCCTTTTCTCTCTCAGTGCGGCGTGTAGCAGAGGTGGTTTGTTGCCGAGGTGCTGTGCGGAGCCGCGGGGAGCTCGGGTTGTGTGCGCGGTGAGCATTTTGTAGCGCGGACGATTGGGGGACTAGCTTGAGGTTGTGTCTTTGACTATAGCTTGGTTCGGGGCTTCGAGCTTGGGTTGCTCTGTCCACAGCTTGGAGTTGGTGCTGTAGAGTGTGTGAGTGGGTATATGTGTATTTGGAGTGTGCTGTGGGTATTCTTGTATACAGTTGGAGTTGGGAGTGTGTATGTGGGCGTATGTTTATGTGTGGACTGAGAGCACTTATTAGTACTGTGTATTTTTTTTTAGAAGGCCCTGTGGAATTTGTAGCAGTTTCAGTAAATTTTCTCCTGTGAGTGAGCCGCACTACACCGACTTCTCGTTTGCCTAAGGAAAGCGTTCTAGGTGGGTTAAAAGTTTTCCAAACTTTGTGGAATGCCCCTAAGGCTTCTGTATGCATTTTTGTATGTTCAACATGTATTTTATTCCAATAAAAATCTGATAGTTGCCTGGTTTATTATAGATTAATAACCTTTACCCCTATTTATTTTTACGGGACTTTGGACATCTTATGACACTAGCCGGTATAGTTAGTTGGTATTTTATCTGCATCTGAACCAATTTAAAAATCGCAGAACTGGTTTTAATGGAAAATTGACTTTAAAAATATTCTTTTAATTTATTAAATCGCCCAGAGGGGTTGGATGGGTTCAGGGTGCATGTACCCTCGTGCCTGGGGGCCGAGTGGATTTTTTACTTGACTCCGTGGAGAGTTTCTAGTGTCCTGGGGGGTTTCATGGGCTTTATCAGATTGAGTCGTGGAGGGTTCTCCGACCTAGACATGATTGTGGAATTTTGGGACATATGAGTTTCCGATCTGTTTGATCGAGGATTTAGCCTGCAGATGCCGCTTATTTATGCCAAATGAGACACACTTGTTCCTCGGTGGGGTCGCTCCCCTCGAGTTGTCGCTCCGGATGCGATGATGATGCGCCTGATGAGGCTGCTGTGCGTGGTACATGATAGTCCGATTGGACACCCTACATTGATACACGAGGGACCCTAGTTGATGCACTAGGGGGCGCAGGCTTGACTAGACCAGATTTGGCAGTCACTGAGATCGAGTTGTTGTCAGAGCGAGGAGATGCATTGCATGTTCTTAGTCGAGTTTTCCTTTGAGCATGACACATGAGGCATATTAGCTGTAGTTTCTTTTCAGCTTATTATTTATCTATTACCCATCTGTTTTACCTTCAGTAGACTTAGTGGGCATACCGTGGATATTGGTGCCGATACCCACTGAGAGCTACCTTTTGCAGTAGTTCTCACACCCGCTGTGGTGACAGGTTTCCCAGAGGTAGCTGTTCCGACTTCTGCTCGCGCAGGGACAGTGGATCGAGGTAAGGACGTGGTTGAGTAGATCCTTACCCGTTTTATTTTGAGAGTTAGGTGTAGAGGTACCCTGTACTCTTTTTTGAGTTTTCATTTTTGTACTGAATAGTCTGTATGACCTTGTATTATTTTGTATTATGGACTTATGTTTTATTCAGATGTTCAGTAGTTGTTTTCTGTAGCCAGTTATTTATCTTTCAGCTCTGATACATGTTTAGCTATAGTACTGACTTGCAGGGTAGACACTTCGTCTGTGCGGGGATTCCCGTACAGACGGCGGATCTGTTGACGAGCCCGGGTCGCAGTTTCGACCGCGGGGCGTGACAATAAGCCTTAAACAGGTTTCACAAAACATTGCCAAAGAGAAATAAATAAATCAAATTGCACACATACTTGAGTATGAAGAAGCTCGATGCTTGAATCCACAATATCATCAGTTTCATCTCTACCCATTAGAGTAAGTACGTAATCAAGCAATTGATCTCTTCGTTTTAGGGGGAATAAGACACCCATTTCAGCAGCATTAATTACAGCTCGGCCTAATCAAAAGAAACATTTGCATCAAAACCAATTAGTCTTATAAAGGAAGGCAGACAGCATATTACGCGAGCCATTAGAAGTCTATCTGAATTCAGGAGTACACTACATGTGCAAACAAGCCGGTCAACATGTATGTAGCCGATAACTTGCTTGCATGAACTCAAGAAACAATGAGTCAATCCTTGCTTTTAGACCTTCCCATATCCCATCACATGCGCCAACTAGATGTATCATATCACTTTCACTTGGCTTCAAATTTTTTTTTTCCCTCTTATGCCATTTAGTTCGCAGATGAAATATGAGGTCCATTTTAGTGTTAATGAAAGCAAGTAATACAATATTTGTTTTTAAATTTTAGCATATACTAATATGGTACCCAGATTAGAACAAGAACTACATCATGATCCAACTTCATTGATTTAAGATAATCAACTGAAGAGTACCTCCACAATCTCAACTAAATAAAATGTCCAAGCATTGACCACAATAAAAACCATCAGTGTCCAGTTGCACTTTTTTTTTCCTTTTGTCTAATCACAGTGTGAATCTAGGATCCGGCCCAAACCAGTTAATTTTGCAATATCACGAGTTTCTTGTCCAAACTAAAGCAGGTCAAAATGGTTGATATGTTTGACGTATAAAATACCCAAGACCACAATATAATCTTGGATTAGCATTATTAGCCCTGAAAATACTTTTTCTCAAGGTTTATGTTCTTCTGTTTCTGACATGATCCATGGCACAGAAAATATAAGGAACATTTACACCAAGTTACGTGACAATTACCTTCAAGTTTAATAAACAAAAGGATAAGCAGCACTTCAATAAGACATTAAATAAGCACTTCAATAAGCACTTCAAGGATAAGCAGCACAAAAGGATAAGCAGCACTTCCTTTTGTCTAATCACAGTGTGAATCCAGGATCCGGCCCAAACCAGTTAATTTTGCAATATCATGAGTTTCTTGTGCAAACTAAAGCAGGTCAAAATGGTTGATATGTTTGACGTATAAAATACCCAAGACCACAATATAATCTTGGATTAGCATTATTAGCCCTGAAAATACTTTTTCTCAAGATTTATGTTCTTCTGTTTCTGACATGATCCATGCCACAGAAAATATAAGGAACATTTACACCAAGTTACGTGACAATTACCTTCAAGTTTAATAAACAAAAGGATAAGCAGCACTTCAATAAGACAATAAATTTAGTCTGCTATAAAGCATGTATTTAATCACTGATGAGCCTCATAACCTTCAAGACATTATGCATTTTCAACTGTGAAAATCCAGAAGTTCATGCTCTAAATTATAATAGAGATATAAAGAATTAAACAAAAGTCAATTAAAATATCAAAGTATAATGAAAAAAGTGAACAGATTATAGGTTTCCATATATGGTCCAGGGAGGATTATTTACGAAACTAATCATCCCAACAATTTTTATTGTAAAAATAGGCCTACAAAAAATTTATTTGTAAAAATAGGCCCGGACGGATAAGGCATTCTAAATGCGGTGAACCATTCACCGCTTTCTTAAAAAGCGGTGAATGGTTCACCGCATTTATAGAATTTTATTCTTAAAAGCAGTGAATCATTCACCGTTTTCTTACTAAAAGCGGTGAATCATTCACCGCTTTCATAAGATTTACTTGGTGCTAAACGGATAAAATTTTGAATACGGATATAAAAAATTAAAAATCCGATATATTTGAATTCATGTATAGATTTATATTATATAATAAATTATAAATATTCGAAACTATATTTGAATTTGTACTTTAAAATTTTAAATTTAATATAATATCTATATTATATATAAAAGGAGATATAAATTCACAAATGAAATCCTAAAATGAATAAAAGAATAGACCACTAATAATTACGTAGCGAAACTGAATTTTATATTTTTTTTTCTCTAACGAATAATCTTATCTTTTATTTATTAAATATTAATATATCATTCCATATCTTTTTTATATTTTTAGATTATCTCAAATTAAAAACAAATCAAAATAAATCAAATTTTAAAAATTAATTAATTAAAAAATAAACTCAAAATTAAACAATCAAATTTGAATTTAATTTCAAAATAATTTTCCCTTTTAAATGAATATTTTCATATTTTCTTATTTTTTTGCCAGAAAAACAAATTGAAATAAATCAAATTTAAAAAATAAATTAATTAAAAAATAGAATTATACCACTAATAATTATTTAAATCAAGAATCAAATTTGAATTAAAAATAAATTAAAATAAATTAAATTTAGAAAATAAATAAATTAAAAAAAATTCATGAGTTATATTTAATAGCGGTGAATGGTTGACCGCATTCTATATGCGGTAAACCATTCACCGCTTTTAAAAGCAGTGAATGATTCACCGCATATAGAAGCCTATTATTACAAATTTATTTTAAGAAGGATTATTTTTAAAATTATAATATAAAATAAGATTATTTATAAAAAAAAAATCGTCCAGGAATGTCAACCTGCAATAGTCGGGATGAGAGACGCATAGCTCTAGCATAAAAGAACCTTAGATGGCTCTAGGCGGTGCTTGAAACCAAAAAAAGAAAAATGAAATAAAAAATCAATAACAATCACCTAATAGATCGATTGCAGTAATGACAGCTTGCTTTGCAGTAGGATGCTGGACATGAAGTACTCTTGAAAGCATGTTGGTCCCCTGCAGGTAAAACAATTGACAATAAACATCTTCGTTATGATACTTGCAAACATGAAAAATTATACTGATCCCACACACACACAAGTACCATCAACATGGAACAGGGAGCTGCACAAATAACAGCAAGTGCTTCAAATGCATATAAATTGAGTTGGTCCAACAATCTCATGTATGAATAACCAGGAAAGTTTTTTAAAAAAAGGTTGCACACTTAATCAATTCAACAATGGCAATCATGTATCAATGTTATATTAAATCTTTCTGTCCATAAGCATAAATTAGCTGTTGAAGGTATCATACGACGCAATGTCACACTAATATGCATGTATATACAGGAAAGAATGTGAATTGCCATTTGTGTTAAGAAGTCTACTGAAGATAGGAAAGTATATCACGATCATAAGGAATTTTTACAATCACAGACGCATCTATCAGCAAACACCAAAAAAAGAAAAAGAAAAGGAAAGGGAAAGAAAAAGGTCTTACCCAAAGAGATTTCTTAACAAAAAAGAAAGATGAAGATGTACCTGTATGTACTATAGGTTTACTAGGGAAAGTGCTATTGCTAAAAATCAATAACGTACCACAAGTGCATTGATTCTGGCTTCTATAACAGTTGACGGAGCATATCTTGCAGCATAACCATACATCAAAGCTAGTGCCGCATATGTATCATCACCATCTTCTACTTTAACTCTACTTGAGAAAAGGGCGAGAAATCTACAATGATTGAATAGCCAGAAAGATATTAGTGATCAGAAGAATCAAACATCAAGCAACTACGTCACATTGATACTCATGTATAACAAATTTGAAAGGAGAATTCCCTTTAGCAAATATAGTTAAGAAGGCCATTCCATAAGGACAAAGGTATACTGAAATACGAACAATGCTTCGAACAGATTCATACTACCAAAAGATGGTAACAGGTCTGCAACAGAGACAACTCAAGATCTAAATGATAATTCCCTTCATAAAAAATTATTAAGAAAGCCATGGAAACACCAATAATGTTTGGAAAAATTACTTTTCCAAGATTGTAACGGTCCTCTCAGACAAATGTGGAATAATAAAGAGCTAACAATTTGAGTAAATTTTCGACTTTCAAATCAACATCTTAAGCGTCCATCAAACATCAATGATGAGATAAGAACAAATGCCAATTTTGCTTCACGAGCTACAACAAAAAATGCTGTTTGGGTAGACCTTTTCAAGGAAAGTCCTAAGGCTTTTCACTGAAAGCACCTCTTACAGTTATCCACCGCAACTAGGAATAGGAATTGAGTTTCTACGGACTCTATAAAGTTCATTTCAGCTACTACTACCAGCCAAACGCATTTCAATTTTTGCAAGTTACATGCTTGGCTGTTGCTACCTAGGTTACACGGATGCAGCTCCAAGGAAGCCACATAACACATGTGACACGAGTCGGGCATCGGACACACGGCGGATGCATGTCGTTACATGTCCGTTGGGCATCTGGGGATTTAAAGAAACAGAGAGAGTGAGCGAGCGAAAGAGAAAGAGCGGGAGAGAGAGGGGGGGTGTAATGTGGGCCGTGACAACCCACATTTTTCGGGCCACAAGGTTGCCCAGCTTGGCCCAAATTTGCTAGCCCGACCCGAATTCTAATCCATGCCGGGCCGGGCCAAGCCACCTTTCTCCAGGCCATGGCGGGCCGTGCAGTATTAGTATTGGGCTATGGGCTAACCTATTTTTTTCTCTTTTTTTTTATCCTTTAATTTTATTTTTAAAATTTTTACCATTGTTTTTATAAAATATATATAGTTTTTTATTAAATAAATAAATTTTAGATGATTTTTTAAGAAAACTATTTACAATTTCAATAGTTTAAATTATTATTTGAAAGAATAAAGGAAAAAAATAGAAATTATATTAGAAAAAAGAAAAAATTAAAGAAATGGGCTGGCCTAACCTATAAGCATAGCCCAAAGGGACTGAGCCGTACGAGGCCATAAGCTAGTATTCTATGGCTCAGCACAGCACAGGCTTAGCTGCCTGCCAGATAGGTGTGGCCCAATACAGCACGCAGTAGTCCCAATCCCATAGAGATACAACGAGGAACTCGCATGCATCACACAAGCCGCCTCCGCTTAGGAAGAGTTCCAAAGATTTTAATAATGAAAAATATTTTTCTAGCACTCTGTGTATCCTTATATATTATACACCACAATAAATATTTGATCAATGATCCAAAATTAAATCCAATTTAACTTATAAGATTCATATATTTAAATATATATATATGTATAAAAATAATAATTTTGAAAACCTTAATACTTAGATGTTAAGTAGTTCCAAGAGACAGTATTGAAAGGACCATTGTTAAATTTATAAAAATATTATTATTTGAATTTTATAATTTTTTATATATAATTTTTTTTTAACGTCAAGAGATCTACTTATTTACTCATTTTAATATATTATAATATTTTGTACATAATATATATATATATATATATATATATATATGAGTAGAGCTTATATGCTTTTAAAAGCACAAGCCCATCCATGCTTGTGAATTTTTTACTATTGGATTTGTATTGGGATTTGTACTTTTTACTTTATCTTTTTCTCTCTTTAGTTGACTTTACAAAAACGCAAATCCCAATACAAATCCAATGATAAAAAATTCACAAGCATGGATGGGCTTGTGCTTTTAAAAGCATATAAGCTCTATTCTATATATATAATATTATTTTAAAAAATAATATTTTATTATTGGCCTCGTCGTGTCCATGTCCTAATTTTTCTGAAGTTGATGACTAGCCATGTCCGAGTCGTGCCGTATCCCGTGGCAAGGTCCGTGCAACATAGGTAGCTACTCAGGTAGATGTATTCTAGAAACCATACCAAACAGGCACTAGATAATCAAAGAGGACTATATTTTGGAATTTCAATCAGCTAAATTACCTTTGGAACCTATTTTGAACAACACTGTCCAATACATTCTTCAACTTTTCCAACACAGTATCAAGATGTGTAGCAGCAACCTATAAAAGCAATCAATAAATAAAATTGAATGTACAAAAGAAAAGATCAAACATTAGCAATCTGGCAAACAAACATACCAACCCCATGCCTTTAGCAAGACCAAGTCTATTTGTAGGAATCGAGATGTTTCCATGCTTATACATCCAATTTATCTTTTCACGGACGTAGTGTCTATCATCAACCTTCTGAAGAAGCATGCCCAGACATCTAGAAGAAAAGATAAAGCACAGTTGGAATGAAATTGCACATTTGCCATCACTTTGCACCTTATCATCAGATTAAAAATCTCTTGACTGTTTGCTATCTTAATTATTCATTTAAAGCAGTCACAATCAGATGAATCCTATTCCACAGTACAAAAAGATTTACTATATCAAAATCCTATTAAAATACAAATGGTATTTGTTAAGATTTTCAATAAATTCTATGGATGAAGATTGTCTAACAAAAGTAGACAACAATTAACTACAGCACGTCAATGTAAATTAAAACTTTCCACACATAGAAACTTGAGATAGAAAGAATAGGTTCAAAAGGATAGGTAAATTTTCTGTGTCACAAATAAACATTTGCCAGGATATATCACCTGCCGGAAATATAGAAGACTGATAAAGATAAGTGGATAACGATTTTTCTTAATATTTTGTCAATAAGGAAAAGGCACATTTCGTTGATAGAAATTATGATGTATTTAACTAAACTGCTATCCTTATATCTATAATCCTCCTAATATAGAGGTCCAGTATATAAAGGCGTGATCATGAACCGCTAGCTAAGAGGGAATCGGTAGAATCATTAAGCATACAAGGATCAAAATATGGCGATTGAGCATAAAGATATCATTTCACAAAACATTAAAGATTGAAGATAGAGATATAGACAGGATATCTAGATAGCAAGAGCAAATATTTTACAGATATCTAGCATGAAATATTGCTAAAAGTCCGCCACACCGCCCCCCAACACAAAAAATAACTGAATTTTCCAAAAGAATACTAGACTGCTGTATAGTATGCAAAATTTACCAGCAAAAAGGGAATGAATACCAAAAAATAACAGACCATTTTTTTAGATGGCTATTAATAACTGCATTCAACAAAGGCTAGAATTCAGAATATGGTTTTCATAGTTGTCTTATTTAATCATTCTTGCATGCTCATGTGTCCACATTTTGGTCTTTAAATGCTTACATGATTGTAAACAATCTCATTGTCATCAGTATCTTATTATACTCTTTAGCGTCCATTTGTCTGAAATTTATTAGATACGAGCAAAATACTCATTAATCATTCCATATTAACCATTATCTCCCAAAACATACAACGAGGAACGATTCTATTTTAATTCTTCCTTTCCCTTCGCATTCCAGACTCAAACAATTTATAGTGACATACTCATAAAGAAGACAAGATAAATCAATTGAACTAATAAAACCCTCTAAAATATCTAATGTGGAGAAAATCAGAATAATGAACAAAGAAAAGATGAAAGAGTCTATAGAACTTAAAAAGTATACATTCACACGTTTTGTAAGGCAGATCAAAAGCCTATTTTAACAAGCTAATAATTAGAGTGGATTTTAAGCAAAATTTTGAACTTGATAGATCTGCGTGAGGTATATTTTATAAGCTAATGACTAGAGTAGATTTTAGACAATGAATATATTTAACTTGATAAATTTTGCTTGATTACTAGATCTGCTTATTTCCTCCTGAGAAAATTACACTACATATGTTAGTCACTAGTCAACAAAGTAACAAAAATTAACAGAGAAGTACAAGTGCACAAGAGAATTGCCTGTGTAGCAAAGCTGAATGCTCATCATCTGAATCATATAAAATATACTGACTTGCAAAAGCATCACCCAAAGACATGACCCACTCATTGTCACGAACAACATCCAAAGATTCTGCCAAAAACTGACAAACAAATGGTAAATCCTATGAAGAAGAGAAGGGGAAAAGCAGTTTTATTCGAAAAGAAACTCCACTACACTTTGAAAACTTTGTAGTTTCTTTTTTAACATAAATTTAGTATGTCTACAAGAAAATTCCCTGATATACCCAAAAGATTCAAGGGAAAAGAAAGATGCATACTATAAAAATATGCGCAGCTGCAAGTCCTCAAACATTCACTAGTTCAGACTTACATTGATTATCATGTCATCCCAAGTTTCCTGGTAAGAGGAGTCCTGCTTTAGGTCATCAGGATCACTGATGTAGGCCTTCATCTTAGGGACCTAGTACTTGCCAAAAGAAGGATTACGTAAGCAACTTCCATGAATAGATGTAGTAAAAGTTGTTACAGCAGATGGAATAATATGCAAAACAATTTTCAACACTAAAGGCATTTTTTGGTTGCATGGACATCTTGTTCGGCACATCTCTCTCATATATTCAAAGGGCAATGTAGTAATTAATGGATGAGAAGTACGATTAGATGTCTTCAACGGCATATATATATGGCCTCTAAGTCAAATTCTCAGAATAGATAAATCACGTTGTGGATGGAATTTATTACCCAAGAAAATCATGCTGCCAAGTCCTTGCAATGAAGTAATGAACTAAGGGGGTGTTTGGTTTGGGTTATCTTGCCAAGATTACAAGCAATTTTGTCAGGATTACTATGTTTGGTTTATCCAGTCTGTAATCCGTTCGGTAATGTAGCATTACAAATGGTGCAAGATTACACCAAAAATATTACCGAGGGGGTGCGGGTATCTCACATTGCTGAAGGCAGATAACATTGCATATCATGTAAAATTACAATTTTACTCTCCAACCCCTGAACCCTTTCAATACGTTATTTTTAAAAATTTAATTTAAAATTTTGAATTGTCAAATTTTAAATTTTATATTTCAAATTTAGATTTTAAATTTTAAATTTTAAATTTTAAATTTCAAATTTATATTTAAAATTTAAAAATTTTAAATTTTAAATTTGGATTTTAAAATTTAAAATTTCCATTTAGATTTTAAATTTTAAATGTTATATTTATACTTATATTTTAAATTTTAAATTTTAAAATTTAAATAAAAATATTAAATTTATATTTTTATTCAAATTTTAAATTTAAATTCAATTACAAATTATATTAAAGTTATAGTTTAATAAAAAATAATATTAAATTTGACTACAAGAGCAATTTTGGAATAGATTATTCATTATTGTCAAAATTACTGAATTTTAAAAAATGAACCAAACATAATAATTCTATATACACTGTAATTCAATATTATATTACTGCATTAAACCAAACGCGGTAATACAAGATCAATAGTAATCCGATTCAGTAATCTTAAATACCTGGTTATGTCGACATAACCTGTAATGCTATATAGCGCGAAAGCAAAACTCATAGGTTGTGAGAAAAGAATAAAATCTACATAGTGCATTAGTAATCATTGGAGACTTTTTCAAGCATCCAAACAGGCCCTAAATAACAAGAAGTTATGTAGCACCTAAATAAGCCCACAGTACGATATATTAAATACATAATTGCACAGACAAAAGAGTCCGGCTTATGTGCTTTTAGAAGCACGGAGGCCTCCATGCTATCAAGTCATTTTCGATACTAGTACTTTCAAATCGACGATCGGCTCCATTAGATATGATCTAGAATATTTGAAGTACCTAGAAAATAATTTTCATAATTTTTTAATATTATTTACCTAGTGATCGAAAGGGCTCCAAAATCAATGGTTGAAAAAGAAAATCTCACAAAAAATGATGATATAACACTAAAGTTTTAGATCAAAGATATTGATCTTGTTCTATATAGTATGAAAAATTTTCTATCAAAATTTTATGTGATTTAAATTTTCTATCGACAATTAAAATTATTGATTTTGGGCCCCTTCGATCACTTGGTAAATGATATCGAAAAATTGCAAAATTTAATTTTTAGATACTTTAAATACTCTAGATCAAGTCTAACGGAGTCAATCGTTGATTCGAACGTCCCAACATCGAAAACGACTTGATAGCACGAGGCCACCGTATTTCAAAAACCACACAAGCCTAACTCCAGACACAATTTCAACTAGTATCTAAAAGAACAATGCTACCAGGGAGCAGTTATGCAATGATAGTTTGTAACTAATGTCACCCACAACTAGTAAAGTAAACAAGGATTAAGACATTTTAGTAAAAAGAGTAATATGTATCACCAAATTAGGTTAAATTACAGAAAACCTCCATGTAATATCCCGCTTTTTCACTTTGCCCCCTTGTCTTTTAAAAGCCTACATTTTGCCCCCTCGTAATAACCGAAATATGCATTTACCCCCCGCCATCACCATTCCGTGAGTGAACCGTCAATTTTTTAAAAAATATTATTAGATATTCCCAAAATACCCTTCAAAAATGACAGGAAATAAGCTAAAATCCATTCTCTCTCCAATATAAGGTAAGGGCATTTTCGTCAATTTACCTCCTCCGTTAACGCCGTTGCCCCCTAAAGACAATTCGGTAATTACGAGGGGGCAAAATGTAGGCTTTTAAAAGACAGGGGGCAAAGTGAAAAAGCGGGATATTACAGGAAGGTTTTATGTAATTTAGCCACCAAATTATCTAGCTTAATCCTAAATAAGTTCACTGGCATCCCATCATAGTTAAAACATTGCATTCCAATAAGCATTACTGACACACTCAACAGTAACAAGCTCAAAGAAATGAAATACCAGTATTCACTAACAGAACAATACAATTGGGAAAAAAGATACATATATTAAATTTGCCATACCTCATCTTGCCAAAATAAACTGAGATTTCTTGGAAATAGTGGACCTAGGTAGCAGAGCGCCTGCATGAAATAAACAATTAGACTCCTAACCTAAAACAAGAGGCCATTGAATAAAAGTTTTAAAATACTTTACAACTTCAAAAAGATAAAGGAAAACAAGAAAAAAAAATGTAATTCCAGAGTCTACAGGTACCCCGTAGTCGCATGGCTATAGCTAGCCTGTAGCCAACAATGTGTTTATAAGGTCCAAGTAAAATGCACACGCAGGCCAGAGATTAATACAAGATTTCCTATGTTACTCGTTCCCACCGTGAGTGGAAAGCTTTAAATGTTACAAAAAAATAAAACAAAAAAATAACAAAAAAAAAAAGAAATCTGATAGTACCAGAAAATACGCTTCTTTCAAAACAGAGAATACGAGAAGGAAAAGAGAAAATTCACTGGCTTACAATAGAAAGAAATCCGTGAATATGGTTTTGACAAGCTAATTCATAACATCCTAAAAATATTATTATAAATATTAAAGCACAGCAATACAAACTATAAACTCGAGTCAAGAGAATAAATGTATAAGAGCAAGAAGCTTCAAGGTGCTCCAGTCTTCTGATCAATGGGTCATTGCAAAAGAACACCATCAAAGGAAGCAATTTAATGTTGCCTAATAATGTAACAAAGGGATAAAGATAAGAGAAAGTACCGTCAATATCTGAGTAGCCAGCTGCTCCCTAGCAAGTGGATCATGCAGAAGCACAATTAAACGAGCAAAAAGATGCTGCATCATAAAGAAATCGCATACAATGATGTCACAAACTCTACAGAACCAAGTAATAAACAGTAAATCTTTTCAATATGGACTCTACCTCAGGATTAGGAAGATCATTGGAAGAGTTGAATTCAGAATAGACTGAACTTGTATGAGAGGATCTATGCCTACACAATTCATTTATGCATTTGCAAACCTGCAAAAGAATTTACAAAATTGTATGTCACCTAAAGAAATGACAAACAGAATTATATCACAACATAAGAGACCACAACTACAAAAAAATGCAGAATCTACTTTAGTTTCACTTATCCTACCACATTATTTGTAGTATGGAATTACTTGCCACAGCATGCTCATACCAATGACCACCATTACAAGAACACTTACAAAACTACAAAAACCCATTCACTTCTAGTTTAGCTTTAACCTATCCTCTCCGGTGTGTATTACTGGCCACATGACACATTGTGCCAGTTTGCCATCGGCAAAGCATGTGTTGCAGCTAAGGATTAAAGTGCCGTGCCACGGGGGGTGCCGTCGTCCGTCTGGCACGGTACGGCACAGACACGCTTTCGTGCCGACATGTGGCACGCTTGTTTGCCGATGGATCCACATTACCTCCTAGTGGCACGCTTTGGCACGATTTTTTAAAAAAAATTTTGTTTCCAATTAATTATGAATATTGACTATATATAGCTTACTATACTCACCAATTAACACACTGGTAACTTTTTTTATAAAGTACAACTATACCTCATAGAGAATAAAAATAATAATATAATAATAAAATTCATAAATACAATAATTATTTAAATTTACATATTTATATATTTATATATCAACTTTGAAAATTATTTTGATTTCATAATTTTTTTGAATTTTAAAAATTATAAAATATAAAATTAAAAAAAATTATACTTTTTCTCAAAACTTTTCAAAATCCATATAATAGATTCAACAAGAGATCATATAATGAGTAGAGCAACCAAAATAGGACCGCAATTACACCAATATTTTTATTATTATTATTTTTTGAAAAAATATTTATTAAAAATTTGAAGAAAAATTTTTTTCCAAAATTTTTAGAAAACTTGTGATAATTAATTAATTTTTAAAATTCTTTTGATTTTATCGAGATTTTTTTTAAAATAACCCTCCCAAATATTGATATTTGCCAAATAACCCTGTAAAAAAAAAAATTGTAAAACTAACCCTCCTTCTGCCAGCAGGGCGCCACGGAGGTTAGATAACCTGAAGGCGCTGAAGCGTTCAGCGTCTTCACAAAAAACCTGTGAAGGCGCTGATTCATCATTCAGCGCCTTCATGCTATATGTTGAAGGCGCTGAAACGTTCAGCGTCTTCACAAAAAACCTGTGAAGACGCTGAATGAATCAGCGCCTTCATGTTGAAGGCGTTGTTTCATTCAGCGCCTTCAGCATACACTATTGAGGACTTAGCCAATTTTCGCGAAAATTGGCTAAGTCCTTAGGTATAACTCCTATAGGTTGTTAAAGGCGCTGTTTACTTCAGCGCCTCCAACAAATATATTAAAGGCGCTGAACGATTCAGCGGCTTTAACATATTTGTTAGAAACGCTGAATTGTTCAGCGCCTTTAACATATATGTCAAAGGCGCTGAATGGTTCAGCGCCTTTAACATATAATGTTAAAGGCGTTGAACGATTCAGCGTCTTCATCACCACTATACTCACCCGCGCGGGCAGCAGTGCGCTCATTTCTTCTTCTCTTCAATCCCGCACAGTGCTCCGCTCCCGCACAGTCCTTTCTCTCCGCTCCGAGCACAGTGCCGATATCTGCTCCCACACTGTGCCGATCTCCTCTCCCGCCCTCTCCCGCACAGTGCCGATCTCCTCTCCCGCACAGTGCCGATCTCCTCTCGCCGTCGCCTTCGGCGTCGCCGTCTCTCTCGCGCTCTCTCTCTCACTGTGAGCTCGCTCCCTCTCTCTTCTCTCTCTCTCTCTCTCTCTCTCTCTCTCACTGTGAGAGAGTGATCTTTCACAGTGAAGACTTCACTGTGAGAGATCACTCTCTCACAGTGAAGCGAGATCACTGTGAGAGAGTGATCTCTCACAGTGAACTCACTGTGAGAGATCACTCTCTCACAGTGAGATCGCTCCACTATGAGAGAGTGATCTCTCACAGTGAGATCTCACTGTGAGAGATCACTCTCTCACAGTGAGATCACTTCACTGTAAGAGAGTGATCTCTCACAGTGAGATCGCTCACTGTGAGAGATCCCCTCACAGTGAGAGAGAGAACTGTGAGATCGCTCACAGTGAGCGATCTCCTCATTGTGAGATCGCTTATTGTGAGCGATCCCCTCACTGTGAGAGTTATCTCACAGTGAGGGATCCTCTGTTCTCACAGGGAGGGATCCCTCATTGTGAGGTCTGTTCTCACAGTGAGGTCTATGTTTAATTTTTTTTGTAGTTAAAATGGCTAATCGTCGCATGTAAAGTGAGAGGTTTCACTGTCGGTCTCCGACTGTAAAGTTAAAAGTAGTATTTTGAAGTGGTTAATTTTGTTTTGTAGTTGAAATGGCTAATCGTCGCATGCCCATAAGTGTTCATTGGGATGGACAGTTAGTTATCGATGAGAATGGTCCACGATATATCGGCGGTCAAAAAAAGTTATCGCGATACGTTCTGATTCTACATATACTAGTTTCGAGACGAGAATATATCGTTTAGTAAATTGTACAAGAGAACAATTTCGTTTAAAATTTACTATTGGTTGCCCCACGATCGGTAGTGGATATTTAGCTCACAAAGTAGTAGATGATGAATCATTGGAGGGAATGATTGGATTATGTGAACATCATGGTGTTGTGACGGTATACATTGAGAAAGAGCTACATCCATCGGATAATTTTGAACCGCAAGGTTATTACACGAGAATGCTCCACAATTATATTGATTTGGGTCCTTCCGCCAATGTAATGAGTGATCAAAATATTCCACACGAATGTGGTGTCAGAATGACAAGGTTAGAAAAATAACCTAATAATTTAGTAATTTGTAATCTTCTTTAAATGGACTTAATCATTGTATATATTGCAGAGAAAGTGAGTATGACCCTATTGAGAGTGTTGTACCTTGCTCGGTTAGTAGTGTGCCACCAACGACCACATGTGTGCCACCTACGACCACACACACGCAAGCCACGACCTCACGCGGACACTGCACGACATCACGCGAACAATGCACGACCTCCCGTATAGAACCAAGGATATCTCATTTACAACTAGAACCTTCTGATTGGGGGTAAGTACAAATGAAAATTAAATGTTAAGTTTTAAATTAATGGCAATGTTGGAATTTTAGGTTTACCAAATTTGCAGGTTATCTAATTCCTATGAACATTGGAATCCAACTGCTATTAATGAATTTGATACTAATGTTGAGGAAGAAGGTGATAATATCGACGAAGGAGATTGTAATGTTGACAGGGGTGGTGATAGTGATATTAATCATGAGGATTCACCAATCAATGATGATCAGAATAGTAGTGAGGATGACGAACTGGATGTTTCATTTCCAGATATAGATGATAATCATGATGGAGGGTTAAATGATCTTGCAAATACAATTTACAGTCAAATGGACAACCCACAAATAAGCAATGATTACGTAGACAATCCTGACGAGAAAAATGAATTTATTGATCATCCGGAACGTTTTCTTTCGGATACTAATTGGATAAATCAGTATACTGTAGATCATACAGATCTTCTGTAATGAACTCGCTTGAATCGCAACCGCTCGGGACGGCCAACCGAGCTTGGATGGCGGTGATGATGGTGAATACTGGGCTTAATCCCGGATCGGAGACGCACACGCGATGATGACAGTGTTGCTGAAGCGTGAAGGCGTCGATGATGATGCGGGGGATCGGATCTGGAAGAGATCGCAAGCTCCAGAGCACAATGGTGATATGATCCACACTCAGGTTTGGATCTAAGCCCTGATCGGAAGGAACCAGAGGAGAGAAAGGAAGAACTAGAGAGAGAAAGAGGGAGGAAGAGAGAGCAAGAGAGGGAAATGGTTGGGGAAGGTGAGTAACTGTATTTTCCAAAAGTAGTTACAGATTCGGTTACATTGTATATTTATAGAGCTAAGATGGGGAGTAATGTGTAATTAAGGAAACATTATGCAGTAGTTGTAAAATAGTAGAGATAACTGTATCTGGGCCGTGGTGGGCCCATTTCCAGCTGTTAACCGCCTGGGCTTGGGCCTCTCTCCTTATGGCGTAGCGGGTTGGAGGGTATGGGTTGAAAGGTTAACCCATACCCGACCCGTTTGATCCGACCCGCCGACGAGCTTCTACACCCTTCCGAGTCTTGTCCCATCTGCGGCTCTTCCACCCACTTCTACCATCTTCCAGAACCACTCTTTCTTCTCTGGCGCTTCTCCCTCCATGGCGACGGTACACACAGAGCTTCTACACCCTTCCATGGCGATGGCAACGCTCCTGATGGAAGTTCTTCCTCCTTTCCCCCACGCGACATGGAGACCCCAAGAGTTTCTCTACTCCTCTACTTCCCCCTGACGATAGCTCTTCCTCTTCAACAATGGTGGCAGGGATCTACCCAGATGAGTACCCTCTTCCCCGTAGCCTTCTCCTTACTAACTTTTCCCTTTATTTCCCTCTACTTCTACTGATACACTGTCTACTATCTTCTAATGACCCGCAGTCATTACAATACCCCCTCCTTGAGTGCCTCACTGTCCTCAGGGAGGAAATCAGGGTACCTTGCTAACAAGGAGGAGTACCGCTCCCACGTCGCCGATTCGGGAGGGAGGTTATACCATCTGACCAGAACCTCCTGTACCTCCCTTCGCCCAATCTTGACGGAGCGGCGGTCCAAAATCTCGGCCGGACCTGCTAAAGGCTCCCCTTCACTACTAATCAGCGGCACCCCCGGTGTGACATGCTTGTCAGATTGTGGCCCTTGCTTCAGTTGCGACACGTGGAATACCGGGTGTATCTGTGACTCCGGCGGTAGCCTTAGCCGGTACGCTACCTTCCCAATCTTGGCCAAGACTTCAAAAGGCCCATAGTACCTAGCTGCCAGTTTGGGGCTTTGCCTCGCAGCTAGGGATTGCTGACGGTAAGGTTGCAATTTCAGGTATACCTCACTCCCTACCTCAAACTCCTTCTCTCTGCGATGCTTGTCTGCTTGCTGTTTCATACGGTTCTGGGCTACGAGCAACCTATCCCGTAGCTCTGTGGTGAGTCGATTCCTTTCTTGCATCCAATCTCTTACCTCTGAAGTGGTAGCTGTGTCATCAGCGGCCACCGGGGTAGAAGTAGGAGCCACCCCATATAGTGCCGTGTAGGGAGTAGTGCCCAGAGATGTATGATAGTTGGTATTGTACCATCTCTCAGCGAGAGAGAGGTACTTAGCCCATTGTTTTGGGTGTTGGAAACACATACATCTCAGGTAGGTTTCCAAGCAACGATTGACCCTTTCGGTTTGCCCATCCGTCTCTGGATGATATGATGTGCTCATCTTTAATTGGGTGCCCAGAAGCTGGAATAATCCCTTCCAAAACTGACTAGTGAAGATCTTATCACGATCAGTTACTATGCTTTTAGGACACCCGTGTAACTTATACACAGTGTCCATAAACACTCTGGCCACATCTACTGCTGAAAACGGATGCTTCATGGGCACAAAATGTGCATATTTGGTCAAACGATCAACGATTACTAAGATAGTATCCTTACCCTCCGATTTCGGTAATGACTCAATGAAGTCCATACTAATATCTTCCCAGATTTGGTAGGGTATGGGTAGGGGTTGTAATAACCCAGGGTAAGATTGGGAGTCCACCTTGTTTCGTGCACAAATTTCACAGTTTCTGATAAGATCTTCTATTTGCTTCTTCATCCCAGGCCAATAGAAGTGCCCCTTGATTCTCTGATAGGTATGTAATAAACCCGAATGCCCACCCATAGCAGAATTGTGAAACTGTTCCATCACTTTCCTTCTCAGGGGACCCAAACTGCCTATGCAAACCTTCCCTTTGTATCTCAGCACGCCTTGGCTGTAAGTATAGGATTTGTACTCCTCAGGGTGCAGGATCAAACCAGTTAAGATAGTATCATAAACGGGGTCCCCCCTGTAGCTTTCTTCCAACTCAGTGACCCAAGCTGGAGCCACTGCAGTGAGAGCTGAACTGTGTCCTAAGTCCCACCCTTGGCGCGATAGTGCATCCGCAGCCACATTTTCCTTCCCCTTTCTATACAAGATACTATAGGTAAAACCCAACAATTTCAGCATCCCCTTTTGTTGCATCGGCGTAACAATTTTTTGTTCTAGGAGATACTTAAGGCTCTCGTGGTCCGTCTTGATGACAAAACACCCCATCATCAAGTAGTGCCTCCACTTTTGAGTCGCCATTAAAATTGCGAGTAATTCCTTCTCATAGGTAGAAAGAGCCATGTTCCTCCCCTTAATCGCTTTGCTGAGATAAGCGATTGGTCTCCCTTCCTGGGAAAGGACAGCACCAATGCCATCTCCACTGGCATCAACTTCCAGTACAAAAGGCTCACTAAAGTTTGGCATCCTCAACACTGGGGCTTCAGTCATGGCTCTCTTTAGAGCTTCAAAAGCTGACTGAGCCTCCCCTGACCAACAGAATTGATCCTTTTTTAGCAAGTCTGTGAGAGGTCTGCTAATAGAACCATAACTCTTCACAAACTTCCTATAGTACCCTGTTAGCCCCAAGAACCCCCTCAGTTCTTTAAGAGTTCTTGGTACCGGCCACTTACTCATTGCTTCTACCTTCGCGGGATCTGTAGCCACCCCTCTTGCAGAGACAATGTGCCCCAAGTATTCCACTTGTGCCTGGCAGAAAGTACACTTACTCTTCTTTGCATATAGCTGGTTTTGCCTCATTACGCCCAAAACTACTTTCAAATGCTCTAAGTGTTCCCCGAAACTCTTGCTGTATATTAATATGTCATCAAAGAAAACCAGAACATACTTCCTCAAGTATGGAGCAAAAATGGTGTTCATCAAAGATTGGAAAGTAGCGGGGGCGTTGGTTAATCCGAAGGGCATTACCTTGAACTCGTAATGCCCCTGATGTGTCCTGAAAGCCGTTTTAGGTATATCATCGGGGTAGACCCTAATCTGATGATAACCCGACCGTAAATCCAATTTAGAAAAGAGTGTGGACCCACCTAATTCATCGAGAAGGTCATCGATAATGGGGATCGGAAACTTATCTTTAATAGTAACCTTGTTAAGCTGTCGGTAATCAATGCACATGCGCCAGCTCCCATCTTTCTTCTTCACTAACAATACAGGAGAGGCGAATGGGCTATTGCTCGTTTGGATTATGGAAGATTCCAACATTTCTTTCACCTGTTTCTCTATCTCCCCCTTCTGTTCATATGAGTGGCGATACGGTCTGAGCTTGACTGGAAGGGCCCCGGGCTGTAGTGGTATCTTGTGATCCACAGATCTGGGAGGGGGCAATCCAGTGGGAGTCTCAAAAATATCGGCAAATTGGGTTAACACCCTCTGTAGAGCAGGGTCATTATCTGGGCCATGCTCTGTAATGCTGGCTGATCTGCAGTGACTTATGATACAGCACTCTCCACACTGCAGTTCTTGATACCATTGATTGGCAGATATCAGTCTTACTTGAGCTTCTTCCTTAATTCCTTTAAGTATTAAGGGCTGACCATTTTTTTGTATAGTAATAGCATCCTGAGAAAAATCAAAAACTACCCTTCCATACGACCTCAACCAGTCAATTCCCAATACTATGCTCGACCCATCCAACCTAATAACCCTCAGATCTTTTTGGAAGTTATGCCCTTGCATGCCCCACTGGAACCCCGGGCACTGTAATTTACTTAGCACCTTCTGTCCGTTTGCTACTGTAACCAGTAGAGGTGTAGCAGCCACCATGTTGGCCTTAATATCTCTCGCTGTCTGAAAATCCATAAAGCTATGGGTGCTCCCTGTGTCTATCAAAATGGTCAAAGTTTTCCCCTTGGACTCCCCTTGGATCTTAATGGTATCCTGTGGTCTCTCGCCACTTAGTGCATGAACCGACACACCCATCTCAGTGTCAGGCATAACTTCGGAATTGTCCAATTCTTCTTCAGTAATTTCCTCCTGCAGACAATCTTCATCATACACCTCTGAGATTCCCTCCAATCCCTGTAACACATTGATGGTTTTGCTAGAGCACACATGACCTGAATAATACCGTTCACCGCATTTGAAACACTGCCCCGCCGCCCTCCTTTGTTCGATTAAAGATCTGTTATTAGACTGCTGGTTAGATGTGTAGTTCTTGGTTCCATTAAATGGTTGCCCTGGCTTGGTTTGGGCAGTTGTCATGTACGGGCTAGTGTTCCCTTTGAAGTTACCCTTCAACTTTCTGTTAATTACCATGAGAGCTCTTTCATGTAGCTTTGCTTGCTCGTAAGCTTCAGTTAAGCTATTTGGATGTGCAATATCCAAGAAAGGTATCAATTCTTCTTTCAACCCATTGATGTAACACGAGATAAAATGTTCCTCCGTTAACTGGGGGTTATAGCACAAAAGTTGGGTCCTCAGTTCTTCGAACTGCTCTTGGTACCTTTCTACTGTACCTGTCTGTTTGAGATTGTTGAACTCTCTAACTAAGTACCTCTCCCCAACTTGTGCAAACCGTCGACAAATGGCTTCAGTGAACTCCTCCCAGCTCACTTCTTGCTTGTTAATGAAATAACCTTGCCTCCAGGTTCTAGCTTTACCACTCATGTGCATTGCAGCAATGTTGATCCATTGATCCAATGGAATCTGATAGATCTCAAAATAATTTTCACAATGCTCAATCCACGCTCTTGGATCTTCACCACAAAAATTGGGGAACTCTAACTTGGGATATGGAATATGTGGGTGATTGTTGGCTTTACCACTCCACTTATTTCTCTGGAACTCATTCCCCGGTTCCCACTCCCTGGTAGGTATGGGTAATATTCCCTTGCCCTTGTTTTCTCTAACTTTGCCATGAATGCTATTAACCTCTTCCTTGCAGTAAGTCTCTCTTGGTACTGGAAATGCATGGGGTTCAGTGGCAGTAGTTGAAGACATTAGTTTCAATAACTCTTCATGACGCAGGGCATTGTCCTTCAACATAAGCTCATGTCTCCTTGTAGCTTCGATTTGCAGTGCTTCAAAATGAAGCTGTCCTACCTCACTTACTTCTTTAATCTGAGTGGATAGTTCTGCAACCTTGTCTTGATAATCCGTGGTAAGCTTTTGCACCTTTGCTTCCAACACGGTGATGTGTTCAGTAATATCCTTCAATCTGGTTCCCTCAGCCATGAATTGCTCAGGTGATGGGAATTTGAACCGGTTTTGGTTTTTCTTACCAATCTTGCTCACAACCACAGTAATTCTTCTTGTTCAAGTTTTACCGCGATACCTCTATGTTCTTATCAGCTATGCTTCTACTAACTCAGGTTATTGTAATTGAGTAAGAATTACCTGATGCTGATGCTTGTAGTTGATTGTTAAACTGATAATACCAGTGGCCAATTCTTGATGCTCTACTCAGGTGGATGCTGTGATTGACAACTCCCTGGGATCGGTTGTGGGAGATTGATGTTGCCTCGGTTTGTTGCCTCGAATCGCTGCTTTGATCGGTTGCCTCGATTTGTGCCTTGATCTGCTACCTCGATTGGTTGCTTGATCGGTTGCCTTGATTGTTGCTCAGTTCCTCACGATCCCTGGGATCGGAACTGCTCTGATACCAATTGTAATGAACTCGCTTGAATCGCAACCGCTCGGGACGGCCAACCGAGCTTGGATGGCGGTGATGATGGTGAATACTGGGCTTAATCCCGGATCGGAGACGCACACGCGATGATGACAGTGTTGCTGAAGCGTGAAGGCGTCGATGATGATGCGGGGGATCGGATCTGGAAGAGATCGCAAGCTCCAGAGCACAATGGTGATATGATCCACACTCAGGTTTGGATCTAAGCCCTGATCGGAAGGAACCAGAGGAGAGAAAGGAAGAACTAGAGAGAGAAAGAGGGACGAAGAGAGAGCAAGAGAGGGAAATGGTTGGGGAAGGTGAGTAACTGTATTTTCCAAAAGTAGTTACAGATTCGGTTACATTGTATATTTATAGAGCTAAGATGGGGAGTAATGTGTAATTAAGGAAACATTATGCAGTAGTTGTAAAATAGTAGAGATAACTGTATCTGGGCCGTGGTGGGCCCATTTCCAGCTGTTAACCGCCTGGGCTTGGGCCTCTCTCCTTATGGCGTAGCGGGTTGGAGGGTATGGGTTGAAAGGTTAACCCATACCCGACCCGTTTGATCCGACCCGCCGACGAGCTTCTACACCCTTCCGAGTCTTGTCCCATCTGCGGCTCTTCCACCCACTTCTACCATCTTCCAGAACCACTCTTTCTTCTCTGGCGCTTCTCCCTCCATGGCGACGGTACACACAGAGCTTCTACACCCTTCCATGGCGATGGCAACGCTCCTGATGGAAGTTCTTCCTCCTTTCCCCCACGCGACATGGAGACCCCAAGAGTTTCTCTACTCCTCTACTTCCCCCTGACGATAGCTCTTCCTCTTCAACAATGGTGGCAGGGATCTACCCAGATGAGTACCCTCTTCCCCGTAGCCTTCTCCTTACTAACTTTTCCCTTTATTTCCCTCTACTTCTACTGATACACTGTCTACTATCTTCTAATGACCCGCAGTCATTACATCTTCATATTCGACAAATCAATACTGGTCTCCCTAGCATCGACGGGAGTTGGGCTGGACGTGTCTTTCAAGATAAGGCATCTTTATTGGATGCTCTAGACCGGTGGCATATTGAGCATAATGTACAAATGAAAGTATTGAAATCTACAAGAACGGCTTACACTGTTAAATGCTTAGTAGAGGGATGTGCTTGGAGATTACATGCTTCAGTACCCAAAGATACGACATACTTTAGGGTAAAAACATATGCTGGTCCACACACATGTGTAATTCCAATACTGAACGCGGCGCACCGTAATTGTAATTCGACCCTTATATGTCAATTGATTCTTCCGACATTAAAGGTTAGACTTAATATGACGCCAAAAGAAATTCGAGATACGGTGCGAGCAGAGTACCATACTGACATAACATATTGAAAGGCTTGGCAATCAAAGAGTAAAGCATTACAAATTATTTACGGGAGCTGGGAGCAATCGTACACAGACTTGCCTCGTTACCTTACTATGGTAAAGAATTCTAATCATGGTACTTTATGGCGTCTGGATCATAGGTGGCCCGCTGATGGCATTTTTTTCTTTGGTCGTGTTTTTTGGTCATTTGGACCTTCGATCCATGGATTCGCACATTGTCGGCCGATGGTGAGTATTGATGCCACACATATGTACGGCAAATACGAAGGTCATGCTTTGATAGCGACGGCTGCAGATGCAAATGATAGATTATATCCTTTGACATTTGCAATTTGTGAGGGAGAGAATACCGGGAGTTAGCGATGGTTTTTGCATAACTTGCGTCAGTATGTTACCCGTGATAGAGTCATTTGTTTTATATCTGATCGATTTCCCGAATTGAGGGAAATAGTGGCTACTATCTATCCTCCAGCACGGGGTCACTCGCATCGTTGGTGTCTTCGACATATGAAAGCAAACATGAATAAGCGCTTCAAGAACGACATGTTGTTAGATAAATTCTGGCAGATCGGAATTGCTGCAACACCGACGGCATATAATCAGCTGAAAGAAGAATTAGAGGTGTTGGATCACGATGCTTGGGAGTGGGTCCATAATCTTGACAGATATAAAGAGTACTGGGCAAGAGCATTTGATGGAGGCCGCCGGTTTGGATTGATGACTACGAATCTTTCTGAATCGTTAAATGGGGTTCTTAAGGACACTCGTGGTTTGCCTATCACGGCTTTTATTGCGGCTACTTTTTATAAGCTTAATAAGTATTTCTGCGAGCGCCGTGCGGCCGGTGAACATTCGACGGACGCTTTTGTCCCTAAAGTCAAAAATATGATTGCTGAAAATATAGATACAGCGCGGGGACATCATGTTGAAAGATTTGGACTCACAGAATTTGAAGTTAAAACTGAAGATTTCGACTACAAAGTGATCGTCAATGGAACAAATGTCGAATGTTCATGTTGTGAATTTTATCTAACAGGAATACCTTGCTCGGATGTCTTAGCAGTTTGTAGTACATCACATATGAGATTACCCTACCAGAATTTTTGTTCACCCTGGTATAGTACAGACTGCTATCGTGCGGCGTACGCACCACATTTTCATCCTGTTCCTGATAGACGGCACTGGCCACGACCCCAAGGTCCCCCGATTGTACCGCCTTCTATACGAAGGAAGAAAAGTCGTCCACGATCTACGCGTATTCGTAATATAATGGACGAGGGGGGTGGCCGACGAGGAAAATGCTCCATTTGTAAGCAGGCAGGCCATTATAGGAGCACTTGTCCACAAAATACAGAAATAATGCAACAAGGACGCTGGCGTATGATTTACACAATTATATTTATCTTGTCTTAATATTTAATTATTTTTAGCTATCATGTTACTAATATGTAGATTGCTTATTGAAGATGGCAGATCACGAGGACGCGGGGCCAGTTGATGCGTCTGTCTTAGTAGACCAGCATCGCCATAGGTCCGCCTTTATTAGGACTGAGGTAAGAGCTATAAATTTTTATTTTTTGAAATATTATAAATAAGTTAAATTGATGTAAGAGATAACTATATTTTTTTTGCATCACAGGGGTATCGTCCTGTCTTGTTCGCAGAGCATGGCCGCAAGATGAACCAGTGGGAGCTTGAACATCCAGCGGTAATAGATCTACTTCGCCAGTCAGGATTTTACGGGTTATCACGACTCCGACGATTGGTGCTGGATCAGGCTCTGCTGGGTGCCCTTGCCGAGAGGTGGAGACCGGAGACCCAGACCTTCCACTTCCGCCACGGTGAGATGACCGTCACACTACAGGATGTGGCGGTTATTTCGGGTCTCCGTGTTCATGGTGCGCCGGTCTCGGGATCCACGCTTCACGATTGGCCAGCTCTATGTATGGATTTATTGGGGGTGGTACCTACTCACATCAAGGGGTCTACGGTATCTCTAGATTGGTTATATCAGCATTTTCATCATATACCTCTAGATGCCTCTGCCGGAGCAGTCGCAGCTACCGCCCGTGCATACATTCTATATCAGATCGGATGTAGTTTGTTTCCAAACCCTAGCGGATATAAAGTTCATCTAAAGTGGCTACCACTTTTAGCTGACTTTGATATCTGCGGCGCGTATGCGTGGGGTGCTGCGACGCTGGCCTATCTATATCGAGCGCTAAGAGATGTCGCGCCGAACGGGAAGGCCGAATGTTGCTGTTTTGGGACCCTTTTGCAGGTATAAAATCTAATTTTTTGATTTCAGTATTATCTTTATATATTGGTATTGTATATTTTATTTATTATATTAACCCGTTGGCGTGAATTTACAGATCTGGGCTTGGGACCATATTCATATCGGCCGACCTACAGGCGTCCTAGCGCTGCCCGATATAGTCGATCGACCTCTGGGTTGCCGGTAAGATATTTATTTGATATAGTAGATTTTTGTATTTCAAATGTAATTGCAACTAATATATTTTTGTTATAATCTAGATGGGGCAACGCTGGAGGACTACGTTTTGGAACCAATGTCAGGACGTGTGACATTGAGTTTTATAGAGACGAACTAGATCAGCGAGAGGCGCAGGTATGTAGATGTTTTATTGAATACTTTAAGTATATTTTTCTTCAACACTTTTATATTAACTAATCATTTTGTCCATTAACAGGTTATATGGATGCCGTACACAGATGAGATTATAGATACATTACCAGATTTCTGTGTGCATGGCTCAGCGGTCTGGCGTGCAAGAACAGTCCTTATTTGCTTTCATATTGTCGAGATGCACGTGCCGAGATGCACGTGCCGGACCGAGTCCTGCGGCAGTTCGGTCTTCTCCAGCATATACCTCTCAATGTGGAGTCCATCCGACGCATCACATCACGTGGGCGTCCGGATGAGGATTGGATCGCATTTCATGCTATCCACATTGAGAGGTGGTCCGGGAGGCTAGAACAGATTTTTGATCAACTCTCGGCTGCTGGTGAGGACCCACTGCGTGCGGCATCCATATATATGCAGTGGTACTGGATGATTACGAGACGATGGATATCTCATCCAGTACAGCGTCCTCCGCTGATTTTTCATCCTCGTGGGCATGTCGAGAGAAGACTGGTATAATAATTTATATATATAAATTGTACATGTTTAACTTATTTAATATAAATTTAATTTCTAAATTAAAATGCAGGTCGACACACTACGACAGGTTCATACTATTGTCGGCCAGTTATTGCATGACCGACCGCCGGCTGAGTTCGCATATGGCACTTTGAGAGAAATGAACGAAAATATTCAGATGGTACTACAGCATGTACCATCTGAACCTACGGTCAGAGTATCAGGCGGACCTTCATATGAGGGAGCGACCTCGAGTCATCGGGTACCATTTAGCATAGAATTCAAATTAAGTTTTTAAATTCAAATTAACAAACTATTTACACTCTTTCAGGTGTCACGATCTTCATCTCCTACCATTCAGGCCCCGACGACAATTCCCTCGACGTCAGAGTCACTCCCGCCTCCTGTATCACGGATATCTTTTGCATCGACATATTCACGCCGTCATCGATCGTCATCATCGCCACAGGACATCCAGCATATTGCGGAGCAGGATGAGGGTGGTATCATCGAGGAGCTCGATCAGTTGGCAGCAATCGAGCATCTCGATGATATACCTATTATCGACCTTGTTGTTCCCCATGGGCGAGGGCGAGGGCGAGGGCGTGGACGTGGGCGTGGCCGAGGACGTGCTCAAAATTGAGCTTTTGAGTTCGAGGTTGTCGTATACACATTTTTGTAATGTTCATTTTTTGATGTTACTCAACTCTGATTTATGAATGTAATGATTGTTGGACCTTCATTTGGTGTTTGTGAATGTTGTTTTAGCTTTTTCAATGTTAATTGTCATTGCTTGCAACTTGTTGTACAAATTTGGGATTTTTTTAAAGTCGACTAAAGTAATGTGTGTAGGTCCAGCTAAAGGCGCAGAATGGCTCAGCGCCTTTAGTGTTCTGCACTGAAGGCGCTGAGTTGCTCAGCGCCTTTAGTGATTTTCACTAAAGGCGCTGAGCAACTCAGCGCCTTTGGTGTTTTACATTAAAGACGCTGAGTAGATCAACGCATTCAGCGCCTATAGAAGTTATCAGAACTTAGCCAATTTTCGCGAAAAATGGCCAAGTCCTCAACGCCTTATAGTATATGCTGAAGGCGCTGAATGAAACAGCGCCTTCAACACATTGTATGAAGGCGCTGAATGAAACAGCGCCTTCAACACATTGTATGGAGGCGCTGAATGAAAAAGCGCCTTCAGCACATAGAGTGAAGGCGCTGAGTCATTCAGCGTCTTCACAGGGTTTTTGTGAAGATGCTGAACGATTCAGCGTCTTCAGTTCATCTATCCTCCGTGGCGCCCTGCTGGCAAAAGGAGGGTTAGTTTTACAAAAAAAAAATTAAGAGGGTTATTTGGCAAATTTAGGAATTTCAGAGGGTTATTTTAAAAAATATCCCGATTTTATCTTTCTTTTCTTCGAATTAAAAAAAAAAAAAATATAAAATACAAAATTAGAGGAACAATTTTTCTCAAATGGTTAATGAACATTTGTAAGATTAATCTATATTGTTTTGAAGAGGGATCGTATGATAATTAGATTAACTATAATAGGACCGTTTGATAATTAAATTAAGTAGATCTATTTTCAACTTTTTATAAACTATAAATAAAAAATTAGCTAATTTTATATTTCTTTAAAAAAAGAGCATTATAATTATGAAATATTCAAAAATTATAAATAAAAATTTAAATTATAACATTTTTTACTTACCTAATAAGTAGATTCGATTTGCAACTTGTTTTCCTCTTTCTTAAGCGATAAAAGAAGGAAAAATAAAATTAAGAAGATATGTAAGAACTAAGAAGAAAGGAAAAGAAAGAAAAAAAGAAAGAAAGAGAGAGAGTGTAGAGGAGAAGATTTGTTGCGGGAGGAGGAGGGAGGAGAGAGAAGAAAGAAAAAGGAAGGAAAAACAAAAAAGATCCCATTCACGGTTGGAAAGAGAAAAAAAGGAAAAAAACAAAAACCAAGGTAGAAAGAGAAAAAAAACAAAAAAAAAAATGGCACGGTCCAACAAAAAATAAAAAAATAATAATAGGTGTGTTCTAAAAAAAAAAAAAGGAAAGAAACGGTACGACACTGTGCCAGCGATACCGGTATCGCCGACACGGGGGGTCCTAAGAGACCCCCTTTGTACCATGCCCCTATATTACGGGTACGGTATATGCCGCTCGGTGCGACACTTAATTCCTAGATTGCAGCATATCCATTCTGATATTAAGTACAATAGGCACACCCTCTCTACAGAAATTTTTATTTGTCAGAATTCATGGCATCAAAAATATAAGTATCGCAGCACACCACATGCCCTTCCTTGTGCTCATGAAATGCGCAAGTCCAGAGGGGCTGCTAATATTATCCAATGTGCTTCTAGCATAAGTTTTGAGTAGTCAATACTTTTTTAAAACCTTAAAACCATTTCATATCGGCATCATAAAACATAAAAATATGAGGTTCAAAAAATTAACAATCCGATCTCTAATTAGATAGAAGAAAATGAAAAAGGTAGACTGGAACAAGCCAAGTGATACTCCCATATTGTACCACTCCCTTTTGCGTGAAATTCGAAAAACCGAATTTTCGGCAATTTTGGTTAAGTCGCAGCAATTCTGTGCCGAAATTTGTGAAATCAGCTGATTTGGGGTGAGTTGGAGTTGGGCACGTAATTCGAGAATTTTGAAATCGAAATATGGAAATTGGGATAAAAAAGATTAATTATCTCTTTGAGGACACAATGGCAATTTACCTAATTGTTTTTTAAAGAGGTGTATTTCTTAGTGGCCTTGGATTAGATTAGGGATAGAGAGACCTAAACCCCAAATTAGCTCTTAACCTATCTTCCTCCTCTTCCCCAGCTGCCAGATCCACCATCTTCTTCCTCTTCCTCTTCCGTCCGTACACCCTTGCGCCGACGAAGCCGGAGCCGGAGGAGTCCCTCAGGCCCCGCCACCAGAGTCCTCGCGCCCCCTTCCCTCGACCGCGCGCTGCACGAGGAGCCAGTGCCGTGGCCTGCGCGCGCCACGCGTGAGAACCGCCGCCGCGGCCTTGAACACTCAGGCTGGGCCTGATCCAGCCCCTAGCCGCCGCTGCTGGATCTGGGCGCTCGCCGCACGCAGTAGCCACGCCCAGCCGGGCGGGTCTGGTCGCATCGCACCTTGGGCCAGCCCGAGCGGGCCCAAGCCGCGCGCTGGGGAAGTCGCGCCGCTAGCCCGCAGCCCTGCCTCCCTCCGGAGCGTCCAGACGCCCTCTTGTGGCTGTGCACGCCCAGATCCGAGTACAGAGCCTCCTCTCTCTGTTGATCTCTCTTCCAACCGTGCGATCTTTCTCTGTTGCTCTCTTTCCATCTCTCCCTTGTTGGCTGAGGCTTGGGCTGATCTGAGCTTGCTCTCTCTCTCTCCGTCTTGGACGTCGCAGCGACTCCGCCAGGCCCCCAAATCGCCTCAATTTGCGTGTCGAGCTGCGCCACCCCCGACGAAGTAAGATTTTTGGTGTTTGACTTGATCCAGAAGGCTCCTCGGTTATCGCTTTCGCTCCGGACAGCGAGCGAGGCGTTCCGTGCATCGAGATCTACCAACCCTCGCCGCCGGTTCGCCTTCAAAGTGTGCGGTTTTCGATAAAAGTCGTATTTACCCGTTCTTTAATTTTTTGTGCAATTATCGGAGCATTTAGGACCCGAAATGCTAATCGACCACACGGGTCGCCTCGGGCGGCGTCCACGAAACCTTTGGACTATTCGTCCAAGATCCGCAGCCTTTGTGGAGTATAATCAGGGTTCCGAAGCCGTTTCCGACAATTTCGGGAACCTGTTTCAGCATAGTTGTACTTAATTGTAACTGTTAACCCTAGATCTAGTGTTTGCTGTCCGGGTACTCGTTTTGGTGCGTTTTGGGACAGCGGGTGACTTATTTAATTGTTTGGGACCTTTCGGAGCGGTTTAGAGGTTGCGGGTGTGTTTCGAGGAAATTCCGAGAATTTTCGGTGGGCTCCGGGAGCCCGGTTTAAAGAATTTTTCTTCCGACGGCTTTGGAATTGAGACATGGGTGATTTTGAGTCGTAGAGTCTAATTTTGACTCAGTAGACCTTTTGCAGGTCCGATCGGTGAGCGGGAGCATCGTGGGAGTTAGGTGCTTCGCCGATTCAGGTGGGTACTTCGATCCAGAGTTGGTTCAGTGGTGCATGCTCGGTGACATTCCTTCCCCTATGTTTCCTTTCTTGATTACACACTTTGCATGTTGAGCACTTGAGCACCACACACTTTGTTCATGTTTGCTCTACTTTCCTATTTGCATCATGACCTAGAAGTAGAGTGGTATTCTGTGATTGCTACAGTTCATATGACATGATTATAGCACATGATCTTGAGACATAGCATGATTTGGTGACTTCGTGATTTTTGACATCCCGTGTCTATTGCATGATGTTCGAGTTATATAGACCAAATAGATTGGTGACACCGTGACATTCCTTCGGGAATAGTGGACTTGATTGGTCGGTGACATATTGAGATTGTGGTATGACTTGTTAGATTCGGTCAGTGATTCCTCGTTGATTCTATCTCGGCTATTTGTCGGCAGTTGGCCATTGAGCATTTTGCATTGATCGCCACAGCTCAGAGTGCATTTCACGTACACCAGCAGTCTGATCCACTGCAAGAGGGTGTTCTTTTCCGGAAAGGTAGCCGTACTTCCGACCCGTGAGCCCGATGCAGACCCTGCTAGGGTTACATGCCAGGGAGAGCGGTAGTGGTTTCGCCTGAGGTCTTCAAACCAAGATGGCATGCGATTGGGTGATTTGTATTATTCATCGGTTTGATGCATTATCATATTGATTATTCTTTACAGTAGCGGTTATTTATGCATCGATTGGTAGTTATGGTTCTCTCCAGTCATGGTTGTTGCTGTATTCGTTGTCGTCAATTGGTATTGTTCATTAGTATCTTTCTAGTTTACAGTAGCTGTTATTCTGTTATTATTGCTTGATGTATCCCATTGCTACTGTATTCGGTTTATCTGTTCATTTTTATGCTTTCTTTTATTGATACTATATCTGACTTGCGATACCTTGTAACCGTTTGTTTTCTTTCGTTTGCTAGTGAGTACAGCTTGCTTTTGTCGGCTTGTGGTACCCACTGGGAGACCCTCGCAGGTTTCTCACTACCCCCCAGTTGCAGGTATTGCGGGAGGAGATGGTCGGGATGGTACGTCAGGCAACGACATAGCTAGAGAGCTTAGCAGTACCGAGAGTTTCATTCACTACCTTACAGTTCATTTTCTTTTTACTTTATCTTTACTTGTCGATGGGTTTAGATTTGTGGTGGTTCAGTTTATATTTGATTGTTTGCTTGGATTAACAACTACATGGACTAATAAGTGGATTTCTTGTATTTATGATCTCGTGGTTTTATGCAAAAATGTTTTCTACCCCTCATGGTAGTCGATTTTCAAAAGATTACGTTTCCATGTGGAAAACCGTTTTAAAAAGGATTTTGGTTTTCATTGCACTAGTAAATTTCAGATAAGGTTCCAGTGTGGGGAACATTTTCAAAAGATAGGAAATTAGGAATGCTTGATAACCTGTGCATATGCATCATCTGCGGCAAGGATCATTTAGCTGTATGTGCATCCTTTGTGAATGCGGTAACTTGGTGTGAGTTGAAATTGGCGGTTGTGAAATTGTACTTTGTGTGACGCCGTGCAAATATAGGGGAGGTTCTGTCCTCGTGTACAAAAAAATTTTCTGTATTTGTGGCGGGTCTGTGCGCGTCTCGGGGTGCATTCAAAGGTGTTTAACAAAAAAAAAAAAAAAAAAAAATCTACGATTTTCCGCTGTTCTCCTTAAAATGTATTTACAGAAAAGACCCCGGGGTGTGACACTCTTCTTTCTCATCCTAATCCTTGTATTACATACTGCAGCAAACTTTTTCTCCTTTGCTTTTCCTACCCTCCCATCTCTTTCCTATCATATTTCCCTCAGCTAGAATTCACTAAAGAAATAATTTTCTAACACATTAGCATTCAAAGCTTTTAAACTATCCACAAGCAAAGCTTCATCTTTTATCTCCGTTTCCTAACAGAAAATCGAGAAGAGCATAATTATTATTGTGCACTTGATAAAGGGTTTACATGTTTCTCATTTTCCTTAATCCCCTAGTCTTCTTCATATATTCAAGAGTCAAGGGCTACTATATTAACGCAATCTTTCTAACAAGTTCAAGATAATCTTTCTAACAGGTTCAAGGTAAGATAGTTAATTACTTTTATCTTCAATAGATAGAAGAGTATTATAGTGACACCTATTGGTTTCTTATCAACTCAAATTTAATCACAGTTTTCCTTATTTTAGAATTGTATCGGAAGAATTTCTCCTATGGAAGCTCTAATAATAATCAGACTACTCTTATTACTCTGTGTTACTCGAAGAGACGACTATTTCAATTTATGCATTTGTTTCCAAGAAAAATGCGACTTCACTACTTGTTTTTTCTCAAATCACATTTATACAGCCAACATAATTGCATCTCCAATTTCTGAATCAGTAGAGGAAGGAGTTTAAAAATAAATCAACAAATAAGTATCTCTTACAGTTGCCACGGCAATTGTATACTTCTTTGGAATGATCATCTTCAAGATAAATGGCCAGAGAATATGCTGGGGAAAAAAAAAGAAAACGGAAACCAAAATATTACCGGCATGTAAAACTCTTAAACCAAAAATAAGAAAAATATATAATAAAAACAATTAGAACACTAATTTGCATTAATATTTTAAAAGAAGAATTTACGAACTTCATAAACAACATGCATTACCTCCATCTCAGGAATGGTGATGGCTAGTAAAAGGAGACCTTTTTCACAAACCGCTCTGAGTTCCACAGGACTAACAGGCCCTATTATAACCTGGTAGTAAAATTATTTGTCCATAATGCTAATCACTAGAAATAAGTAACAGTCAAAAAAAAGAAAAAAAAAATTGTTAATCTCTTGAGACCTCCAATCTATTATATAGAAAGGGTCCACGTTTCCATGCAACTTCTTTAGACTTGAAATCATCTGTGTTCTCATCTGATATAGCACAATGTCGTATGAGGAATTCAACGGCTAACTCTCCAGGATGTCCGCTCAAGTAGCAGTGTGAAGCCATAACAACAATCAACTGAAACAGAAGTAAAGAAATAAGTAATATGATTCTATATATTGAATGTACAAAAAACATAACAAGTTGATCACCAATAGGCAACAAGGACGATAATCATATAACGAGTTCTATCAACCAAATGCATCTAAAGGGAATGTCAGAAGAACACCTCGGCAAGTGCCTTTCGAACACCCAAGCTATGCTCATCTAGCAGCAAGGTCACAACTTCAACAAGCGAAGTTCTTTTACCATGCCAAACTTCCAACAACCTACAGAAATGAAGCCTTGGTCATCAAGATCATTTGAAGGCTGAATTGACAAGAAAAGAATAAGTAAAATTACAAAGGCAGCAGAAACCTGGGCAATAAATGTTTTATCACACAAAGTGCCCCAATTATGGATGCTTCATCTTTTGACTTGCATTTCTGTTTGCAAGAGATAAAATGATGTAAACAACAGATAGCAAGAAAGTAAAGACGCATGTGACATCATTACCGGTTTTGGTTTTCTTTTTAAATATTAATTTTATATAAATTGATATACTGGTGGAAGGACTTTCCTTTTGTTGTCATGGCATGTTAGCTTGTAATGCACCCCGGCAAAGTGATGGCTAACAACTCGTTTAAAAGAAACAAAAAAAGAAACAAAAAATCTTGGAAGCAAAAAAGTAGTTGCTTCCAAATTTTTGTATTTATGTTGCCAAACAACCACCATTCCCTCCACTATTCATATAGAAATTCTCTTTTTAAAAAAAAATGGCAATTATGCCAAGTGAGGCCTAAGTTTGCCAAACTTCAAGAGCTGAAACATGCTTCACTATCAATAACCTACATAAAAATTAGAAATTCAGGAAAAAAGCAAAACAAGTGAAGAGAAATCTGTACTATTGACTCACATTTAAAAGGAAGAGACAAAGATCCTCAGGGTACACTGAACCAATCACCAAAAAGCAATGCTGAATTTCATTATATGTCTGCAAGCATAAATGTTACTTTTTTAGATATTAATCTAAAAAGGAATAGTAAATCATCAAAAAACATCGTGATTTGCTTGAGTAAGCTGCTCACGGACAAAATGGATATCAAAAATTACAATGCAAGCTGCCAAGTCACTACAGTAAATCACAAAAATGCATTAAAAGAAATAAAAATAAAAACCAAATTCTGAAAACATAAGATATATATAATAACTAATAAATAGATGGACATTACGCTAGAAGTATATAACAACAGGCCATTGAAAACATGCAGTCCAATGTTTCAAATTCCACCTAAAATGCACTTATTGAATGTAAATAATTGACAAACAGAATAACAGAAAGACTGTCCCCAGCCACCTAGAAAATATTATAAGACAAAAAAGAAAAAAATAATAATAATAAGCAAGAAACTATGGGCCAGAGTACCACATCAGAAAACATAGGACATATTACAACATTTTCTTCCATCGATGTAAAAGAGAAAGATACTTTAATATGTTATAAATTTCTAATTAAAAAGAGCAAAAGAGCTTGGCAAAATGAAACACCTTCAGTCCCATCGAGAAGTCAGTGCGCTCGTCTTTGGTATTGTTGATGTATGCTACTGGAAGAAGAGTGCATAAGGTAATGGTAAGTTCCTGCAACACAAATGATATGATATGGCAAATAGGTCCAAATATCCTCGCATACCACAAATGTGTTCAGATGTAACATGTAGGGCTGTAAGCAATAAATTAAATCAACAAAAGGTTTCACTAATATCTAAATAACAAAAGTTTCTTGAAATCTATGTAGACATATCAAAAGAAAATGAGAAAAACTGAGACAGTTTTGGTTACAGTTTCAGTACATACAATTATCTCATAACAAAAGAAAGCTTCCTACTGAGTCTCTAAAAAGATTCCAAAGATCATGACAGTCCAGGAATTATTAATATTATCAAATTAAGTCGCTAGTCTTTCTTAAATTTAAAGAAATCCAAGTGTCAAATGCATATCACTTAACACATAAAGAAAAAGTGTATTTCTACATGCCTCAAAATCAAGCAAAGGAGGACCACTTTCAGACAGCAAACAGGCTGTCAGAATATTATGAAGGCTACGCGCAGCAACAAATGCAATCTCTTGCTCCTTCTTACACCTGACTCCACCACCCCCCCAACCCAAAAAAAAAAAAAAAAGAAGAAAAAAAAAAACAAAGAGAGAGATTAAATGGAAACTTTCCCAACATTTTATCATGCACCTTACTTAATAACATATGATGACAATAGGGAACAGCAGAATACTCACAAATCCAACACTGTCAGGATAAGTCTTGGCAATGCTGCCTTCAACTGTGAGCGAGTAACTAGACCAACCATTTCTCCTAAGGCCTCAGCAGAAGATAGTCGCACCTGATCAAAAGGATTTGCACAAAACGTCACTATTAAAATATGATACAATATACACGGGCTGAAGAACTAACGTATAGCATGCCATGAATAAAAGAACTCCATTTTTAAAGATATCCAGCTACAAAAGTTCCAATGTGTACCCAAGTGGATATTTTGATAGCAATAAGTAAATAATTTGAAAACAAAGTAGTGATATCAAACATACATTGGCATGCAAAATAATTGGAATTATCAATATTTCTACTTGCTATAAATTATTTTACATTTGATGACTGGATAAAAACAACAGATGCCTACCTAAACAACAACTTATACACAAAAGAACCAAACCTAGGGAAATAAATAGTAGTGCAGCCTATACCTTCAGATCACGTGAACTTGCCCAGGCTCTCAGAAGTAGTTCAAAAACAGAATTCATGAAAGACCTGTAAAAATTCCAATATATATATATATATATATATATATATATATATATATAGAACATAAGAAAACACCATATATATTTGTATTTACGATAATTAAAGAAACTTTAAAGTTTAAACAAACAAACTTACATTACATCACTGTCGAGAAGTGGTTCCGAAGGAAAATCACTAAGGTATTGAGATGCAGCCTGACACCAGCACTTAAAAGCTGGAAGCCAATAACCCAAATTGATGAACCAGAGAAAATATATTAATGAAATTAACGATAGCCAAAGAAAAGTATTATGCCAAACTTAACATTCATGATTAACAACAGTGGTCAAATAAAAGTTTCTACATATAGTCAGTTGTAAAGAGACAGTACCATTGGCAAAAACAGGTCGCTGGGAGTCTCGTACATTGCCAATAATTGGTAAAACACGTAAAAGCACATCCTTTAACCGTCGAGTGAACTGTAAAGCTTCAAATAGACAAACAGAAATAGAACTATTTCAATTGTCACATCCATCACAGAGAAGACAAGTCAAAGAAAATCAGGCAAATGTTTAAGTTTTAACCTTCTACAGAAGCAAAATCAGCAAGTATTTGAACCATGGCTGGTAAAGCTGAATTAGGCCCAGATAGGTGAAGAAATACTTCCTCCATCATCTACCAAGCAAAAAGCCCAGAGAATCAACAAAAACATGACTGTTACATAAAGAAAAGGGGAAAGAGCAGGCAACAGAACACTAGTACCAATCAACCAGAGAGTGAGAATGGAAGATGGTGCTTATTCAAGTAGAGCATGGCTAAACACAAAATTCTATGTTACGATTCTGGCATTAGGGTTTCCACAGGACTTTACGTACTTACCTATAGATGTCAGAACTGTAAAAGCTTTATGTTAATTTGTAACGTAAAAATCCACTTCTATAAGTAGAAAGCAAAGCCAAAATACTAACGAGTGCCATAATCTCTAACACAAACAGTCTGCTCAAAGTAGAGGTAAACAACTACATGCAACGGAAAGATCAGAGAATGGGAGGGAACCAACCGATCAGGTTGCTTATTTGTTAGATTATAAAACTAAGCATGTCAAAAGCAGTTGTGATATACAAAGGAGAAAACTGATAGATCTAACCCAAAACCCAACAAACAATAAGATAGGCAAAGAATAGATATTAAATTTGAGTCAAGGTTATATTCCAACATCACTTGACTTCTTAGATCCAGCAGGTATTCCAAGGCCGCAATCCGACATCTCGAATAAGCAATTGGCCCACATTTAAAGAGTCTCACATGATAAATGCTTTGATGTAAACTTCTACTTAGTTCCTTTCGATAAACAATGCCATCAAATAGAAGTCAACTATATAGAGGAAAAAAAGACCTGTTTCAAAGAAATGCTCATGTTCAGTGGAAAAACTTACCAAGTCGGGAACATGTGATCCAATTGAAACAAGAAGACTAGCAGCTGATCTTTGCCAATCAGCATTGAAATCCTAGACAACACACAATACATCAATTGATCAAAACATGTGACATAAAAACATTTGGAGAAAAAGATTTATGCACATTTTATTTATGAACTGTCATAATTGCATTCCAACTATTATGTCATTAAAACAACTATCAAGAATACCCATAGCACCAACCAAAATGGTTCCAGTTACAGTAAGGTACTGCTGTAAATAGAGGACTCATCATGGACTATGATCCAGCTTTAATGTAATCGTCCTACAACAAACTATATTTTCTTTGTTCAAGGTATAGTAGTAAATTCTCTTATTTATGTTTACATCATGAATTGTCCACGCCCAGAATGCTTAAGATTGCACATACCTCGATGACAGGTTATTGGCATGGTATGAGGATATCTACATCTACAATATTTTAATAGGATGCTAGTTACAATTCTCACTCCCCACTTATTTTGTATTTTGTTATGTTGAATAAGATTGGGGTGCTTCCTAAAAGGCTAAAACCCAACCTTCTAAAACTTTGTCCACGTGATCTGATAATCAAACTTAGAATTAGCAGCAGTTTGCTAGCAGCACATAAGATGTGCCTTTCACTGCATGCCACACACATACCATGCTGGCCCGCGACCACCACAAACCGCCGAATGACACGACATACCTTGATTTACAACAATTTGTATTTATTCTCTCTTCAAGTTTCTCTTTCAACTGCTAGCATACCAATTGTTTCTAATTATTTGTTTTTGCAATTTATTTAAGTTAAAGTAACCCCTGCTTCTCTAAATACATTGTATTTAAGTGCATCTATGACTAGTTTGGATCACAACAATAATATGTGATACATCCACAGCGGTCCTTTATTTTTCAATAAGTTCTAAATCTACCTTTAGAGCTAAGCTAGGTGTTATTTTAGCTCCTGCATGCAAATCTGAGTTCTACTTTACTCTCTCTTCAAAGAACAATTACAAAAAACTTTGGGATTCTCTCCTATTTCTTACAAATTCATACACAATCAAAAGTTACAAATCAAACATTTACTAAAACCATAGAAAACAGGTAGTCAAACCTGCTAAGTGAAAATAAGGTCTCCATATGTACTAGAGAAGGGTAGTGTGAACGAGGAACAATGCAATAAAAAAACCTTCTCTCAACAAAACTCATGGGTTAAGGCAGAGAAGAGACAATACCGTGGAAAACCTTTTCACAACAAAACTCATGGGTTAGTGCAGAGCTGAGATAGTCAGATTATTTCATCACAGTGATAATCCAACATTGACGGGCAAACAAAGCATTCTATGGGCTATTCCGATGCATGAATGATTTATCCGCCCCCACATCCACCAACTTGCTCAAGGATTTGTTGGTTCACTTGGTTGTTGAAAGGCACAAAAAGATGTCTAAAATTGAGCAACAAGAAAGAAGTAATCCCATTTCTAAACTGCACCTGGAATGCACTATCCTAAAAAGTCATTTTATTAGAACTATGCAATGAACCACAATCAGACTTTCTATGATAAAACCGCCAATGAAAACCCAATATTCAGACAGACTATCACCGTGTAAATTGTTCCAAGATCCAAATGTGCCATTTAGATACGGTCATTTGACATCACATCTCAAGCTTCTAGAACAAAATTAGATTGAAATGAAAAACAGAGAAAAGACAGAAGCTTTGATATTTCACAAATAATGCCCATTTTCTGATCCATCGTTCAATGAGTTATAACAACAAGACAACAACAAAATTGACCTAGGTTCCTAGCACAGTTAAATTATCTGTTTCCATCCCCAGTGTCTAAGGGCTTGTTGCACCAATCATTTTACGAGGCGAACAATTAGCACAGCTTATTAGTCAAGCAAAGACCGGTTTAAATCTAATCTCTCTCAGAACACAAAATAGTATTAACCAACTCATTTTAACTCAAAATAAAGATTGCCCAAAATGGCTCCTTTCCTCTCCGATTGAGTTACCATACCTTCGAAGTGACAATTTCTGCAGTCGCAATCTTCGCGAGCTTTGCCATGTAGGTGGCCTCCACATTTTTCTGGTCCATTGCTCGCACCGCGCAAGCCATCACACTAAACACCCCGGCCAAATTGCCGAATCTCTGCGCAGCACATAACACCCTGATCAAATTATAGCCCTACCAACTCTCTCCGATTAATACAAAAATATAACAAGATAACGTACCCTACGGCCTCCTCGGGAAATCGCAGAGCAACAATCCAGAACCAGTAGCGGGTTCCTGCACAATTCGACTCGTCAATTCGATTGGATCGCGATAGAATGCGAGATTAGGGAAACAAACGGGCGAGTGTTTACAAGGGAGCGATCTCCTTGAGGGCGTCCAAAGAGGCCTCGCGGACGACGGGGGACTCATCGGCGAGCGAGGAGACGAGCACCTGCACGGCTTCTGGGGACAGAAGAGAGAGGAAGTGAGAGGAGGAGATGAAAATGATGAAGGAGAGATCGGGGCGAGAGAATTTTACCATTAACGGGGACGGAGCCGGAGGAAGAGGACGCCATGGATGATCCCACGAAGAGAGAGATCGCGAGAGAGACGGAGAGACAGGAAGAGAGAAGAGGGCGGGGAGAGGTGGTGACAGCGCGGCGCGTGGGCCAGAAGATGTTTTGGCGTTTTTTATCCACAACTCTTCAACTCATATAAGTTTATATACTGAATAGCAACACTATTCATACACCCATTTATTGAGAATGTATAATGTATATTTTATTTTAGGGGTAATTTTTTATATATTCTTAAAAATTTCTCCGTTTTCAGATTTATCCTTCTTAGAAGGCTAATATTAAAACTATCCTTCTTACGTTCCAACTTCTTTCCAAAATACCCCTGAAGTACCGTTTGGAACTGCCGTTATCGGTGTGTAATTACTATTTTGCCCTTTCAAATATACCCTAAACCCTAAAACTCTAAAAAATCCTAAACCCTAAACCCTAAAACTCTAAACCCTAAACCCTAGAACCCTAAAAAACCCTAAATCCTAAACCCTAAAATCCTAAACCCTAAACCCTAAAACCCTAAAAAATCCTAAACCCTAAACCCGGGCAAAATAGGTATATCTGATAGTTTTCAACTCCGATTATTATTTAACTCTAGTTTAACTCTAGTTAACTTAACAAAGGGAAACGGTAGGGATATTTTTAATAACGGTAGAACGTATGAAGGGTATATTGGAAAGAAAAAAATAAGACGGGTACACAGGCAATTATCCCTTTATTTTATTTATTTGGTGAAAGTTTTACGGCGAGTTAGCCCGTTTGGCCTAGATTTTAAAAAAAATAATTTTTTAAAATTGGTTTTTGTTTGTAAAATTGATTCTGGTCAAAAGCTGTAGAGTACTGTTTGGCTGAGTTTAGATAAAAAATAATTTTTCTCATATGATTTTTTAAAACTGTTTGGTTCAATTTTTTCTTTATTTATAAATAATAAATTTTTTTCTAAATTTTATTTTAAAATAATTTAAATTTTAAAATTTAAATTTCAAAAAATAATTTAAAAGTTGATATTTTAATTTAAAATATAAATTTTAAATTTTAAATTTTAAATTTTTAAATTAAAATTAAAATTTTTAATTTCAAATTTAAAATCTAAATTTGAAATTTAAAATTCAAAATTTAAATTTAATAATTAAATTTAATAATTAAATTTGAAATTTAATCATAAATTTGGAATTTGAAATTTAAAATTTAAAATTATAAAATTTAAGATTTAAAATTTAAAATTTAAAATTTAAAATTGAAATTAAATAGTTAAATTTAAAATTTAAAATTTGAAATTTAAAAGTTAAAATTAAATTTAACTTTAAATTTTAAATCTAAAATCAAAATAAAATTTGAAATTTGAATCCAAATTTTAAAAATTTGAATCCAAATTTTGAATCCAAATTTAAAATTTGTAACAACCCGGAAAATTCGCAACCAGACTATGATGAAAATACTCTAAGTCGAGGACAGCGATGCAGAGGTTGGTACCGGTGGGGGGAAATTTAGGAGAAGGAGGTTTAGAAGGGGAGTTTAGAGGGGAGGAGAAAAATAAGAAGAAGAAGACGACGACTTTAGAGAGAAAATTTTAATAATTCTATTGATGCCCTCCTGTATTACATTGTATCTCCATATATGTGCTATCTAAGATGCTATAAAGATGTAATTTGCTACAGTCTGGGGGTACAGTTGCAAAATTGTAATAAAGTGAGATTGGGCCTTTAGGCCGGCATTTTGGGGGTTGTGGGTTTCCGTGTCTGGCGGCCCAACCGGAGGGAACTCGGATTCTCCACCCGCTTCTGCTCACTCGAGCCGCTATGCGGATCTAAGTATCTACTGAGGGATCCTCCCATCCACCTCATCGCGAAGCCTCTAGATCCTGTCGCCCTTTCTCCTTCTCTGTGTTGATGCCCTAGCTTCTCCCTCACCGAACATTGCTCCTCTCCATCTGCTGCTGTTTACTTATTTTCTTCTAGCTATGTAAAGTAAACTGCTACTTTTACTCCTCTACTCCTAACTATTCTTATTCTTGCAGGCTTAACAATCCCCCTCCCCTTCAAACGATCCTTGACCTCAATGATCGAAGTCCGAGAACTGGGACTTCAAAAACCTGTAGTCCTCCCAAGTGGCCGCTTCTTTCCCCAAGTTTTCCCACTTTACCAAAACTTGGCTTGCCGCTCGGTTGCCTCGCTTCACCATGCGCCTCTCCAGTATCTTCTCTGGCCTTGCGAGCAGTTGGCCATCTTCTCCAACCAGGGGAACCTCGGGAGTTGTGGCCGCAGTTGCGTCCGGCGGCGGGGCCCTCTTTAACAGGGACACATGAAATACCGGGTGGATTCGGGACCCTGACGGTAGCTGCAAGCGGTAAGCGACCTTCCCTATCCTCTTTGTGACCTTAAATGGTCCAAAGTAGCGAGCGCAGAGCTTCAAGTTGCTCCTGATGGCCACGCTCACCTGCCGGTAGGGCTGCAGCTTTAGGTATACATACTCCCCGATCTTGTATTCCTTATCAACTCTTCTTTTGTCGGCATTTTGTTTCATGCGGTGCTGGGCTTGTAGTAGCCGTTCCCTCAGTAGTTGTATCATCTTCCCCTGTTCCCTTCCCCATTCTTGCACCGTCGGTGAGACCTCCATGCCCAGGTTGACGACCAACCCGTTGGGTGGCGGGTGTCCATAGAGAGCTTGGTACGGTGTGATCCTTAGGGAGCTATGGTAGTTGGTATTGTTAGGATTTCCATATATATGGCCTAATTAATTATATTTAAATTTGGATTTACTATAGATAAGGTCAATCCTAAAAGATATAGAATTACTTGATATGGTATATCTTATCCCTTTCTCATCCATTTAAATTAAATAGAATCCTAATTAGACTTTGATGGGAAGTCGATCTGGAATCTATATAAATGGGTACTGGTCTTGCCACCTACTCATGTGCATTCTGGTAAGATTATCCATTAAATTCACACCATACGGAAAAGTGCCTGAGAAAGGAGGAGAAACCAGATTACCTAGTTCGGTCGGTACGGTTTAGTATTGCAACCGAATTTCTTGCTTCCGCTGTTTAATCAAGAATTTTTCTCGATGACGCTCTGTAAGTTATTTTACAGTTTTATTTATGATCCTGAATATTGGTATGTATTCGATTTTATTTTATACCATATAAATTCCATCAATTGGTATCAGAGACAGTTAGATAAATTTAATATTGTATGCTTTATTAAATTGAATTGAATAATGATGATTTTTTTTTTAAAACGGATTTTAGACTTTGAATCTAATTATATATAGTCAAGATTTTCTTGAAATATTGCCACGTCGTATGATTTGTTAAAGGCCATCTTATTGTTGTTGATGCGCTTTATTTTTCCTTTTTTTAAATTTGAATATCGTTATTTCTTAGTTTCCCAATTTTGAAAAAGACGTCATAAGGCCACTCGGTTTTGTTTATGTGTGACCTTACAGTACGACACCACTGCATCATTTTGGTTTGTCGTAATTTTGGGACTCTATGGGTTGTTTTGAATAAAATCCAATTAATTGAAGAAAAATAAATTTGTGGTTTGTGCCTTTTTTGGGTCCGAGGCAATATAATTCTTACGATTGTGGCTATCTTTCTTTAATTGGACTTTAATCTGTTATTAAAAACTTATTTATTTGTTCCGAATTCATAAAGTTTTTTTTTTAATTATTATGTTTATTAATTCATCTTATTTCGATTCATGAGTTAATAAAGTATTGTGAACATAAAGAATCCGTTCACATAAGGATTTAAATTTTGCATACAATATTAATTTATCATAAATTCTTTTATCTGATATTTATGGTGAAATATGAATATACATAAATTTTATGATTGCAATATTATATTTTAAATTATTGCATCTATACTTATGTATATCATAAAGTGTTATTTTGATCAGACATAACATGAAAATTAAATAATCATAATTGTTGTAAGATTATTTAAATCTAGACGCTAAGTTAAATTAATTTATTGTTTCGATTAATTAGGTGCAAGCCAAAGCGGCCCTAACTAAAGAATAATAAATTAATTTACTTTAAAGTAGCGTTCTTTTGGATAATTTTTATGTTAATTATACGGCACTAAGTCAAATTAATTTATTGTTTCAACTGTTCGGGTGCAAGCCAAAGCGGCCTCGTTCAGAAGAAATAGTGAATTAATCGCTTTAAAGAAGTGCATGTAAAAATTGCACCCTATTATTTTTGTTTAGTATGATTCTAGACATAAAGGTATATGGGTGGTGTAGGATGGTAACTTTCTTGTAACTCGTTTGGAGAAATTTGATGCTCATAATTCTGCTCCCAAAGGAGGTGTTGTGATGTCATATAAATTATATTTTTCTAATTTTGGTGTGGAATACTATGATGTGGTTTCTTATTAATAAAGACATGCATTTTATTTTTCAGCTATGACTTCATCCTTTGTTCCTATTGGTGATTCTGTTCTTATACTTAATGGTTCTAATTACTCGGAGTGAAAAGAACAGATTATGCTTATATTAGGGTGTATGGATCTCGATTTGGCTCTAAGAGAGGAAAAACCTCTTCCTCTTACAGATCAAAGTACGCCAATCCAAACAGCATCTTTGGAAAAGTGGGAGCGCTCTAATCGACTTACTTTGATGTTGATGAAGGCGCGTGTCGGTAAAAACATTCGGAACTCTATTCCTGAATGTAAGACAGCCCGCGATTTCTTAAATGCTGTGGAGCAACAGTTTGTAAGCTCCAGTAAAGCTTTGGCAAGTACCGTAATGAATAAACTGTCTTCTATGAAGTACTCCGGAAATGGCTCGATTCGCGAGCACATTATGGAAATGCGAGATATTGCAGCGCAGCTCACTGCACTTGAAGTAACCATCTCTGATTCATTCTTAGTGCACTTTATTTTTGTCACGCCCCATGGGGTTTGTTTTAGCGGAAACGATTCACAAAAGTCGAACATTTGACGTACAAATTTTTTTCTTGTAAAAGAGAACCCCTCTTCCCCGGCGCATGCCCAGACCCGCCACACATACAGGATCACTCTGTAAACGGACAGAGTCTCCCCTGTATATGCACGGCGTGGCGTTCAGTACATGTTCCAAACATACACAACCATTCAATCACAACAATTATTAACATACAACCAGCATTCTAATCTATTTAAAACGTATGGCCGATCAATTTGGAAATGATAAATCCACAGTTTTTAAAAGAGCGCCTATCCGGCGCTTACGTTTGAAAGCGAGTTTCGAAATCAGCATAAATCCACAAGGTTTTGAAAACGGTGCCCACCCGACACCCAAGTTTTGAAATCCCTTTCGCAATCCATAAAGCCACAGGGTTTTGAAACCAGTGCCCACACGACACTTAGATTTTAAAAAATGGTTTTCGCAATCTTTTCTTTGGCGTTTGCCTTTTTCATTTTCAAATGGCCAACAGAAATAAAAGGAAGAGTAACGTATAAGAGGGTAACTAAATGCAACCCATACCGACATCCACGCCGACCCCACGAGGGTATCTAGAACCTCTCACATAACTACAATGTAAATGAAATGCAAGAATGAAAGAACAAATACAGTCCAGGGTCCCCAGCGACCCAGCTGCTCCTGTCCCGTCCTCACCGCCGCCTACCTCTCCCCCCGGCTGAACCCTGTCACGAAGTGGGAAGTCAGTGACGTAAAAATAGTAGAGCAGGAGAATATAATAAAACAAACCGTGAAGACAACCGGAGCAACCACCCTCTCAAGGTGGAGAGGTAACCTGTACACCTGTATCCTGTAATACCCGGCCACGTCGGACAACTAAACCGACGGCCCATACCGTACCTGCAGAAACCCGACCACGTCGGACAACTAAACCGACGGGTCGCAACGCTCGCACCTCGGCGCCTCAAACCCCACAACTAATAAGGGGCCCCACTACGTCACCTCGTGGGTATACACGGGTCATAGACCACTTTTTCGGAAAAGCGCACCTTTCGCGGTGGCCAAACCGCGGGTGCGCGTGTTGCAGCCTCGAGCACAGTAGCCACAATGCATGAACAATGGTAAGATAATAACATGTGTAATCAAGGTACTCTACTAACAAGTATAATCTAAGATAAAGCAACAGCATGTAACATCAGGAGCATAATACACCTAACTACTAAAGTGTGGCGATTACATGTAGCATCTAAGATACGATAATCGGCGGCAGGTAAAGTGAAACGATCACATGTAGTATCTAGAATAAACGGTCGTCGGAATCGATGCTAATTAACACATTCAACCCACCTGTCGCTAGTAGAAAACCACGCTCGGCTCCCCGCGTCCCGGCGCGCTCCCCGAAGCTGCAAAAACGGGATCCCCGGGCGGGGAGATCAAGAACCTTTAAACGCGAAGTAAAGGAAAGCCCCAACGTCAACCGGCCTCTGACGGCAGCGACCAAACCCCCCGCGCGCTGTCGTGCTGCCCGCGCGGCGCCCCCGCATGCGCGGGCGGCCCCGCGCGGTGCCCCCGCATGCGCGGGCTGCCCCGCGCGGCGCCCCGCATGCGCGGGTTGCCCGCGCGGTGCCCCCGCATGCGCGGGCTGCCCCGCGCGGCGCCCCGCATGCGGGTGCCCCGCGCGGCGCCCCCCCGCATGCGCGGGCTGCCCCGCGCGGCGACCCGCATGCGCGGGTTGCCCGCGCGGTGCCCCCGCATGCGCGGGCGGCCCCGCGCGGTGCCCCCGCATGCGCGGGCTGCCCCGCGCGGCGCCCCGCATGCGGGTGCCCCACGCGGCGTCCCCCGCATGCGCGGGCTGCCCGCGCGGTGCCCCCCGCATGCGCGGGCTGCCCCGCGCGGCGCTCCGCATGCGGGTGCCCCGCGCGGCGCCCCCGCATGCGCGGGTTGCCCCGCGCGGCGCCCCGCATGCGGGTGCCCCGCGCGGCGCCCCCGCATGAGTGGGCTGCCCGCGCGGCGCCCCCGCATGCGCGGGCTGCCCCGTGCGGCGCCCCCGCATGCGCGGGTTGCCCCGCGCGGCGCTCCGCGTGCGGGTGGCTCGCCCCTCTCCTTCTATCTCCGACGAATCAAGAAAGCCCCCCTCCCCCTCGTTCGTAACGAGAAACGACAAGGAAAGAAAAAGAAAGCACGGCTCACCTTGTTTTCGTCGGTACCGGGCGAAGGAGAGGGATCGTCCTTGTAGCGTTCGTCGGATCTTTGCGGGGAGGCGATCAATCTCTTCTCCTTCCACGCCGGCCGATGGGAAGGGCAAGGGTTTTGGGGAACCGTTCCTCGTCCACGCTCGGATATCCTACGTCAAGGCGAGGGGAGGCGAGGTATATGAAAACCTAATTCCCCAGGCCGACTATTTAGTCGTTTGGGCGTAGTGGATTTTGGACCCCAAATTAAGATTAACCACTCGAGCGACTGGGAAAAGGGGTGTTTAAATCCCATACCTCAACTGATCGACCAGAATCGATCTGATTGCGAACCAGAGTTCGGTCTGCCCCCGGTAATTGTGTATGTCACCTGGGCTGCGGTACCAACTTCCGGAATTTATTCTGGGAGATCCGGGGGTCGGAATCCAAAACCGATCGCACCGCCGGTCTCCGTTTCGCGAGCTTTATTAACCAAAAATTCCCGCGAGCCCCGATCATCTGCCCAGAAAATAAGGAAAAGTTACCCTCGGGCCCCTATTGTCAGCAAAACGGTTCAGTAAAATTAATAGGAAGCCCGGAAAGGTAAGATAAAACCGCGGTTATCACAATTTTGAACTCCTTACCATCTGAATATGGACCATTTCAGATCTTTTATAACACACATAAGGATAAATGGTCAATCAATGAATTGTTGACTATATGTGTGCAAGAGGAAGGCAGATTGATACAAAAAAAATAAAATACAGTTGACTTTGTTTCTCACAAGGGACAAATAAAGCGTACTAAGAATGGTAAAGGCAAGAATGGCTCGAAAAAGAAGAACTTGGAAGTCATGTCTGGTTCACAAAGCCAATCAAGTAATTGGACTTCGAAGTGCTTCTTTTGCAAGAAAAAGGGTCATATAAAGAAAGACTATCTAAAGTATCAGAAATGGCTCCAGAAGAAAGGTAAGTTTCTGGTTTTGATGCATGAGTTGCATTGAGTTTCTGTTCCATCTAATACTTGGTGGATTGACTCTGGTGCCACATGCCATGTGGCGAATTCCGTGCAGGGATTTCTAAACCGCAGGAAACCCAATAAAGATGAAGCCACTATCTATACTGCTGAAGGAAATCCAACTAAAGTTAAATTTGTAGGAACATTTAGATTAGTTCTTTCTGGTTGTTATGTTTTGGATCTAAGTGATACTTTTTATGTTCCAAAATTTTCAAAGAATTTAATTTCTATTTCGAAACTTGTTGGTTTGGGATATAGTTTCAATTTTGATAATAAAGTTTTTTCGTTATCCTACAAATCTGAGATAGTTGGCTCTGGTGTTTTGGAAAATAATCTATATAAAGTATCTTTAGATCATTCGTATAGTGAAATCCTTCTTACCATGCACGGAAATGTTGGATCAAAACGTGGCATTAATAATGAAAAGTCATCCATGTTATGGCATAGGAGGTTGGGACACATATCGAAACAGAGAATCCAAAGGTTAATTAGAGAAGGAATTTTGGATGATCTTGACTTCTCTGATTTTGGAACGTGTGTGGACTGCATAAAGGGAAAGCAGACCAAAACCTCCTCTAAAGGTGCCAAAAGGTGTGATGGAACATTAGAGCTGATTCATACGGATATATGCGGACCTTTCCCTCTTACGTTTACTGGCCATAAATATTTTATCACATTTACTGATGACTACTCTCGATATGGCTATCTTTACTTGCTTAAAGAGAAATCTGAAGCATTAGATGCCTTTAAGGCATATAAGGCTGAAGTAGAGAATCAACTCGAGAGAAAGATAAAAGTGGTCAGATCAGATAGGGGTGGTGAATATTTTGGTAGACAGACAGATAAAGGCCAAATTCCTGGGCCTTTCGCTAGGTTTCTAGAGTAGTGCGGGATTGTTCCACAGTACACCATGCCAGGCACACCTGAGCAGAATGGTGTTGCTGAAAGAAGGAATCGCACATTAATTGATATGCTCAGGAGTATGATCAGTAATTCTACCCTTCCGATATCATTGTGGGGTGAGGCGCTCAAAACTGCCATATATATTCTTAATCGGGTCCCTACTAAGGCTGTCACTAAGACTCCTTTTGAGCTTTGGACATGTAGGAAACCCAGTTTAAGACATTTTCATACATGGAGTTGTCAAGCTGAGGCCAAATTGTATGACCCACAAATAAAGAAATTGGATCCTCGAACCATTTCAGGATATTTTATTGGTTATTCAGAAAGGTCCAAAGGGTATAAGTTTTACTGTCCATCACTTCCTATAAAGATTGCAGAAACTAAAACAACACGGTTTATTGAGGATGAAACAGTTAGTGGGAGCTCTGAACCTCGATTCGTTGAATTTGATGAAATTCAAGAGCATTTAGATTCTGTACAGAATATACCCATTATTGTTCCTAATAATTTGATGGTTCCAGTTCCAGTAGAACAACAAGTTATTTTGGAACCACAAAGTGAAGGTGAACCTATCATTAATAATCCACATCAAGATTTACAAGTGGATGATCAGATAGATTTAAGAAGATCCTCAAGACAGAGAAGACTGGCTATGTTTAGCGATTATATTGTCTATCTTTATGAGAATGGTCAGAACTTTGATGATCCTCTTAGTTTTTCCGAAGCCATAAATAGCAGTAATGCAACAGAATGGTACAATACCATGAAAGATGAGATTGAATCCATGAACCACAATAAGGTATGGGATCTTGTTGAGTTACCTATAGGAGTTAAACCTGTAGGATGCAAGTGGGTTTATAAAATCAAATGGGACTCCAAAGGTAACATAGAGAAATACAAGGCCCGTCTTGTGGGAAAAGGGTTTACTCAGAAAGAAGGCATTGATTATAAAGAGACTTTCTCTCCGGTATCGAGAAAGGAATCTTTCCATGTGATTATGGCTCTGGTTGCTCATTACGATCTCGAGCTATACCAGATGGATGTAAAAACTGCTTTTTTAAATGGAGATCTTCATGAAGAGGTATATATGAGTCAACCTGAAGGATTCTCACAAAAAGAAAAGGAGCACTTGGTATGCAAATTAAAGAAATCAATATATGGACTAAAACAGGCCTCCCGACAATGGTACTTAAAGTTTAAACAAACCGTTTTAACCTTTGGTTTTAAAGAAAACATTGTTGATCAATGTATATATCTGAAGGTTAGTGGGAGTAAAATAATTTTCTTAGTCCTTTATGTTGATGATATTTTGCTTGCCAGTAATGATCTCGGACTATTGCATGACACTAAAGAATTTCTTTTCCAAAATTTTGAAATGAAAGATTTAGGTGAGGCCTCATATGTTCTTGGTATTGAAATTAAAAGATATAGACATAAAGGTTTACTCGGTCTATCTCAAAAAGCCTACATAAAGAAAGTTTTGAAAAATTTTGAAATGCATAATTGTAAACCGAGTGTTGCTCCCGTTCAGAAAGGGGATAAGCTTAATGCTTTTCAGTGTCCCAAGAACCAATTAGAAATTGAACAGATGAAAACCATACCATATGCCTGTGCAGTTGGTAGCCTTATGTATGCACAGACGTGCACACATCCGGATATTGCTTTTGCCGTTGGATTGCTTGGCAGGTATCAAAGTAATCCAGGTATGGAGCATTGGAAGGCTGCTAAGAAAGTTATGAGGTATTTGAAGGGTACTTTGGATCATATGCTGATATACAGGAGATCAGATCATTTGGAGCTGATCGGATATTCAGACTCTGATTTTGCGGGATGCCCGGATACCAGAAAGTCTACAACTGGGTATATTTTTCTGCTTGCTGGTGGAGCGATTTCATGGAAGAGCAGCAAACAAAGTATTACTGCTCCTTCGACCATGGCTGCAGAGTACATTGCATATTATGAGACCACATCACAAGCTATTTGGCTTAGGAATTTTATCACAGACTTAAAGATTGTGGACTCCATTGCTCGTCCAATAAAAATTTTCTGTGATAGTTTAGCTGCAGTTTCCTTTGCCAATAACAACAAGATTACGACGGGGTGTAAACACTTGGACACCAAGTATCTTGTGGTGAGAGAGAAGATAAATGAAGGATATGTTAGAATTGAATACATCAGTACCAAGTGTATGGTTGCAGACCCAATGACCAAGGGGCTAGCACCTAGGTCATATAAAGATCATGTTTGTAGCATGGGTCTAATGAGTTCTTTTGATGTATAAGATTATGACATTATTTTATCTTTTTTCAATAAAGTTACAATTTTGATGCAGCTGTATTGGACCGTTTAATAGACATAAAGCTTGGTCTGTTAACGAATGGGCATTTAGTACTAGTTCATTCATAAAGTTGTGCCATATAAAGTGTTTGGCTAGGAGATGAAGATGACATGGTAATTATAGAAGAAAATTTTTAATATATAGAGGTGGACCGCCATAGTTCCTATCATTGTAGTCTTTTAGTTTGAGTTAAGGATCAAGTGAGTTCTAAGGTATTTGACCATAAAGTTTCCAATAATGAGCAATAAAGTTTGGAGTATAGAAATCCGTTCATGAAATATAATTAATATAAGCCAAGTGGGAGATTGTTAGGATTTCCATATATGTGGCCTAATTAATTATATTTAAATTTGGATTTACTATAGATAAGGTCAATCCTAAAAGATATAGAATTACTTGATATGGTATATCTTATTCATTTCTCATCCATTTAAATTAAATAGAATCCTAATCAGACTTTGATGGGAAGTCGATCTGGAATCTATATAAAGGGGTACTGGTCCTGCCACCTACTCATGTGCATTGTGACACCCCCGGAATTTGCAATAGTCCTATATATAAATGATATAATAGGACTAAAACTCTTAACCCGGCTATAGCATTTTGGATGGTAGCAAGATCCAAGAGGTTGTGAGAGTTAAGCGTGCTAGAGCTAGAGTAGTTCTAGGATGGGTGACCCCCCTGGGAAATGGGTCGTCACATGCATTCTGGTAAGATTATCCATTAAATTCACACCATACGGAAGAGTGCCTGAGAAAGGAGGAGAAACCAGATTACCTAGTTCGGTCGGTACGGTTTAGTATTGCAACCGAATTTCTTGCTTCCGCTGTTTAATCAAGAATTTTTCTCGATGGCGCTCTGTAAGTTATTTTACAGCTTTATTTATGATCCTGAATATTGGTATGTATTCGATTTTATTTTATACCATATAAATTCCATCAGGTATTGTACCACCACTCGGCCATCGTTAGCCATCGGTGCCACTTGCGCGATTGGTGGAAGCACATACACCGTAGATATGTTGTTAGAATAATATTCAAAATTTCTAAAACCCTCAATAATCATTTTTATTATTTTATTATTAATTTTAATTTATTTAATTCTATTGATTCTCATTTATTATCATTTAATTCTTATTAATAATCTAATTAATTTTGAACGTTTTTTTACACTCAATATGGGCTTTAATTGCTCTCATCATGGTGATGTGAATGTTGGACAACATTCACCTACACCTTACACCTATAAATACTAGGGCTTTTTTTGAAATTGGCCTCCTAAACATTTTTATTTTTAAAAATAGCCCCATAAATTTTATAATTGCAGAATTGGCCCTATTAGTGCCACTGGGCGCCACGTGTGCGCCAAGTGGGCGCTGAGGTGGAGTAGTTGAACACGCGTTCTCAGAGTGCGTGTTTAAAACACGCACTCTGAGAGTGCGTGTTTAAAACACGCACTCTGAGAACGCGTGTTTAGACGCGTTTAATTTTTTTTTTTTTTTTTTTTTTTATAAATTTGATTATTTCTCAAACAAACGGATTTATTTTTTTTAAAAAAAATAATAAGTCAAAAAATATCTACCTAGAAAAAATAAACTTCACATTCTAATTTTTATTTTTTTATTTATTAAATATTTATATATTATTTTATATATTTTTATATTTTTAAATTATCTCAAATAAATAGAATTTTTTATTATTATTTTCTTACCGCAAAAAAAAATTTATTTTCATCTTTTGATGGGAAAAAAAAATTTTCGCCAAAAGATAAAAATAAATTTTTTTTGCGGTATGAAAAAAAAAATAAAATAAAATATCAGTTCGTTTAAAAAAATTTAAAAATATATAAAATATATAAAATAATATATAAATATTTAATAAATAAAAACATTATTTTTTTTCACCAAAGAATAAAAATAAATTTCTTTTTGCAGTACCAAAAAAAAAATGAAATAAAATATCCGTGTGTTTTTTGAGAAAAAAAAAAATATTCGGTGGGTTTCTAAAACAAACGAATATTTTATTTTATTTTTTTCGTACTGCAAAAAAAATAAATAAATATTTAATAAATAAAAAAATAAAAATTAGAATGTAAAATTTATTTTTTCTAGATAGATATTTTTGGGCTTATTTTTTTTTTTTAAAAAAATAAATCCGTTTGTTTGAGAAATAATCAAATTTATAAATAAAAAAAATTAAAAAAAAATTAAAAAAAATTTAAACGCGTCTAAACACGCGTTTTTAGAGTGCGTGTTTTAAACACGCACTCTGAGAGTGCGTGTTTTAAACACGCACTCTGAGAACGCGTGTTCAACTACCCCGCCTCAGCGCCCACTTGGCGCACACGTGGCGCCCAGTGGCACTAATAGGGCCAATTCTGTAATTATGAAATTTATGGGGCTATTTTTAAAAATAAAAATTTTTAGGAGGCCAATTTCAAAAAAAGCCCTAAATACTATTGTGTATATGCTAATATATACACACTCATACATATACATTATAAGCAATTGATTCTTATTTCGATTTCATTTTCTTATATTGTTTTACTATCGGGTGTTGAAAGAAACTTCGTCAACCTCTTCCGCAGTCGTGCTCGTAGGAAGGGGAGTTCCGATCCTACCTTGCGGTGGTATCTCCGATTAATCCGCACGAAGGATGGAAATACGCCTTAAGGCAGTGCCTCGCACGCTTTCGGATCAATTTTATTTCGGTTTATTTTTATCTACAATTTCTGGAATTTCATAGCGGTTAAAGGTAAGTTCTGTTATTCAAATTTAAATATAAACTAGTTAGATAATTTAATCACAATCAAAGTTAGTGCGATTATTTTTCTAACAGTCTAAGGCGTAATCCTATTTGATTGTGAGTAACGATCTAACGAGTGCTAATCCGAAAAGAAAATATATATTGCATATTATATATAATTGTGTTGTCAACTTATTTGTGTGATTGACATTCAGATTTAAACATATTGAAATTAGCATTTTAAAATTTTAATTGCATATAGATTATTATAATTTATTTGCTTTCTTTTCTTGACTTTAAAAATATATACATAAAATAAATTTTATTTACTGTTTTTAGCTACAGTAAAAATATATAGAAATATATATATATATATATATATATATATATATATATATATATATATATATATATATATATATATATATATATATATATATACTGTTTTGCTACAGTACAATAAAAGAAAATTTTATAAAATAAATAAATACTGTTGCTACAGTATATTTATTTTGCTACTGTACTCTTATTTTTTTTAAAAAAAATTACTGTTTTAATTATTTTGCTACAATATTTTTTTTTACAAAAATATATTACTGTTTGCTACAGTAAAAAAAAAAAAAACTATTTTAATTATTATTATTCGATAGTAAAAGAATACTATTTTAATTATGGATGCGATCATACCAGCACTAAAGCACCGGATCCCGTCAGAACTCCGCAATTAAGTGTGCTTGGGCGAGAGTATTACTAAGATGGGTGACCTTTGGGAAGTCCTTTTGTTGCATCCCCTATTATTTTCGAACTGTAATTAATTTTTATAAAAAGAAATTAATAAATTCGAAGACTAGTCGACATATTAAATTGAAACAAAAATCTGTTAGATGGCTAACTTCTTATGATATTGTTTCTTTGAGTTTTATTAGATCAATGTGAACAGAATCTTGCAGATTGCTTGACGAAAGACCTGAATAGGACTAAGGTCCTAGAGTCATCGAGGGGGATGGGACTTTGCCCATAAAGGGCCTTCCTGCAGTGGGAACCCAACCTTTGTGATAGGAGATCCCTTGAAGAAGGTTCAATGTGGTAAAAATAAGCTGTCAGGTTGGCCAAAGAGCATTTTCTACAGTTTATTCAAAGGAACTTTAGTTCCAATTCCATCCCTATGATGAGTAGTGTTCTATGTAGTGGTTGAGGTTGAGCTTACAGCTCTTAATGGAATCCGAGGCGATAATTTTCGCGAGATGTGACTCTACACACATCCTTGGAGGAGACCACCTATATAAGAATATTCGTATATGGCCGCGACTATGAGATGTGGGCTGTCCATAGAAATTCTTATGAAAAAAATCAAGGTACTGTGTATGGCCTTTAACGCACAGACTCGCGACGGAGAATTCTGTACTGTGTGTGTGGCAGTTGAAGTCAGGGTCAAAGGAACGTAGTTCAAGACCTGTTCACTCCGATTCCTTCTGATGGAAATTGCTTACACTAAGTGAGGTTAAGTCTCTTAAAGACACCTTACCTATTACATAGTATAAACACCCGATAATCTTATTTTATTTTATTTTAATTATTGAGTTTAATTCTTATTTTGAAATTTTGAATTTTGAGGGGGATTGTTAGAATAATATTCAAAATTTCTAAAACCCTCAATAATCATTTTTATTATTTTATTATTAATTTTAATTTATTTAATTCTATTGATTCTCATTTATTATCATTTAATTCTTATTAATAATCTAATTAATTTTGAACGTTTTTTTACACTCAATGGGGGCTTTAATTGCTCTCATCATAGTGATGTGAATGTTGGACAACATTCACCTACACCTTACACCTATAAATACTATTGTGTATATGCTAATATATACACACTCATACATATACATTATAAGCAATTGATTCTTATTTCGATTTCATTTTCTTATATTGTTTTACTATCGGGTGTTGAAAGAAACTTCGTCAACCTCTTCCGCGATCGTGCTCGTAGGAAGGGGAGTTCCGGTCGTACCTTGCGGTGGTATCTCCGATTAATCCGCACGAAGGACGGAAATACGCCTTAGGGCAGTGCCTCGCACGCTTCCGGATCAATTTTATTTCGGTTTATTTTTATCTACAATTTCTGGAATTTCATAGCGATTAAAGGTAAGTTCTGTTATTCAAATTTAAACATAAACTAGTTAGATAATTTAATCACAATCAAAGTTAGTGCGATTATTTTTCTAACATATGTCTCGAGACATCTGTCGAGCCTTTCAGATTGGTCGTCCGTCTGTGGGTGGTAGGCGCTGCTCATTAGTAGCTTTACTCTCATCAACTTAAATATCTCCTGCCACATCTGACTGGTGAACACCTTGTCCCTGTCGGTCAAGATTGTCCTGGGCAACCCGTGCAGTTTATAAACTGTGTCGAGGAAGGCCCTCGCTACTTGTGAAGCCGTGAAGGGGTGAGTCAAGGCTATGAAATGAGCATACTTGGTGAGTCGGTCTATTACCACTAGCACGGTGTCCTTACCTTCCGAAGTAGGAAGAGCCTCAATGAAAATACATGGTTATCTCTTGCCACGCTCTGGTCGACACGAGCAGAGGCTAGAGCAATCCTGCGTAGGGTTGGTTGTCCACCTTATTTCGTAGTCACACTTCACGTTCCTTAGCGTGCTTCGCTGCATCCTGCTTAAGTCCGGGCCAGTGGAAGTATTGCTTAATTCTTTTATATGTGCGAAGGGCCCCGGAGTGTCCTCCCAAGGCTGAGGAGTGTAGTTGACTCACTATGCTCTCTCTAATACCTCCTTGCCTCCCCAGACAGATCCTACCCTTGTATCGCAACACCCCCTGTGTAAAAGTATACTTTGAGTCTTGGCTGGGCCGAAGTAACAGCTCGAAGATGATTTTCTCGAAGTGGGTATCCCCTTTGTAGCTAGCCTCCACATCTGACACCCAGCTGGGTACTATAGTAGATATGGCCGCACTCATTCCCTCTTCATACCCTCTCCTCGACAGCGAGTCAGCGACCCTATTCTCCCTTCCGGCCTTGTAGTGTATCTCGTAATCCAGTCCCATGAGTTTAACCATTCCTTTTTGTTGCACTGCCGCGGTGATCTTTTGCTCCAATAGGTGCTTGAGGCTTTGATGGTCCGTCTTGATTATGAATTTTCGGAGACTAAGGTAATGCCTCCACTTGCCCACAGCGAGTAGTACCGCCAAAAACTCCTTCTCATAGGTCGACAGGCCCATGTTCCGTTAACTTATGGCCTTGCTAATGTAAGCGATCAGTCTTCCCTCTTGCGACAAGACAGCCCCCAAACCCACTCCACATGCGTCTACCTTTATAGTGAAAGCCTTGGTGTAGTCGGGCATTGCTAACACGGGGGCTCGAGTCATGACTTCCTTTAAGTTAGCGAAGGCCGTTTGCGCTTCGGAACCCCACTTGAACCGATCATTTTTTAACAATTCCGTCAAGGGTTTGCTTAATTTTCCATAACCCTCGATGAACCTCTTGTAGTATCCTGTGATGCCTAGAAATCCCCGTAGGCCCTTGAGTGAAGTTGGGGTCGGTCAATTAACCATTGCTTCTATCTTTGCCGGGTCGGTGGCCACTCCCTCGGGGGTGATGATGTAGCCCAGATACTCCACCTTTTGTTGACCAAAAAAACATCTCGATCTTTTTGCATATAGTCGTTGCTGCCATAGGGTCTCTAACACCTTGCCCAAGTGCTTCTCATGGTCCTCGAGGCTCCTGCTGTAGATCAGGATATCATCGAAAAAGACCAAAACAAACTTCTGGAGATAATCCGCGAAGACATCATTCATTACGGATTGGAAGGTTGCCGTCGCGTTGGTTAGCCCGAAGGGCATGACCAAGAACTCGTAATGGCCCGAGTGGGTTCGGAAAGCAGTTTTGTAGACATCCTTAGGGTCCATCCTGATTTGGTGATAACCTGCCCTCAAGTCAATTTTTGAGAAATAGCGAGATCCGCCCAATTCGTCCAACAAGTCATCGATCAGCGGTATAGGATACTTATCCTTCAATGTCACTTTGTTGAGGCGTCGATAGTCGACGCAGAACCTCCATGAGTTGTCTTTCTTCTTCACCAATAACACCGGGGAGGCATATGGGCTTGTACTGGGTTGATTGAGGGTTGATTTTATCATTTCCTTGATTTGCCTCTCGATCTCGTTCTTTTGTTCATAGGAGTAGCGGTACGGCCGAAGGTTGACGGGTTGGGCACCTCCTTGCTGGGGAATGTGGTCGCCGACTCGGGGGTAACCCACTTGGTTCCCTGAACACTTCCCCATATTGCTGCAGCACTCCTTGAATCGTGGGGGGTATTATGTACTCTTTGTCACGCCCCGGAACCCGGGCTCGCCAACAGATCCGCCGTGCACACGGGATTTCCCGAGTACACGAAGCGCTGGTAACCTGCTCAGATATCGGATGTACAATAAAAGAGCATAATACAGAGCTGAAATAGAAGAACCACATAGTATCTCATACTGGAACTAAAAATAAACTGTAATATGTACAATAATCTCCCAGCTCACCAAAATAGTACAACCAGCTGGCGAAAGCCAGACTCAAAATAAAAGGCGAATACCACAGTCTGAGTGAAGGGTACAGCATCTATCTACAACTCTCAGTCTCCCAGGAGATCTATCTATTCAGCGATCCCCTTACCTCGATCAGCTGCCGATGGCCTAGCAGCTCCCGCAGACGACTCTGCAAAATAAAGGAGAAGAAAGGGACAGAAAAATAATGGGGGTGAGAACTACCAGATAAACCAGCAGCCTCCCCTAGTGGGCAAAACCTCAACTCTGACGCACCCACTAGGACTACTAGAGGCAAAAGGGAAAAGGGGAAGTGGTAAGATACATAAGATGCTGAAACAGGTAAACTACCACTACTATGCTGTCAAACTGTATGTATGCATCAGGAATAGTATCTGTCCAAATAACCCAATCTAGATACCAGTAACAACTGGTGTTGCCTGCTCAGCGGAATCTGCTCACAAGGCTCGAAACCGCGGGATCGGCCCGCACGGCTCGCATTCCAAAACAAGTATCAGACCGGCACACAAGGCTGGGTCCGAGAAAGCACACCTCCGGAGTGGCACTCGAGGGGAGCGACCCACACGAGTAAAGTATCTCTGTCATCAGTATCACAAGTATCTCTGTGGCACATATCTCAAAATAGCAGGACTGGATCATGACTATGATCAAAGTGGGAAAAACCATCCACTAAAGAAGCCTGATATCCAATCAGATGCGATAGTACTCAATAAGTGGGAAACACCATCCACTACAGAAACCCAATCCCCAGCTGATGCAAAAATAAACCAGACTCAACCCCAATCTGATGCAAGGATAAACATCTGGTCGACCGCCTACTGTCCGCGGTCACCGTAATACCCCACAAGTCCACAATCTAATGCAATCTTGACTACACTATCCCAACCCTTGCTCATACTTGAGCAACCAGCATCTGGATGCAAAGGACAACAATGAAACAGGTACAAATCTCAAGATGATAGTGTAGCAATGAAGAGTGGCTGACTAGATGCAATTGTATCATTAAAAAGCTGTACAAAGGTGTCAAATATTTATTTTTAAAAGAAGATTGTTTTACTGGAAAAAGAGTTGTTTGCCTGCGAGATTATAGCCTTTGTTCCAATCACAGTGTCTCAATATAAGTCATCATATAATCTGTGGGGTCATATTAAATTTTAGGAGAGTTAGTCCCAGCGGTTCTCATCAATTGTCCTGTTAGTAGTCCTGTTAGTAGTCCTGTTAGTTGTCCCAATAGTTCTCATCAATTGTCATATTAGTTTGTCCCAATTGTTCTCATCAATTAAATTTTAGGAGAGTTCCAGTAATCCCAGTGAGCTTGTCAAAAATGAGGTAAGCAACAACTGCCTACCTCGAGCAGCTCAAACTACACCTCAGGTAGTCTCCTGGTTGTCCACAGTCCTCAAATCCTGCAAATCAACGCTCCCGGTATAAATACAAATCCCAAAAAGCACAATATTTGCTGTTTTTCAAATAGCACGGGAAAAGAGGAATTTTTCACCTCTAAATAGTGCTCAGAAAAATCCAGAAAAATTACGGTTGCGTTCCTCGCGAAGAGTAGATTAAAATCGACTCTTTAAACGCCTCGATCTAATGCTCCTATGCCAAGATAAAAATCGGAGAAGTTGACACTGTCCAGAAATTTCCACAGCAAAAAGGGGGGTCAAAGAGACCTCGGGAAACATGCCAAAAGTGCGAAATGGAGCAAAATGATCAACACGGAAATCGAAGCCCTACCTCTTACGGTCGCGCTGCCGCAAAAATCGTCCAAAGATTCCACCCGGTTAGCCCGCAGTGAATTTTCGACGGAACTGCGATGGAAAATGGGCCGAAAAAGAAAACCGTCGCAGTGTGCCGCGTCGCAGATATCTCACTATCTGTAACTCCAAAAATTCTAAAATCTGGAGGAGAGAGAGAGAAGAGAGAGAGGAACAACTTTCCTATAGAGCTCAAATTTGGATTCTCTCTCTAAGGGCTCAAAAACTGAGGTTCAAAGAGAGGGGGTGGGGGACCTCTTATATAGTGGGCCAAAGGGAATATTCCCACACGGGATCTGGATCCGAACAGGAAACACCGAAATGGGCCAATCAGAAAGCGCCACGTGTCCACAAAACAGCAAACAGCCTGTGCAGGCCCAATGAAAAATCGCCACGTGGCCACGTGGTGCACGTGGCCGGTCCGCGCTCCGGGTCTTCCGAAAGATGTCGGCCAATAGGGGAGCGCCACGTGTCACCTTCCCACGTGCTTCTAGAAGCCGGCCGGCCAATGGGGAAGCGCCACGTGGCAAGGGGGGTATTCGGTGCTCCCGGTGCACGCCAGGCCCATGGACCGCGCACCCGCGCTGCGCTCTGCCCTGCTCCGCCGCGCTCCGCCGCTGCGCCGCCGCTGCGCCGCCGCCCGCCGGTCGCCGCCGCCTGCCGCCGGTCGCCGGAACAGTGATTCCGGCAGCCGGAGTTACTGTTCCGGCGTGAACAATAATTTTGTGCCGAAAAATTAAAGTAAATATACCGTTTCGATCATTTTCGCGCGCTGAGTCCAAATACGACGTTCATTTCGCCAAATTCTCATCCGAAATTTTGCCGAAAGCTCCCGGAAAATTCCTTTTGCTCCGATTTTCGCGCAGAGTCTATATTAAATATCCAATTTCGATTCTACAAGCTCTGTTTCACCGAATAAGCTCCCTACAGTCACTGTTTAATGTTGCACAGTTCCTGCGGGAGTCCGGATCATCACATCCTCCCCCACTAAAAGAGTTTCGTCCTCGAAACGAGACTACACAATAATCCTCAGTCCGATGTCTCGAATAAGTAGGGGTGAGCATCCCTCATCTCCGACTCGAGCTCCCATGTAGCCTCGCGCTCGTCATGATTGCCCCATTGGATTTTCACATAGGGGATGGCCCGATTGCGCAATTCTCTCACCTCTCGGTCCAGAATTCGCAGTGGGCGCTCCTCATACCTCAAATCTTCGCTAATCTCAAGCGGTGTGAAGTCGATGACGTTCGATGGGTCGAAGATATACTTTCTCAAAGTAGAAACATGAAATACATCATGGACACCAGCAAGCCTTGGAGGAAGTGCAAGTCGGTAGGCAACTGGCCCGATACGCCCCAATACCTCAAAGGGTCCAATATATCGGGGGCTAAGTTTCCCATGAATGCCGAACCTCCTGATTCCTTTGGATGGCGAGACTTTCAGGAATACATGATCCCCAACCTGAAATTCTAAGTCTCGTCGCCGAACATCGGCATAACTCCTTTGTCGGCTTTGGGCGGTTTGAAGATGCTTCCGAATCACTCGGACCTTCTCCTCTGCCTCTAACAACACATCTGGTCCCAAGGTCCGCCTCTCGCCCACATCACTCCAATAAAGTGGTGATCGACACTTGCGTCCATATAATGCTTCAAACGGAGCCATCTGAATGCTCGCTTGAAAACTATTGTTGTATGCGAATTCAGCCAAAGATAAATGTCGAATCCACCCTCCGCCGAAATCCAAGACACAAGCCCTTAACATGTCTTCCAGGATTTGTATAGTCCGCTCTGGCTGCCCATCAGTCTGCGGATGAAAAGCCGTACTGAACCTGAGTTCAGTCCCCAAGGCTGTTTGCAAACTCTTCCAGAAATGCGAAACAAACCTCGGGTCTCTATCTGATACTATGGAGGCTGGTACTCCATGTAATCTTACTATCTCATCTAGATATAACTGGGCTAGTCGCTCAAGTGGCCACGTAGTCTGCATGGGCAGAAAGTGCGCCGACTTGGTAAGTCGATCTACAACTACCCAGATAGCATCAGCTCCTCCCTGTGCCCTAGGTAGTCCGACCACGAAATCCATCGTAATATGGTCCCATTTCCACTCGGGGATTGGGAGACTCTGTAACTTGCCAGCTGGCACTCGATGCTCAGCTTTCACCTGCTGACAAGTTAAACACTGGGCCACAAATCTCCCAATATCCCTTTTCATGCCTTTCCACCAGAAGTGTGCCTTGAGGTCTTTATACATCTTAGTCCCACCAGGATGTAGGGTATAAGGTGTATAATGGGCCTCTCGCAATATCTGTTCTCTAATCTCCACATCTATTGGCACACATGCTCGATTTCTGTACCTCAGTACTCCCGAGGCATCTACCGTAAAGTCTCCAGACTGATCACTCGGAATCTGATCTCTAATCCTGGTCAAGTGGGGGTCCTCACTCTGTTTCTCCCTGATCCTGTCCAGCAGAGTGGGCTGCAAGGCTAAAGATGTCAGTCTAGCAGTGACCCCAGGGGACACAACCTCTATCTCGAGTCGTCTCATCTCCTCTAATAGCGGCGCTTGGTCTGTGATCAACATAGACAAACTTTGCACCGCTCTCCTACTCAAGGCGTCAGCGACCACATTAGCCTTGCCTGGGTGGTAGAGAATATCTACATCATAATCCTTTAATAGCTCTAACCACCTACGTTGCCTCAAATTTAGCTCCTTCTGCGTGAACAGGTATTTTAGGCTCTTGTGATCGGTGTAGATTTCACAGTGTTCTCCATACAGATAATGACGCCAAAGCTTTAGTGCAAACACTACAGCAGCAAGCTCCAAGTCATGGGTAGGGTAATTTTTCTCATATTCTTTGAGTTGTCTTGATGCATATGCAATTACCCTCCCTTCCTGCATCAACACACATCCGAGTCCACTGTGTGATGCATCGCTGTAGATCACATATCCTTTTCCCATAACAGGAAGGGAAAGGATAGGAGCGGTCATCAGTCTATTCTTTAGCTCCTCAAAGCTCTTTTGACAGTCCTCACTCCAGATAAACTTCACTCCCTTACGCGTCAAGCGAGTGAGGGGTGTGGAGAGCTTCGCAAAGCCTTCCACAAACCGACGATAATACCCAGCTAAACCCATAAAGCTACGTACCTCAGAAACCGTCGTCGGTCGGGGCCAATCACGGACTGCCTCAATCTTCGCTGGGTCCACTGCCACACCCGCGGCAGAAATCACATGGCCCAAGAAGACTACCTTCCGAAGCCAAAACTCGCACTTTGCCAGTTTGGCAAACAACTTCTTCTCTCGTAGAAGTTGCAGCACAATCCTCAAGTGCTCCTCATGCCCCACATCACTTCGGGAGTAGACCAAGATATCATCAATGAACACTACCACGAATCGATCTAAGTACGGTCGGAAGATCCGGTTCATTAAATCCATGAATGCGGCAGGGGCATTAGTTAGCCCAAAAGGCATAACTGTGAATTCATAATGCCCGTACCATGATCTGAATGCCGTCTTCGGAATATCCTCGGCCTTCACCTTCAACTGGTGGTAACCGGACTGCAAATCTATCTTAGAGAAGACACAAGACCCTTGCAGCTGATCAAAAAGATCATCGATGCGTGGCAAAGGGTACTTGTTCTTGATGGTCACTTTATTTAATTCCCTATAGTCCACACACAATCGAAGTGACCCATCATTCTTTTTCACGAATAGCACCGGCGCTCCCCAAGGCGACACACTCAGCCTAATAAAGCCCTTATCCATTAAATCCTGAAGTTGCGCCTTAAGCTCTCGCAACTCAGCCGGTGCCATCCGGTAAGGAGCCTTTGAGATTGGCGCAGTTCCTGGAACTACGTCAATCACGAACTCAATCTCCCTATCTGGCGGCATGCTAGTCAACTCAGGTGGGAAAACATCTGGGAACTCACGGGCAATAGGGATATCCCCGAGTCCCGGCGCCGCCGTAGGCCCCTCAACAACACTAGCCAAAAAGGCTACACACCCTCGATGGATCATTTGCCTCGCTCGAGAAGTCGAAACCATAGAGGCAAAGAAAGCACTCTGACATCCTCGATATACCAACATCTCCTGGCCTGGCTCTCTAAAAGTGACAGTTCTTGCGGCACAGTCAATAGTCGCAAAATACCTAGCTAGCCAGTCCATCCCTAAAACCACATCAAAGTCCCTTAGCTGTCTTAAGACCAACAGGTCTGCTGGCATAATCCAGGACTCGATTTGCATCGGGCAGGACCAACAATATTCCTCCACGTGTAAGGTGTGATCGGGAATCTGAACCTTTAGTGCACGTGGCAAAAGTCCTACCTCTAACTCATGTAATGATGCAAATGATTTACTAATAAAAGAATGCGATGCTCCAGTGTCAAATAAAGTACGAGTCCTAATGCCAGAAAGTAAGGTGATACCTGCCACCACATGATCTGCGGCTGAAGAGTCCTCTACCTGTGCAGCATACACTCGCCCACTCTGAGCTGGAGGGCGATAATCCGTGGGATGGGAAGAAGATGGCCTGCCTGCTGGCGCATATGGCCGCTGAGCCGTCGACCGTTGCTGTGATGAAGATGGAGCCGATGCTGAGGAAGGAGTGGCAGGGGCCGAAAAGGGGCACGAAGCTTTAATGTGTCCGGGCTGCCCACATCCATAGCAGCGACCCCACCGCTGGTCGCAGGTGTTGGAAAAATGCTGACCTCTGCAGAAAATACAATTGCCGGGGGCCCGTGGCTGTCGTGATTGCTGTTGAGACTGCTGCTGTCGCTGAGGCTGCCGCTGCGACCCACGCTGCGACGACTGCGGCCTCTGCTGCTGCTGCCGCTGTCGGGGCCTCTGGGACCCACCAGGCCCTCGTCGCTCAGACCGTCCTTGGCCGGGGAATTGTGGCTGCGGCGGTCGTGGCGGCCTCCACGAACTAGTTTGTCCCCCAACCTCCGGTGCCGGTCGCTTTGCCCCCGGGATCACTACGGGGGCTGGAGCTACCTCCCCTATCACTACCTCCCCGCACTCAACGTAGAGTGCCTGCTCCATCGAAGCTTCCAAAGTCTGCAACCTACGCGAACGAACTAACTGAAAAAGGTCTCGGTGCAATCCTCGCTCGAACATATAGATCCGGTGCGCCTCATCCCTGGCCACGTTCGGTACACTTGCCAACAACTGATTGAAATTGGCAATGTACTCGTGTACGGGCCGGTTTCCTTGGCGGAGGTTTCTCAACTGTTCCTCCAACCTCTGCCGGACGCTTTCCGGGAAGAAAGCCCCAAGAAGGAGATTGCGGAATTCCGCCCAGGTCAGGAGCTGAGCCCCAGGCGGACCAGCCGGTCGGACACGCCGCCACCAAGCTTCGGCGTTGTGTTCCAAAAAGTTCGTCGCTAATACCACCTGATATCGCTCCTCGATAAATAATGTCTCAAAACGTCGCTCCATCGCCGTGATCCACGACTCTGCCTCCCACGGCTCTGTATTTTGCCCCGAAAAATGGGGTGGGTCGAACTGGCGGAACCTCATCAACAAGTCCACCACTCCCCGCTGCTCTGCCGGGGTCAGAGATCCCGTTAACCCAGACGGCTGTCCACTAGTACCCCGAGCAACAGGGGATGCCGGGGTCACTGGTACAGCTGGGGGATTCACAGCAGGGGAAGAAGGTACGGGAGAATTCTCCGAGGGTGCAACAACAGGCTGCGCCCTCTGTTCTAACATCTGCGTCAGCCGACCCATCGCCTCCTCCTGACGCCGAACAGCCTCGGTCATCTGGGCCATCTGAGCTTGTAGCTCTGGCATCTCACTCTGCTGGCCCTGCCCGGACTCCTCCTGATCGGGCTCAGGGGAATCCGGCTGAGAACGCGTCAACATCCTACGTCGCGGAGGCATCCTACCACAAGAAATCACACTTAGTAACATAACCCCACACGACCAAATCTAGCGAAAGTCAAAGACATCCCCATATTTCTGTGACTTATGTTGTCTGCAGCCAACATAACGGTTCACCAGAAATTGGGCATGTCGATCCCTCTTCTCTCACTAGAAGAGCCAATCAATAAATCAACGACTTTCGTAAATATCACGTCTCTCGTGCCCCTATCATCCTAGGGTCTGCCAAAAGCCTAGGGTTTCCTAAGTCCCAACTGACCTATCCCTAAGCTCTAATACCAACTTAATCTGTCACGCCCCGGAACCCGGGCTCGCCAACAGATCCCGCCGTGCACACGGGATTTCCGAGTACACGAAGCGCTGGTAACCTGCTCAGATATCGGATGTACAATAAAAGAGCATAATACAGAGCTAAATAGAAGAACCACATTAGTATCTCATACTGGAACTAAAATAAACTGTAATATGTACAATAATCTCCCAGCTCACCAAAATAGTACAACCAGCTGGCGAAAGCCAGACTCAAAATAAAAGGCGCATACCACAGTCTGAGTGAAGGGTACAGCATCTATCTACAACTCTCAGTCTCCCAGGAGATCTATCTATTCAGCGATCCCCTTACCTCGATCAGCTGCCGATGGCCTAGCAGCTCCCGCAGACGACTCTGCAAAATAAAGGAGAAGAAAGGGACAGAAAATAATGGGGGGTGAGAACTACCAGATAAACCAGCAGCCTCCCTAGTGGGCAAAACCTCAACTCTGACGCACCCACTAGGACTACTAGATGGCAAAAGGGAAAAGGGGAAGTGGTAAGATACATAAGATGCTGAAACAGGTAAACTACCCACTACTATGCTGTCAAACTGTATGTATGCATCAGGAATAGTATCTGTCCAAATAACCCAATCTAGATACAGTAACCACTGGTGTTGTGTAGTAACCATGATTTTAAAATCCAGAATTCAGGTTTAAATAATTTCCAGAATTATTTAAATAGCAAAAATTAGTAGATAGTAGTGCAACAGTGGCCTAAAATGTCGACTTTGATCGGGGTCTGATCTGGAAAATCCGAGATCACCATTGCGATCGTCTCGTCGAAAATAGACGTTTTATCTTCATCTGTTTTCGATCGACGGTTCGGGATCTTCCAGAAATCAGAAATCAAACAAAACGGGCCCCGCGACTTAAAGTGAATAGTAACCCTCGGTTTTTAATCCCTCGCTTTCACTAATGGCCGAACACTATTTAGAGTTTTAACCTAGAGGTTATGAGTAATGGATCCTAGTATTTTCGACGTTTCTGAGCGCACTGGCACTGACGGATTTCGCGTTTGGCGACCGGGTGCATCGAAGGGCGTGCCACGCGCTATATTGAGTCGAACTTTATGGAACGACTTTAATCCGGGCGTCGAAACAAACCAAACAAACACGCCTACTTGACAGGTCTCGACGAGCCGGACGTCGTGGCGAAGTCCCGCTTCGCAAAACGGCGACCGGATTGTCTCGAATTGCGTGAAAGGTGCCGAAAAAGTGGGTATTTTTGAAGAAAACCTTAATATTTTATGTAGCTAAATTAGTGGGATTAATACCATAGGGGGTTGGGTGCAAATTGTGTCTCCTGCGACGACCCCAGAGTTGGGGATTGAGTGTGAACCGGGTTTAAGGTTTTTGGAAAAGAATCTTGCCTTTATGTGAGATGTCTCTTGGGTACTCGGTGGGAGTTACCCGAGGTGGACCTCTTGAGATTTCATAACTCCCAGGAGTTATTCTTCATAACCCAGGTGTTGGGATGGCCGAGGGGTCACCCTCCATTGTTGCTACCCAAGAGAGAGAGAGAGAAAGAAGAAGTTGGACCAAAACTCTTCCAAGGTGGAGTTGGAGTTCTCTGAGGACTTTCTTGGTGTCTGTGGAGCATCTTGGGAGGTTGCCGTGGCCGCCGGCGAAGGAGGAGGAAGAGAAACGGCTTCTTCCATCTTCTACAACTCCGGCCAAGGTAAGGTTTTAATACCCCGGTTTGTTTGCACCCGGAGACCCTAGCAGTAGGTTTATTAGGTCTTTGTGATGCTCCTACACAGCCTGGTCTCCCATGCAAGTTGGTTGGCCGGCGGGAGCAAAGTCTCGCCGGAAACCTAGATGTGCTCCGCCTCGAAAGAACTCGGCAATCGCTGAACCAAATAGCTAAAAATTTGTATGCAAAGGACTTAGGATATGTAATTAAATCTGCAAAAGTTAATTGAATATGGCAAGTATTTAGAAAGAAATATGATGCCCTAGCTTTTGGAATTATTGACAAGCTTGGCCGCGAAAGCTTCTTGCTCCGGCGCCGGCGGGCTTCTCCGACGCCGGCCACATGGCAGACACCTGGTGAACTATCTAGGGACCTAGGGGGAGTCCATCCAGCACTTGCATGGCAACCATGCAGGCGCGGCGGTTGATAGGCGGCCAAGAGGGTTTCGAAATGGGATCAAATTCCTCGGCACGACCGGCGTTCCGGCCATCTCCGGCCGGGGGGTGGAAGGTCGGGGAAGATTTTTATGGGACCAGAGGAAGCTTCCATGCAATTTTAGAAGGTTCTATAGCCTACTGTAAAAATCCGCCATTAATGGGCTTGAGCTCCAAATGGAGCTTTGCTCCCCGCCGCCGCCGCCGCACCCCGAGGCCAGACAAGGGTATGGGAAGCTTTACAGAGGCAATGCACCTATGGGTGGCATGGTTGAGCCCCCGGACCCTCTGGATGGAACATCCACGAATTTCAGGAACACATTCATCTTCTTCCTTTCGAGCCAAGCCCAAACTGGAGGGTTTTCGCGTTGCTCCAGTTGAGGGAAATGCATTCCAAATCTCTGGGGGATCTTAGTGATCCACGTTGGAACCATCAAGGGGCCCTGGTTGAAGAGAACCAAGCTTTCCAGGTGTTTGGGTGTAGTGTTGCAAAATGTGAATTGCCAACTGTTTGGAAAAATGCCTTCAAAGAACTTTGGAATTAGAATTTGAATTAAACTGTAAATATAAACTTGCTC
>CM055069.1:42767159-42851206 GCA_029204045.2 Tillandsia leiboldiana | reverse complement strand
AATGATGCAAATGATTTACTAATAAAAGAATGCGATGCTCCAGTGTCAAAATAAAGTACGAGTCCTAATGCCAGAAAGTAAGGTGATACCTGCCCACCACATGATCTGCGGCTGAAGAGTCCTCTACCTGTGCAGCATACACGCGCCACTCTGAGCTGGAGAGGGCGAATCCGTGGGATGGGAAGAAGATGGCCTGCCTGCTGGCGCATATGGCCGCTGAGCCGTCGACCGTTGCTGTGATGAAGATGGAGCCGATGCTGAGGAAGGAGTGGCAGGGGCCGAAAAGGGGCACGAAGCTTAATGTGTCGGGCTGCCCACATCCATAGCAGCGACCACACCGCTGGCATCGAAGGTGTTGGAAAAAATGCTGACCTCTGCAGAAAATACAATTGCCGGGGGCCCGTGGCTGTCGTGATTGCTGTTGAGACTGCTGCTGTCGCTGAGGCTGCCGCTGCGACCCACGCTGCGACGACTGCGGCCTTGCTGCTGTGCCGCTGTCGGGGCCTCTGGGACCCACCAGGCCCTCGTCGCTCAGACGTCCTTGGCCGGGGAATTGTGGCTGCGGCGGGTCGTGGCGGCCTCCACGAACTAGTTTGTCCCCCAACCTCGGTGCCGGTCGCTTTGCCCCCGGGATCACTACGGGGGCTGGAGCTACCTCCCCTTCACTACCTCCCCGCATCAACGTAGAGTGCCTGCTCCATCGAAGCTTCCAAAGTCTGCAACCTACGCGAACGAACTAACTAAAAAAAGGTCCGGTGCAATCCTCGCTCGAACATATAGATCCGGTGCGCCTCATCCCTGGCCACGTTCGGTACACTTGCCAACAACTGATTGAAATTGGCAATGTACCGTGTACGGGCGTTTCCTTGGCGGAGGTTTCTCAACTGTTCCTCAACCTCTGCCGGACGCTTTCCGGGGAAGAAAGCCCAAGAAGGAGATTGCGGAATTCCGCCCAGGTCAGGAGCTGAGCCCCAGGCGGACCAGCGGTCGGACACGCCGCCACCAAGCTTCGGCGTTGTGTTCCAAAAGTTGTCGCTAATACCACCTGATATCGCTCCTCGATAAATAATGTCTCAAAACGTCGCTCCATCGCCGTGATCCACGACTGCTCCCACGGCTCTGTATTTTGCCCCGAAAAATGGGGTGGGTCGAACTGGGGAACCTCATCAACAAGTCCACCACTCCCCGCTGCTTGCCGGGGTCAGAGATCACGTTAACCCAGACGGCTGTCCACTAGTACCCGAGCAACAGGGGATTGCGGGGTCACTGGTACAGCTGGGGGATTCACAGCAGGGGAAGAAGGTACGGGAGAATTCTCCGAGGGGTGCAACAACAGGCTGCGCCCTCTGTTTAACATCTGCGTCAGCCGACCCATCGCCTCCTCCTGACGCCGAACAGCCTCGGTCATCTGGGCCATCTGAGCTTGTAGCTCTGGCATCTCACTCTGCTGGCCCTGCCCGGACTCCTCCTGATCGGGCTCAGGGGAATCCGGCTGAGAACGCGTCAACATCCTACGTCGCGAGGCATCCTACCACAAGAAATCACACTTAGTAACATAACCCCACACGACCAAATCTAGCGAAAGTCAAAGACATCCCATATTTCTGTGACTTTATGTTGTCTGCAGCCAACTAACGGTTCACCAGAAATTGGGCATGTCGATCCCTCTTCTCTCACTAGAAGAGCCAATCAATAAATCAACGACTTTCGTAAATATCACGTCTCTCGGCCCTATCATCCTAGGGTCTGCAAAAGCCTAGGGTTTCCTAAGTCCCAACTGACCTATCCCTAGCTAATACCAACTTAATCTGTCACGCCCCGGAACCCGGGCTCGCCAACAGATCCGCCGTGCACACGGGATTTCCCGAGTACACGAAGCGCTGGTAACCTGCTCAGATATCGGATGTACAATAAAAAGAGCATAATACAGAGCTAAAATAGAAGAACCACTAGTATCTCATACTGGAACTAAAAATAAACTGTAATATGTACAATAATCTCCCAGCTCACCAAAATAGTACAACCAGCTGGCGAAAGCCAGACTCAAAATAAAAGGCGAATACCACAGTCTGATGTGAAGGGTACAGCATCTATCTACAACTCTCAGTCTCCCAGGAGATCTATCTATTCAGCGATCCCCTTACCTCGATCAGCCGATGGCTAGCAGCTCCCGCAGACGACTCTGCAAAATAAAGGAGAAGAAAGGGACAAAAAAATAATGGGGGTGAGAACTACCAGATAAACAGCAGCCTCCCTAGTGGGCAAAACCTCAACTCTGACGCACCCACTAGGACTACTAGAGGCAAAAGGGAAAAGGGGAAGTGGTAAGATACATAAGATGCTGAAACAGGTAAACTACCATACTATGCTGTCAAACTGTATGTATGCATCAGGAATAGTATCTGTCCAATAACCCAATCTAGATACCAGTAACAACTGGTGTTGTGTAGTAACCATGATTTTAAAATCCAGAATTCAGGTTTAAATAATTTCCAGAATTATTTAAATAGCAAAAATTAGTAGATAGTAGTGCACAGTGGCCCTAAAATGTCGACTTTTGATCGGGGGTCTGATCTGGAAAATCCGAGATCACCATTGCGATCGTCTCGTCGAAACATAGAAGTTTATATTCATATGTTTTCGATCCGACGGTCGGATCTTCCAGAAATCAGAAATCAAAAAACGGGCCCCGCGACTTAAAGTGAATAGTAACCCTCGGTTTTTAATCCCTCGCTTTCACTAATGGCCGAACCACTATTTAGAGTTTTAACCTAGAGGTATGAGTAATGGATCCTAGCTATTTTCGACGTTCTGAGCGCAATGGCACTGACGGATTTCGCGTTTGGCGACCCGGGTGCATCGAAGTGCGTGCCACGCGCTATATTGAGTCGAACTTATGGAACGACTTTTAATCCGGGCGTCGAACAAACCAAACAAACACGCTACTTGACAGGTCTCGACGAGCCGGACGTCGTGGCGAAGTCCGCTTCGCAAAACGGCGACCGGATTGTCTCGAATTGCGTGAAAGGTGCCGAAAAAGTGGGTATTTTTGAAGAAACCTTAATATTTTATGTAGCTAAATTAGTGGGATTAATACCATAGGGTGTTGGGTGCAAATTGTGTCTCCTGCGAAGACCCCAGAGTTGGGGATTGAGTGTGAACCGGGTTTAAGGTTTTTGGAAAAGAATCTTGCATTTATGTGAGATGTCTCTTGGGCTACTCGTGTGGGAGTTACACGAGGTGACTCTTGAGATTTCATAACTCCCAGGAGTTATTTCTTTCATAACCCAGGTGTTGGGATGGCCGAGGGGTCACCCCTCCCATTGTTGCTACCCAAGAGAGAGAGAGAGAAAGAAGAAGTTGGACCAAAACTCTTCCAAGGTGGAGTTGGAGTTCTCTGAGGACTTTCTTGGTGTCTGTGGAGCATCTTGGGAGGTTGCCGTGGCCGCGCGAAGGAGGAGGAAGAGAACCGGCTTCTTCCATCTTCTACAACTCCGGCCAAGGTAAGGTTTTTAATAACCCCGGTTTGTTTGCACCCGAGACCCCTAGCAGTAGGTTTATTAGGTCTTTGTGATGCTCCATACACAGCCTGAGTCTCCCATGCAAGTTGGTTGGCCGGCGGGAGCAAAGTCTCGCCGGAAACCTAGATGTGCTCCGCCTCGAAAGAACTCGGCAATCGCTGAACCAAAATAGCTAAAAATTTGTATGCAAGGACTTTAGGATATGTAGATTAAATCTGCAAAGTTTAATTGAATATGGCTAAGTATTTAGAAAGAAAATGGATGCCCTAGCTTTTTGAATTATTGCAAGTTGGCCGAGCTTCTTGCTCCGGCGCCGGCGGGCTTCTCCGACGCCGGCCACATGGCCAGAACTCTTCTAGGGACCGAGGGGAGTCCATCCATGCACTTGCATGGCAACCATGCAGCGCGGTTGAAGCGCGGCCAAGATGGGTTCGAAATGGGATCAAATCTCGGCCGCCGGCGTTCCGGCCATCTCCGGCCGGGGTGGGAAGGTCGGGAAGCTTTTTATGGACCAGAGGAAGCTTCCATGCAATTTAGAAGGCTTCCTATAGCCTCTGTAAAAATCCGCCATTAATGGGCTTGAGCTCCAAAATGGAGCTTTGCTCCCCGCCGCCGCCGCCGCACCCCCGAGGCCAGACAAGGGTATGGGAAGCTTCCAAGAGGCAAATGGCACCTATTGGTGCATTTGGTTGAGCCCCAGACCCTCTGGATGGAACATCACGAATTTCAAGAAAACATGTCATCTTCTTCCTCGAGCCAAGCCCAACTTGGAGGGTTTTCGAGTTGCTCCAGTTGAGGGGAAATGTTCCAGAATCTCTGGGGATCTAGTTGATCCAAGTTGGAAGCCCTCAGGTGCCCTGGTTGCAGAGAACCAAGTTTCCCATGGTGTTGTGTGTATGTGTTGCAAATGTGCATGCCACCTGTTTGTAAAAATGCCTCAAAGAACTTTGAATTAGAATTTGATAAAACTGTAAATATGAAACTTGCTCCAAATAGTCCCCTGAGCTCTGTGCTCACTTCAGTTCAAACAGAAACTGAGTGGATTAAAGTTTGGTGCATGTGAATTAGGGTGTAAGCTTGACCTTGGTTCTGCTTGAACCAGCACCCCTGGGCCTCAACTAGGGTGAGCACTGAGGTCCTGGCAGTGCCCAGACCAACTTTGATATACAAAATGTTCTTGTTTGAAGTTTAAATTAAAAGATATAGTAGAAACAACATAAAACAATAATGTTGGAGCAAAACCTTATTCTAGGCTGTTAGCGAAGCCGCGACAGTGCATTCCTAGCTAATTTGGGGTCACTGAACGCGATGCTCGCGTTAGAAACAGTGTTTGAAGTCTCGGAGAAACAAAAATTCATTTTGGGCTATGTTAGAGAGGGTTTTCATGACCCAAAATTTTCCTCGGGCACTGTGCTGCTGCAAATTGGTGAGCACGGTGTTCAGCAAGACATAAGTAACCTGCTGGAAGTGACGGAATGTTAAAATGATTTTCCAGTTGAAAGAACGAGCGAAAACAGTGCTAAAAGGCACTAAAGTGTAATTTTTGGAAACTTTAGGGGTTTTAATGCAAAATAGACAATGTGTACTGGTTAGTAAAATGTTTAAATGATTCCTAAGCTTTTCGTTGGGAATCCATCGGCTTTCGTTGAGCGGAAATCGGATAACAGTTCGAGAATCGGCAAAATCGTCGATTTAACGGTATCCGGGTGACAATTAAAATAACTAAGAGGGTTTCAAATTGATCTGGGTTTAGGTTAGAGTTAGCGGGACTGAATTGATCCCTGATTGGTGATTTTTGATCCAGGTTGATTCAGTTTGCACCTGGAGTTGAGCATTTAGAGAATTACAGATTAATTGCCTGGCGCATTGACAGGTGGGTTATCTTCGGTCCGGGTTTTATCAGTTCGGCCCTCTGGGGTGCGATACTGGTTGGACCCCTGTTGTTGATAGTTTAACTTGATTACTTTGAGCCTGCCTTTCTTTGATATATTATATCTGCTATCTGCCTGATCTATGCCTGTTATCTGTTCTATTTTGCCTTACATGATTGTCTATAGCACCTCTAGTATTCATACTTTTACTCGGACATTTTCATGGTTGATTAGTGAGCCTGTTTGTTCTGTTGATCAAATGATACATCTCTGAGCACATAGATTTATTTAACTGAGATTTTAACCCGAGCTTCGTAGGATCGCCGGAGTCTGTTCTTGTTTGATAGGACAAAGGCACTGCTCTGCGAGGTTTGGACCTAAACCCAAGCTTCGTAGTGTCGCCTGAGTCTGTTCTTGTTTGATAGGACAAGGGCAATGCTCTTCGAGGTTTGGACTTTTCAAAACAGTTTTCTTAAAATATGTGTTTAAGTTTTGTATCATTTGGTTGGTTTGTGTGGTTGAGTTGAGTTTATCTGTGAGCTTCTGTGGAGAGAGATTTGCCTTGATCTTGCATATGAGTTGACATTTATTGCTGAGTGTTCCTGCATGAGTGTTGAGATTCAGTTGGTTTTTGTCATTGCATCCCAGTGGGGATTTCCCGGCTTGTTGCCGATTACCCGGTCAGTGGACTGTGAGCTTGAGCATTTGCATATGATTCGCCCGCACCGTTGTACTTCACGAATATCAGCGGATTTGCTACCCGTAGCGATGTTCTTTACCGGTAAAGTGGTTAGCTGAGGCAACCCGTGACCCTAGTTTGGGGAATGTCAACCAGGTGGTGCCAAGTGGGCAGCCTTGCCTGAGGTCTTGAGAAGGCCAATATGGTAGCTTGTGATTGGGTCTTTGTGTTTTCATCTATTTGATGCATGTGTTGTTAAGTTGCTTTAACATGATTTTTTTGATTCTTTGATCTGGCTTCTAGTTATCTACCTATATTGCTGATTGTCCTAATTCCTTGATGCCTTGATTATAATCTCATTGTTATATTGCTGATTGTCCTAACTCCTTGATGCCTTGATTATAGTTTCATTGTTATCTTGCTGATTGTCCTAACTCCTTGATGCGTTGATTATCCTAATACATGTTTGTCCTGTTTTAAATTCTGGTAAAATTATCTACCATGCTCGTGCCCAGATTATAAGTTTTGCTTTCTTTACAGCACCAGTTATATATCTGCTTTACCCTAACCCCTGATTATTACTATCCTCTAGTATTGTATACCAGTAGGTACGATCTGCTATTTCTCGGCTCGTCGTGCCCACTGGGATACACTCCGGTGTGTCTCACACCCTCGGGTGACTGTTTTTCAGGCCGAGCGGGTGCTGGGATGTCGGGACGTGTTGGTAAGATTCCGTGTTAGATGTTGACCCTGGACAGCCGAAAGTTCATGTATTATTTGATGTTAAAGGAAAGAGTTGTAATTCAGATGTAAATAATTGTAAAGTTAATTGTAACTTTTGCATGTAGTTGTACGTAGTTAGTACTCTGATGATTGTTGCCAAGCTAGCCGTGCATATATAGAAAAGGTTCAATTCCATTGGGGATTGGGACTCTTCTATATATGTGGCGGTCTGTCATTGCCCTGGTTGTTTTTGCAACTCTGATTTAAAAAAAAAAAAAAAAAAAAATTTATACACTAGTTTTTGGACTCGGGGCGTGACAGATTAGATGGTATCAGAGCAATAGGAATACGATGTCTAGGTTTGGCTAGGAACGAACTCTAGGATGACTTGTGGTCACGAGAGAGCGCTGGGTTTCAGAATAGTGGTTTGGAACTTAGATGTGTTTCGTATTCGGGTTTTGAGAATCGTTGTTACTGAAGAGTAGTTGCGGTCATAGTTTCGACCGTGGGATTGATGTTTCAGTGGAGCCAGAGGGCTCAGATCCGTACTTGTGGTTCAAAGATTGACCCCGTAATGGTAGTGACATTTGGTAAAGGTTATATTATCGACATAGAGACTGTGTAGGAAGGTATGTGATGTACCTTCAGATGTGAGTTGTGTCCCCAACTAGTGGTTGGCGACAGATCTATGGTATTTCGCCTTTCTTTTGGTAAGCACGTTGGCGGCCGACAACGTACTTCCGAAAGAACTGAGAAATACTCTGCCCTGTAAACGGGGAATATTCAGATTGGGTCTAAATGAGTAATTTGAGAGTTGTCAATATTTTGTGACTGATTGTCACTACTGTGAACCTGTTAGAGGCGTAATAGTGGATTAGTTAAGTTTAAGTTTCGGGGACGAAACTTCTTAAAGTGGTGAGTGATGTAGTAACCATGATTTTAAAATCCAGAATTCAGGTTTAAATAATTTCCAGAATTATTTAAATAGCAAAAATTAGTAGATAGTAGTGCAACAGTGGCCCTAAAATGTCGACTTTTGATCGGGGTCTGATCTGGAAAATCCGAGATCACCATTGCGATCGTCTCGTCGAAACATAGAAGTTTTATATTCATATGTTTTCGATCCGACGGTCGGATCTTCCAGAAATCAGAAATCAAAAAAGCGGGCCCCGCGACTTAAAGTGAATAGTAACCCTCGGTTTTTAATCCCTCGCTTTCACTAATGGCCGAACCACTATTTAGAGTTTTAACCTAGAGGTATGAGTAATGGATCCTAGCTATTTTCGACGTTCTGAGCGCAATGGCACTGACGGATTTCGCGTTTGGCGACCCGGGTGCATCGAAGTGCGTGCCACGCGCTATATTGAGTCGAACTTTATGGAACGACTTTTAATCCGGGCGTCGAACAAACCAAACAAACACGCTACTTGACAGGTCTCGACGAGCCGGACGTCGTGGCGAAGTCCGCTTCGCAAAACGGCGACCGGATTGTCTCGAATTGCGTGAAAGGTGCCGAAAAAGTGGGTATTTTTGAAGAAACCTTAATATTTTATGTAGCTAAATTAGTGGGATTAATACCATAGGGTGTTGGGTGCAAATTGTGTCTCCTGCGAAGACCCCAGAGTTGGGGATTGAGTGTGAACCGGGTTTAAGGTTTTTGGAAAAGAATCTTGCATTTATGTGAGATGTCTCTTGGGCTACTCGTGTGGGAGTTACACGAGGTGACTCTTGAGATTTCATAACTCCCAGGAGTTATTTCTTTCATAACCCAGGTGTTGGGATGGCCGAGGGGTCACCCCTCCCATTGTTGCTACCCAAGAGAGAGAGAGAGAAAGAAGAAGTTGGACCAAAACTCTTCCAAGGTGGAGTTGGAGTTCTCTGAGGACTTTCTTGGTGTCTGTGGAGCATCTTGGGAGGTTGCCGTGGCCGCGCGAAGGAGGAGGAAGAGAACCGGCTTCTTCCATCTTCTACAACTCCGGCCAAGGTAAGGTTTTTAATAACCCCGGTTTGTTTGCACCCGAGACCCCTAGCAGTAGGTTTATTAGGTCTTTGTGATGCTCCATACACAGCCTGAGTCTCCCATGCAAGTTGGTTGGCCGGCGGGAGCAAAGTCTCGCCGGAAACCTAGATGTGCTCCGCCTCGAAAGAACTCGGCAACCGCTGAACCAAAATAGCTAAAAATTTGTATGCAAGGACTTTAGGATATGTAGATTAAATCTGCAAAGTTTAATTGAATATGGCTAAGTATTTAGAAAGAAAATGGATGCCCTAGCTTTTTGAATTATTGCAAGTTGGCCGAGCTTCTTGCTCCGGCGCCGGCGGGCTTCTCCGACGCCGGCCACATGGCCAGAACTCTTCTAGGGACCGAGGGGAGTCCATCCATGCACTTGCATGGCAACCATGCAGCGCGGTTGAAGCGCGGCCAAGATGGGTTCGAAATGGGATCAAATCTCGGCCGCCGGCGTTCCGGCCATCTCCGGCCGGGGTGGGAAGGTCGGGAAGCTTTTTATGGACCAGAGGAAGCTTCCATGCAATTTAGAAGGCTTCCTATAGCCTCTGTAAAAATCCGCCATTAATGGGCTTGAGCTCCAAAATGGAGCTTTGCTCCCCGCCGCCGCCGCCGCACCCCGAGGCCAGACAAGGGTATGGGAAGCTTCCAAGAGGCAAATGGCACCTATTGGTGCATTTGGTTGAGCCCCAGACCCTCTGGATGGAACATCACGAATTTCAAGAAAACATGTCATCTTCTTCCTCGAGCCAAGCCCAACTTGGAGGGTTTTCGAGTTGCTCCAGTTGAGGGGAAATGTTCCAGAATCTCTGGGGATCTAGTTGATCCAAGTTGGAAGCCCTCAGGTGCCCTGGTTGCAGAGAACCAAGTTTCCCATGGTGTTGTGTGTATGTGTTGCAAATGTGCATGCCACCTGTTTGTAAAAATGCCTCAAAGAACTTTGAATTAGAATTTGATAAAACTGTAAATATGAAACTTGCTCCAAATAGTCCCCTGAGCTCTGTGCTCACTTCAGTTCAAACAGAAACTGAGTGGATTAAAGTTTGGTGCATTGTGAATTAGGGTGTAAGCTTGACCTTGGTTCTGCTTGAACCAGCACCCCTGGGCCTCAACTAGGGTGAGCACTGAGGTCCTGGCAGTGCCCAGACCAACTTTGATATACAAAATGTTCTTGTTTGAAGTTTAAATTAAAAGATATAGTAGAAACAACATAAAACAATAATGTTGGAGCAAAACCTTATTCTAGGCTGTTAGCGAAGCCGCGACAGTGCATTCCTAGCTAATTTGGGGTCACTGAACGCGATGCTCGCGTTAGAAACAGTGTTTGAAGTCTCGGAGAAACAAAAATTCATTTTGGGCTATGTTAGAGAGGGTTTTCATGACCCAAAATTTTCCTCGGGCACCGTGCTGCTGCAAATTGGTGAGCACGGTGTTCAGCAAGACATAAGTAACCTGCTGGAAGTGACGGAATGTTAAAATGATTTTCCAGTTGAAAGAACGAGCGAAAACAGTGCTAAAAAGGCACTAAAGTGTAATTTTTGGAAACTTTAGGGGTTTTAATGCAAAATAGACAATGTGTACTGGTTAGTAAAATGTTTAAATGATTCCTAAGCTTTTCGTTGGGAATCCATCGGCTTTCGTTGAGCTGAAATCGGATAACAGTTCGAGAATCGGCAAAATCGTCGATTTAACGGTATCCGGGTGACAATTAAAATAACTAAGAGGGTTTCAAATTGATCTGGGTTTAGGTTAGAGTTAGCGGGACTGAATTGATCCCTGATTGGTGATTTTTGATCCAGGTTGATTCAGTTTGCACCTGGAGTTGAGCATTTAGAGAATTACAGATTAATTGCCTGCGCATTGACAGGTGGGTTATCTTCGGTCCGGGTTTTATCAGTTCGGCCCTCTGGGGTGCGATACTGGTTGGACCCCTGTTGTTGATAGTTTAACTTGATTACTTTGAGCCTGCCTTTCTTTGATATATTATATCTGCTATCTGCCTGATCTATGCCTGTTATCTGTTCTATTTTGCCTTACATGATTGTCTATAGCACCTCTAGTATTCATACTTTTACTCGGACATTTTCATGGTTGATTAGTGAGCCTGTTTGTTCTGTTGATCAAATGATACATCTCTGAGCACATAGATTTATTTAACTGAGATTTTAACCCGAGCTTCGTAGGATCGCCGGAGTCTGTTCTTGTTTGATAGGACAAAGGCACTGCTCTGCGAGGTTTGGACCTAAACCCAAGCTTCGTAGTGTCGCCTGAGTCTGTTCTTGTTTGATAGGACAAGGGCAATGCTCTTCGAGGTTTGGACTTTTCAAAACAGTTTTCTTAAAATATGTGTTTAAGTTTTGTATCATTTGGTTGGTTTGTGTGGTTGAGTTGAGTTTATCTGTGAGCTTCTGTGGAGAGAGATTTGCCTTGATCTTGCATATGAGTTGACATTTATTGCTGAGTGTTCCTGCATGAGTGTTGAGATTCAGTTGGTTTTTGTCATTGCATCCCAGTGGGGATTTCCCGGCTTGTTGCCGATTACCCGGTCAGTGGACTGTGAGCTTGAGCATTTGCATATGATTCGCCCGCACCGTTGTACTTCACGAATATCAGCGGATTTGCTACCCGTAGCGATGTTCTTTACCGGTAAAGTGGTTAGCTGAGGCAACCCGTGACCCTAGTTTGGGGAATGTCAACCAGGTGGTGCCAAGTGGGCAGCCTTGCCTGAGGTCTTGAGAAGGCCAATATGGTAGCTTGTGATTGGGTCTTTGTGTTTTCATCTATTTGATGCATGTGTTGTTAAGTTGCTTTAACATGATTTTTTTGATTCTTTGATCTGGCTTCTAGTTATCTACCTATATTGCTGATTGTCCTAATTCCTTGATGCCTTGATTATAATCTCATTGTTATATTGCTGATTGTCCTAACTCCTTGATGCCTTGATTATAGTTTCATTGTTATCTTGCTGATTGTCCTAACTCCTTGATGCGTTGATTATCCTAATACATGTTTGTCCTGTTTTAAATTCTGGTAAAATTATCTACCATGCTCGTGCCCAGATTATAAGTTTTGCTTTCTTTACAGCACCAGTTATATATCTGCTTTACCCTAACCCCTGATTATTACTATCCTCTAGTATTGTATACCAGTAGGTACGATCTGCTATTTCTCGGCTCGTCGTGCCCACTGGGATACACTCCGGTGTGTCTCACACCCTCGGGTGACTGTTTTTCAGGCCGAGCGGGTGCTGGGATGTCGGGACGTGTTGGTAAGATTCCGTGTTAGATGTTGACCCTGGACAGCCGAAAGTTCATGTATTATTTGATGTTAAAGGAAAGAGTTGTAATTCAGATGTAAATAATTGTAAAGTTAATTGTAACTTTTGCATGTAGTTGTACGTAGTTAGTACTCTGATGATTGTTGCCAAGCTAGCCGTGCATATATAGAAAAGGCTCAATTCCATTGGGGATTGGGACTCTTCTATATATGTGGCGGTCTGTCATTGCCCTGGTTGTTTTTGCAACTCTGATTTAAAAAAAAAAAAAAAAAAAAATTTATACACTAGTTTTTGGACTCGGGGCGTGACATGTTGCCTGCTCAGCGGAATCTGCTCACAAGGCTCGAAACCGCGGGATCGGCCCGCACGGCTCGCATCCCAAAACAAGTATAAGACCGGCACACAAGGCTGGGTCCGAGAAAGCACACCTCCGGAGTGGCACTCGAGGGGAGCGACCCACACGAGTAAAGTATCTCTGTCATCAGTATCACAAGTATCTCTGTGGCACATATCTCAAAATAGCAGGACTGGATCATGACTATGATCAAAGTGGGAAAAACCATCCACTAAAGAAGCCTGATATCCAATCAGATGCGATAGTACTCAATAAGTGGGAAACACCATCCACTACAGAAACCCAATCCCCAGCTGATGCAAAAATAAACCAGACTCAACCCCAATCTGATGCAAGGATAAACATCTGGTCGACCGCCTACTGTCCGCGGTCACCGTAATACCCCACAAGTCCACAATCTAATGCAATCTTGACTACACTATCCCAACCCTTGCTCATACTTGAGCAACCAGCATCTGGATGCAAAGGACAACAATGAAACAGGTACAAATCTCAAGATGATAGTGTAGCAATGAAGAGTGGCTGACTAGATGCAATTGTATCATTAAAAAGCTGTACAAAGGTGTCAAATATTTATTTTTAAAAGAAGATTGTTTTACTGGAAAAAGAGTTGTTTGCCTGCGAGATTATAGCCTTTGTTCCAATCACAGTGTCTCAATATAAGTCATCATATAATCTGTGGGGTCATATTAAATTTTAGGAGAGTTAGTCCCAGCGGTTCTCATCAATTGTCCTGTTAGTAATCCTGTTAGTAGTCCTGTTAGTAGTCCTGTTAGTTGTCCCAATAGTTCTCATCAATTGTCATATTAGTTTGTCCCAATTGTTCTCATCAATTAAATTTTAGGGGAGTTCCAGTAATCCCAGTGAGCTTGTCAAAAATGAGGTAAGCAACAACCGCCCACCTCGAGCAGCTCAAACTACACCTCAGGTAGTCTCCTGGTTGTCCACAGTCCTCAAATCCTGCAAATCAACGCTCCCGGTATAAATACAAATCCCAAAAAGCACAATATTTGCTGTTTTTCAAATAACACGGGAAAAGAGGAATTTTTCACCTCTAAATAGTGCTCAGAAAAATCCAGAAAAATTACGGTTGCGTTTCTCGCGAAGAGTAGATCAAAATCGACTCTTTAAACGCCTCGATCTGATGCTCCTACGCCAAGATAAAAATCGGAGAAGTTGACACTGTCTAGAAATTTCCACAGCAAAAAGGGGGGTCAAAGAGACCTCGGGAAACGTGCCAAAAGTGCGAAATGGAGCAAAATGATCAACACGGAAATCGAAGCCCTACCTCTTACGGTCGCGCTGCCGTAAAAATCGTCCAAAGATTCCACCCGGTTAGCCCGCAGTGAATTTTCGACGGAACTGCGATGGAAAATGGGCCGAAAAAGAAAACCGTCGCAGTGTGCCGCGTCGCAGATATCTCACTATCTGTAACTCCAAAAATTCTAAAATCTGGAGGAGAGAGAGAGAAGAGAGAGAGGAACAACTTTCCTATAGAGCTCAAATTTGGATTCTCTCTCTAAGGGCTCGAAAACCGAGGTGCAAAGAGAGGGGGTGGGGGGCCTCTTATATAGTGGGCCAAAGGGAATATTCCCACACGGGATCTGGATCCGAACAGGAAACACCGAAATGGGCCAATCAGAAAGCGCCACGTGTCCACAAAACAGCAAACAGCCTGTGCAGGCCCAATGAAAAATCGCCACGTGGCCACGTGGTGCACGTGGCCGGTCCGCGCTCCGGGTCTTCCGGAAGATGTCGGCCAATAGGGGAGCGCCACGTGTCACCTTCCCACGTGCTTCTAGAAGCCGGCCGGCCAATGGGGAAGCGCCACGTGGCAAGGGGGGGGGTATTCGGTGCTCCCGGTGCACGCCAGGCCCATGGACCGCGCACCCACGCTGCGCTCTGCCCTGCTCCGCCGCGCTCCGCCGCTGCGCCGCCGCTGCGCCGCCGCCCGCCGGTCGCCGCCGCCTGCCGCCGGTCGCCGGAACAGTGATTCCGGCAGCCGGAGTTACTATTCCGGCGTGAACAGTAATTTTGTGCCGAAAAATTAAAGTAAATATACCGTTTCGATCGTTTTCGCGCGCTGAGTCCAAATACGACGTCCATTTCGCCAAATTCTCATCCGAAATTTTGCCGAAAGCTCCCGGAAAATTCCTTTTGCTCTGATTTTCGCGCAGAGTCTATATTAAATATCCAATTTCGATTCTACAAGCTCTGTTTCACCGAATAAGCTCCCTACAGTTACTGTTTAATGTTGCACAGTTCCTGCGGGAGTCCGGATCATCACATTCTTCGCCTTCGTTGATCTCTGAGATACGTGCAATCGCACAACAGGCCCCGTCCTGACAGTCCGAGTACCATTCCTTCGCGGTGAGCATCTTTAATTTTGACCCTTCAGTTAGACCCTTGAGCATTAGTTGTCGCCCGTTTTCATCGAGGGTCACTGTGTTGTTGATGTAGTTGAAAGTAACCTTGCCGTAGGTTTTTAACCAATCTATCCCAAGGACCATACTGGAGCCTTCGAGTCTTATGATCCTGAGACCAGTCTTGTAGGTCTGGTCGTGCATATTCCAAGTGAACCCCGTGCACTTCAACTTGCTCAATATTTTGTGACTGTTGGCTACAGTGACCAAAAGGGGCACGGCTGCCTCCACCTTGGCCTTCACCTCCCTTGCTACCCGGAAATCCAGGAAGCTATGGGTGCTTCCCGTGTCCACCAAGATCTTCAGTATCTTCTTACCCACCTCCCCTTGGATCTTAATGGTTTGTTGTTGGTTCTCCCCGCTTAAGGCATTGAAGAAAAGCCCCACTTCCTCGGGCCCTTCTTCTCTAGAGTTACCGTCGGCCTCTTCGGTTTTCATTTCTTCTTCGGATTCCACCATGCAGTCCTCGTCGTAAACCTCCAGCATGTCGTCGGCCGCTGTCAGGCTGAATAGGGACTTATTTTTACATTGATGCCCTGGGTGGTATCTGTCACCGCACTTGAAGCAGAGCCCCGCCGCTCTCCTCTGTTCAAGTAGCTGCTTGTTGTTCAGGTGCGGACTAGCTCCACCACTCGATTCTTGAGGTCTCTATCTCGTTGCGGGCACTGCTCCCTGAGGGTTTGAGTTGAAAGCCACCATGGAGTTAGTGTGCAGCTGGAAGGACCCTCCTGGTCCCTTAGCAGCCACTCTACTCCTCCTGCGCATCATGTTTACCGCTCGCTCGTGCAGTTTTGCTTGTTCGAAGGCTGCATTGAGGGTGTTCGGGTGGGCGATATCCATGAATGGCACAAGCTCCTCCTTTAACCCATTTATGTAGTATGAGATAAAGTACTCCTCATCCAAGTGAGGGTTGTAACTTAGCAGCTGAGACCTTAGCTCCTCGAATTTTTCTTGATACCTTTCCACCAAGCCGGTTTGCTTGTGATTACTAAATTCTCTAATGAGGTACCACTCTCCCACTTCGGCAAACCTTTTGCATATCGCCTCCGAAAACTCGTCCAAATTTACGGCGGGTCGGTTAATGAAGTATCCTTGTTTCCATATCCTTGCCTTCCCCGTTATGTGCATTGTAGCAATGCCTAGCCACTGCTGTCACGGTAATTGGTATATGTCGAAATATTGCTCGCAATTTTCTAACCACCCCTTGGGGTCTTCGCCACCGAACACCGGGAATTCCAACTTCGGGTATGGCACGTGGGCTGGTTGTTGCGGTGCTCGGTTGACCCGAGGTAGTTGGTCCTTTTCATCGAACTCCGGTAGCCTCGCAGGAGTGGGCAGGATCCCCTTGCCTCTGCCTTCTCTAATGATCAGGGGCGTCGAGCTGCTCCCCGGCTGGTTACAGTCCAGTCCTTCGCTGCTAGCGGGGGCCCTCGACCCAGAGGTGAATTGAGATGGTTGGGCCACCAGCAACCTCAGCAACTCTTCATGCCTCCTCGCTGCCTCTATCTGCATTACTTCGTAATGCTTCCTCTCGGTGTTCTTGGTTTCATCAATCTGTTGGGCGAGCCCCCCGAACTGCTCTTGACAGTTAGTTGTCAGCTCTTGTAGTCTTTCCTCGAGAGAGTTGACGTGATCGCTTAAATCCTTCATCCTGGTACCTTCTACCATCGTGTTGCTTACGCCTTTATACTTGAATCGGTTTTGGCTCCTTTTTCCAATTTTTACTTATCTTGTTCTTCCTGACTATCTATTTTGAACAGGTACTGCAGTATGCTACAGTAATTCGCCAAGTCGCCGATGATGCTAGACTGAGGCAAGCTGCGTAGTTTTATCAAATGGTTGGCGGGCTTCCGTGTCTTCCCCACTTAGTTGATTGTAATGGGTTGTTGCCTGCGATAATCGCCTGTGCGCTGGTTATGCTCCTTGTGGTTGCCTCCCGGTTCTGGTTGCCTTCGATGAATGGCTTGTGTGTTATGTTGCTTGTCTTCTGTTTCTTGGTTGCCTGATGCTTGTTGTTGCCTTCCTGCCTTCGGTTTCCTAGTTGCCTGTTGCTTGTTGTTGCCTTGCTGCCCTCTGTTTTCCTAGTTGCCTGATGCTTGTTCTTTCTTGGTTTCCTATTGCCTGTGAGCTATTTGTGATGTGGTCTTGTGCTCCGGTTGCCTTGTTGCTTCAGTAGATTGTTGCCTTTGCTTGCTAGTACAAGATGGATCCGCCGCTCCCTGGGATCGTGCTGCTCTTTGGGATCGTGCCGCTCTGATACCAGATTTGTAACAACCCGGACAATTCGCAACCCGACGGTGATGAAAATACTCTGAGTCAAGGACGGCGATGCGGATGATGGGTCGGTAACGGTAGGGGGAAATTTAGAAGGAGGTTTAGGAGGGGAGTTTAGAGGGGAGGAGAAAAAGAAGAAGGAGAAGAAGATGAAGAAGACTTTAGGGAGAAAATTTTAATAATTCTATTGATGCCCTCCTGTATTACATTGTATCTCCATATATGTGCTATCTAAGATGCTATAAAGATGTAATTTGCTACAGTCTGGGGGTACAGTTGCAAAAATGTAATAAAGTGAGCTTGGGCCTTTGGGCCGGCATTTTGGGGGTTGTGGGCTTCCGTGTCTGGCGGCCCAACCGGAGGGAACTCGGATTCTCCACCCGCTTCTGCTCGCCCGGCCCGCTATGCGGATCTAAGTATCTGCTGGGGGATCCTCCCATCCACCTCATCGCGAAGCCTCTGGATCATGTCGCCCCTTCTCCTTCTCTGTGTTGATGCCCTAGCTTCTCCCTCACCGAACATGGCTCCCCTCTATCTGCTGCTGTTTACTTATTTTATTCTATCTATGTAAAGTAAACTGCTACTTTTACTCCTCTACTCCTAACTATTCTTATTCTTGCATGCTTAACACATGGATGATCCCACGAAGAAAGAGATTGCGAGAGAGACGGAGAGAAAGCAAGAGAGAAGGAGGGCGGGGAGAGGCGATGACAGCGCGACGCGTGGGCCAGAAGATGTTTTGGCGTTTTTTATCCAGAGCTCTTCAACTAATATAAGTTTATATTTTGAATAGCAACACTATTCATACACCCATTTATTGAGAATGTAAAATGTGTATTTTATTTTATTTATTTGATGAAAATTTTTCGACGAGTTAGCTCGTTTGGCCTAGATTTTCAAAAAATAATTTTTGTAGAACTCCTTTTGTGTGGAGAATTGATTCGGGTCAAAAGCCGTAGAGCGTTTGGCTGAGCTTAGATGAAAAGTGATCTTTCTCATGTGATTTTTTAAAACTGTTTGGTTCAAATTTTTCTTTATTTGTAAATAATAATTTTTCTTCTAAATTTTATTTTAAAATAATTTAAATTTTAAATTTAAATTTAAATTTTAAAATTTAAATTTCAAAAAATAATTTAAAAGTTGATATTTTAATTTAAAATATAAATTTTTAATTTTTAAATTTAAATTTAAATTTTTAATTTCAAATTTAAAATCTAAATTTGAAATTTAAAATTCAAAATTTAAATTTAATAATTAAATTTAATAATTAAATTTAATAATTAAATTTGAAATTTAATCATAAATTTGAAATTTAAAATTTAAAAATTAAAATTTAAAATTATAAAATTTAAGATTTGAAATTTAAAACTTTAAATTAAAATTAAATAGCTAAATTAAAAATTTGAAATTTGAAATTTAAAAGTTAAAATTAAAAATTTTAAAAATTAAATTTAACTTTAAATTTTAAATCTAAAATCAAAAAAAAAAATTAAAATTTGAATCCAAAATCAGAAACAGTTTTCAAGAAGCAAGAATTTGAATCCAAAATCAGAAACAATTTTCAAGAAGCAAGTTTTAATTGCATCTTTTTTTGGACCTCGAATATTAGAAAACAGATTCTAAAAATCAGAATGAGATTTTGAAAACTTAGTTGTAAATCGCTTTATTGACCCAAAAATCACTTTTGAATCTAAAATCACTTTACAAAAGCTAGGCCAAACAACCTAAGATAATAAAAAGGAAAATGCTATGTGTACACCCCTTTCGGGGTGTACATCATACACCCCACCCATCTAAGGGTGGGGGTGTGATGATGGGTCACTTGATGTGACCCGTAAAAAATATCGCCACCATTAAAATGGTGGAGGTGTATGATGTACACCCCTTCGGGGTGTACATGTAGCATTGCTCTAATAAAAAATATTATCCGTACATTTTATTTAGGGTATATGATATATATCCTATTTATTTGGAGTGTAAAAATAATATTTTTTTATTCTGAATGGGTCACTCAATTTTTTATTCCTATCTATTAGTATTTTTCGCATTATGTATAATTCTAAGTAATTTTCTATATACAATATATGAATCTTCAATACTCTTTGCCACGTGGTAATTTTTTTTTTCACCTCATTAATTTTTATTTTATAAAACGTTATGACTTTTCTTCTTCCCTCCTCTCTATTCAATGGATATGATTTTTTTTTTCACATTCTCTCTATTCAAGGAATAGGACTTTTTCTCTCTCCTCCTTTTTAATTATCTCATAATTTTTTTTTTTTTTTCACTCTCATCAATGCATAACTTTTTTTTCTTTCTTCACACTCATCCATGCATAACTTTTTCCGTTCCCTCCTCTTTATTGGAAGGTGAAGCCCACCTTATCATTTTATTTCTCTTAAATTTTTAGGAAAAGAACAAACAAATTTTTAAAATCTTAATCCACGCTAACCCAATTCAACCCAACCATTCTCGCTTTAGAACGGAGCGCATTCGACCCTTCTCGCTTTAGAACGAAGCGCGTTGAAGGTGCAGTGCGAGAGATTGTTATTCAACCCAACCATTCTCGCTTTAGAACGGAGCGCATTCGACCCTTCTCGCTTTAGAATGAAGCGCGTTGAAGGTGCAGTGCGAGAGATTGTTCCACCGCTTCGCCTTCTCGCTTTAGAACGGAGCGTGTTGAGGGTGCTTTTAGAACGGAGCGCGTTGAGGGTGCATTGCGAGAGATTGTTCTGGTGCCTCATTTATCGCTACAGCAGTCTAAACGCTTAGACCGAAAAAGACTCAAGACGATAAAGGGCAAGACCAAAACGGATAAGGAGACGATAAAGGGCAAGAACAAAAGGACCTTTCGGTTAGTCCCTCTCTCTCTCTCTCTCTCTCAGTAATATTTTTATTTTTTTTTGAGCGATTAAACTTAAACATATATATTATTTATATATTTAGATTAATTTATTATTAATTTGATATGAAATTTTTTCTATTTTTATATATTTAAAAATTTGTAAAAATATATATTTTATTAATATTTTTTATTTTTTTTTTCTATTATCTACTTGTTTTATTTTTTTTTATTATCTATCATCCGCATCGCGCAGGTTACTACACTAGTGAAAAATTAAAAAGAATAATATGTATAGTAATAAAATTATTAAAAATTATATAACTTTTGCATTTGGTTCATATAATTATTTTATCTATAAAATTACTGTTTGGTTAAACGGTAAAACTATAGTAATCTAAATAGTAATATATTTTTTTTTATAATTATTTTTATATTTAAAGTTTTATTTATGTATATATTTATCATTAAAATTTAAATAAAAAAATAAATTCATAATAGATAAATATAAAAAAAAAGTAATTTTAACATAATAAAAAAATTAATATACAAGTGAAAATAATATTTTGAAAATATTTGAAAGGAAAATATTTGAAAGGATCAATATTTCTGTTTAAAAATTTTAAAATATTTAAAAAATAAAAAATAAAAAATAATCATAAAAAATAGGGTTAATTGCATACAGCTCCATGTAAACATATCGAATAGCAAATATATTCCTACAAAGTTCAGCTTTTCATATTTATCCAACTTTTGAAGGGATAAATATGAAAAGTAGAACTTTGTAACAAATAGGAACATGTCATCTTTTCCTACTGTCCATGCTACATGTTCGATAGTGCGCTCATCAACAGTAAACACCAGCCTACCTCCCTCTACCGTTCGGGCCACACTACTGCTGGTGCGACCTCCGATCGGTAGCCTGCCATCATCTCTCTCCACTGCCCCCAATTGATAAATCTCAGTCAAGCTCGATGTGGCATGCAGGCTAGGATCAAAATGACGATATATCAAATCGCCAACAACTCAAAACCAAAAACCCGCACAACTCAAAAGCTCCCAAGACTAAAGGTACCAACAACCCAAACTTAGTGCCCCAGGCACGCACACAGCCACACATCAGCCCACGGCCCACGGCCCACGGCCCACGAAAACTCAAGACACAAGTGCAACCTCTATATCAATAAGTGGTAGCACAAATATTACTATCTCGGTACTACCTATCTCTAACAACCAACTAAAACACTAACCCCTCACTCAACAATATGGATCACTAGATAATCCAATATATTCAATCATGCTATAATGATTTCTACACAGAAATCTGGGCAATCAAATAATCCATATAAGCCCTTTAGCAATAAAATAATAATATTTCCTAACCCCAGCCCGAACAGTTCAAAAACTATAAAACATTAACGAATCATTCACATGTATATCTCTACAACTATTAATCAACAGAAAGACAGTCAAAACATCTACATCTAGCAAGCAGATATAATAAGTAATTCGCCATTCTTGACGACATGGAACCCACCTAGATTGCAAATCCTGACAGAACACGGACAGTGGTAGAATAAGACGCTCAACGGTGACTACCATACGTGAACGGCTCCACCCTGAAAAATTCGATAGCACCCCGCTTCAACCACGCGGCATAAAAAATTTTGGCCCTAACAATCAAACACAAAAGGGTACAAAGCTCAAATCCAAAAGCACCAATGGGCTAAACATATAACAATAAAATCTATCTCGAGAAACTTAAACAAATAATATAAAAAAAGTAAGACCTATCCCAAAGTTGACGCGCCATAAAATCACACGCGCGCGCGTCCGTGCTCGACTCCTTGGATCGATCCACGCGCTTCACAACACTCCCCACGCGCTCTCAGCCTCCCTCTCCCTCTCCCTCTCCCTCTCCCTCGCTCTCTATTTCTCTCTCTAAAACCCACATACGTGAGCAGAAGAAGAAAAAAGGAGAAATAGAGAGGTCCTGCACGTTAAATAGCCCCAAAAAAGGGTTTCGGTTATCCGAAACCCACTTTTGGGTGCCCGGGACCCAACCATTTGGGTGGCCCAAGTAAAACAAAGCAGCTTGAAACTTTTAGGCCGCTACAATGATACTTTCGGGTGCCTGAAAGTGCACTCGAATCACTGCGACGTCGACACATGCCCTGCCAGTTGCCCCTCTGATAGCGCGCGTCACGTCCGGCCGACCGACATCAACGCGTGTCACCTTAGCCAACCACCTTTTGGGCGCGCATAGTGCCGCATCCGGGCACCCGATACCGCTCTCGAATCGCCACAGTGCTGCTGCGTGTCCCTCACACCTGCTTCCCCAAGCGTGCCGTTCAGCAACGCATCCCATCGTGTTGCCGCCGCTTCCCCATCCGCTTGCAGTCAATAGCGCGGCGACACACGTCCACCCTTTTCACGCCTCGCGCCATGCATCGCCCCATTCGAGCGGCTACAATGTGGATCCGAGCACCCAAATCTTTGCCCGAAATCGCAAAAAAACTCTAAAACACAACCCATGCTTCGTTTTTCGTGCCGATTTGCGTTGAAACAGTTCCAACTCGGCCATCACTCTTCCAATGTACTGACCAACCCACCATACTCTAACTTTGCTATTTATAAAAGTCTCTCAATCATAGCAATGAAGTTTATTTGCTCACGCATCCACATTTTTGTCCTTATATACTTTTCATTATAATCATAATAATGAAGCTTATCTACTCATGCATCCACATTTTTGTTCTTATATACTTACGTAATTGTAAACCGTCACGCTTCAATTAGTATTAGTATCTTATATATATAAAACCTCAGCATTCGTCTAAAATTTATGAGTACAACCAAATACAGGTTGGCCATTCCGTATTAATTAATTAGAATAAGTAGCAAGGTACGATTCTGTTTTGAATCCTACTTATTACTTTTTAAAACCATTAGGTTTTGATTAAATTCATAATTAAATTCTAGTTATATTAGAATAGATGAAATTTGAATTTAAATTAGAATAGAAATTCTAATTAAACTAGGGGTGCTTTTGCAATTTTGGGGTGCTTTCGTACGAGATGAGCTAGTTCGGATGGAGTACAAAGTGAGAAAACAAAAAGATTTAGAAAAAAAATTCGGATTGAGATTATTTTGTATAGAAAAGGACAGGTGTAAGTAAATATTATTTTATTCGTATATTTTATTATTTAATATTATTTTTTTATTGTATAAATATTTAGTGAAAAGTTAAATTTATGATAAAAATTTAATTTAGATGTGTGTACCCAAAATTAAAATTTTTTAAAAATTAGTTAGTTAGTTCAAAATTAACAATTTGTTATTAAAATTATTTTTATATTTAAAATATTTTATAAAATTATCATAAAAAAATTACGAGAACGAGCACGAGCTCGAGCTCGAGCTCCTCGACAATGTCGCGAAGCTCCTCCCTCTTCGTCGTCCTTCTCCTCTTCGTCCTCGTCTTCTTCCTCCTCGCGAAGGTATCGGAGGGGTCGAAGCGCAGGGTGAGCATACCCGACGAGCTCGACGACGTGGTGGACGACGAGGAGGACGAGGAGTGGCGGCGGTGGGGGGAGAAGCGGCGGGGACCGCGGCGGAGCTCCTCCGAGCCCCCGCCCGATTTCGCCCGTATGAGCCCCGCCGAGATCCAGGCTGAGTTGATGCGGAGCCACACCGGGCCCTCCTACGGATTCGTCAAGCTCCGATTGGGAGTCTCGCGCTCTAGGGTACGTATGACGATCGCCGATGCCTATCGCGAGTTGATTCGTTTCGTAGGAATTTTGAGTTCTTTCCGAGTAAATGGGGCTAAAATGTGATTACAGTTTTTGAGATCACGGTTTGGGGTTTTGATGCTCTGTTCTGATGTTGATTTTGATGCGTTCTTGAGAATGCTGTGCATTTTGCTCCTTGAATTTGATCGGGATCAGGGTCGTTTGTTGTGATTTTGCTCTTGGGGAACTGTTATGTTCTTGTTTATTGTTTGAATTATTACTAAAAACTTGTTATGTTGTGAATATGGAGTAAGAAATTCTTAGACACATGGCATGTGGGATTAACAGGTGGGATCGAACCCACGACGTAACAGAACGAATGAGTTTAGAATTGTCTCTGATATCGTGTCAGTAGAATTTCAATATAAGAGAAAATGACCTCGGAATATATTTAGCAACTATATCTGTAACCTTTTATTTATTCAGAATTTAGATTTTATATTTAGTTTGCTTATCTGCTTTGCTATCATGATTAGCCATTTTAGTTTTGGTAAGAAGCAAATACTCATTTTCTGTGAGGGGTTAGTGGCATTAATGATTTCAGTGAGTGGTCACTGATCACAGGGTAAGGCCCCATTGTGTATAATTAAACTGTTTCAACAACTATATATATATATATATATATATATATATATATATATATATATAGTGGAGTTGGAATACTATCAGTAGTAAAACCCTATTGTTACTACCGATTATTTTTCGATGATGGAGCCTCCGAATCGATGATCGACACCGTTGAACATGATCTAGACTACTAGAACTATCTAGAAATTAAATTTCAAGCTTTTTCGATATTCTTTTCTTATCCATCAAGTGGACACAAAATGAACGGCTGAAAATGAATATCTTTCAAAAAGTGATGATAGGAGTCTTGTAATCAAGATCGAGAGTATAGTTCTTGTTTTAAATAGTTTAAAAAATTTTCTAACCAAAATTCAATCAATTTAGATTTCTTTATACCGATGAACAAATAAACGTCTCATATCTACCTTTAAAATTATAAATTTTGCAATCCTTTGATCATCAGGTCAATGATGTCAAAAAGATCATGTTCAATGGTGCCGATCATCAAATCGGAGGCTCCATCATCGAAAAAAAATCGGTAGTAACAATGGAGTTTTACCACTGATAGTATTCCAGCATCACTATATATATATATATATATATATATATATATATATATATATATATATTGTAAGCTATACTAGGCGAGGTTTTGGTGATTTGCCATGGATGAATGATGGGAAATTTTGTCATTCAACATTGTTGAATGCATGACTGTGATAGTTCAATGATTAATGAGAGATGTAAATATGAGATTGCTTTGAACCTTAAACATGCCATTGCAGCAATTCATACTCAGAAAGGAGTTAACTTTTTGAAGGTTTATTTCACAGAGTTTTTTTTTTTTTTTCCTTTTCTTCGTCTAGATGTTTTGTTCTTCAAGAAATCTCGATGTTTGATTGCATGCCAAATTTCTGGCTGCGATGTTTCTCATGGTGTGATATGTTCTAGTTTATTGGAGCTTACTTATTTTGAATATCTTGTTTTCCTACTTTTAATGAACTTTACTTCCTAAGATAATTCAAAATTTTCTCATATGAAAAAGAATTTTCTTTTCTGTGCTAAATATCATTCTTGGTTGAAAACAAAGGCTAGAGAATACCAGTGTTTGCTTGGTGATTGGGTTGGTTAAACTTTCTCTAAAATGTAAGAAGTGAAGGCATGACTGAATCATAGTGTTAACAGCTAAAAAGGTTTTAGTGTGCTCCTGCTAATGCGGAATAGCTTTCAGCCCAAAAATATGGTGATTATAGTTGGTCTTATTTATCTTTTTGTTAAAAATCATGTTTTAACTTGTAGTTTTGATTGCTTAGGATTTGAGGTTTTCCTGTTTTGAAGGTTTGATTGCTTGGTGTTGGACTTTTGTTTATATTGGACCTTTGGGCTTGTAACTATTCATTCATAGATAAATGGAGTTGCCCATATAAGAGCTAGCATCATTTTCCTCCTTGACTGGGCAATTTCTCATGTAGGATCAGTAGGAATTTTCTCTCGATCCATGATCATTAACCCTGTACATAGTTTTTGTAGCTCCATACTATCAGCTTAAGTTTCATCAAAGAGTAATCTCGTTCATTGGTTTCTCATGACCAATTATTCCAGATTGTAAGGTTAGCCAAAAGTGACAATTGCTCAAGGAATAATTGAGCCATCTTGACCTAAAATTATGTTGTGGAAGAATGCTTGCATGCTTACAACAATGTTTGGCAAAGACGATCGCTTCCCTTTGATGTTCAAAGTTTCATAATTAATGGGCATCTGATATATAGTTAGAACCAAGGATTTAAGTGCCGTGGCACGGGGTCGTGCCGAAAACTTACCGGCACGGTACGGCACAGTGTGTGCCGAGCTGTGCCGATGAGTGCCCGTCACAAAAAATACATGCGTGCCGACACATAATGGCATGAAATATTTAATTTCTTTAGCAACAAATTTTTTTAATTGCTTATTATGTATCTTTATCAAATATTTTGAACTTTATTAAGAAAATTACTTAGTAATTTTAAGAAAAAAGGATTTTGAACTGTGCCATCGGCACGGGAGCTGTATCGTGCCGGTATCTTGTTGGCACGGTAAGGCACGGTAGATACGGCCCGTGCCGATGGATACTTAAATCCTTGGTTAGAACTAACATCTGCACTAGTAGCACATGACAAGTTTTTATTGCTTGGCTATAACTCAGTTATGAAGTGTTGGTTTCTAATTACTTGGACTTATCTAAATTATGGGTGCCAATTTGTTAGTTTTGTTGAGGACTGCACAAGTTTTTCTTCAACACCTTATAAAAGTACGATCAGCTTTTGTATTATGTGTTATAGATATTAATTTTTTCAGGATGATACGACAGAAATTTTACTCCATATGATGTTCAAGTGTTTTATATTTACTAATTTGAAATCTTTTCAGGAGGAAATACCTGAAATTGCTATGAAATGGAGCAAATTACTGAGAACTGGCTCTGTGGAGACCAAGTTCATGGCTGTCGATCTGAGTACCATCATGTTCACTATGGAGAGGGGGCAAGATATAGAAGAGGTATGACTTACTTGGAGCCAAAGTTAATCCAATAACCTACTGCACACCCCTAATGGCGACTGGGAATTATTTGTTTGGCTTTATATCTATCATGTGGTCAGAACTACTTTTGATACCATTCAAAAATTTGCTTCTGTCGTGTCGTATATCCCAATGCTTCCAACTGTGAGAAACTAACCTTCGTCGTTTGCAGTATTATATTATTGCTAATAGTGTATTATTCGGAACTTCAGAATTTAGATACATTCTCTTGGCAAATATTATTGATTTTATTGGCATGACATTATGACAAATGTCCACTTGAGAAATTAGAATACGTAAGTAGTTCTGATTCATGTTCTATTCTGTAGTTGAAAGGGTTTGTCCTGAGCCAGCCAGAGGCATATGAGATGAAGATTGGGGATCAAGTCTACCGAAGGCCTGGAGATCCTCCTCTCGACGAAGTCATTGAGATGCTGAGAAGAAAGAGGAGTGCTGCTGAGAACCAAGCTTCTACTGAAGATCATGCTGATTATGAGGATGAGTTGTAGAATTGCTACGAGGCCGCCTTTGTGTCACTAATAGAATGAAGATATAATCAAGGATCTTTACCATGTTATTGGATTATAACATCATAATAATACGTTGAAATTCGATCAATTCTCCCTTACGTAGGTTGTCAAGAGTGAAGAAAGGAATTGTGTACTTGCCATCAGCGACATCGCAATTATCAATGTCGACACAACTTTACATCACCTTGGAAAGGTGCTACCCAAATTTTGCCTGGAGAAGATGTAGGCATGCTCCTTTTGTTTCTTCTTAGAACACTTGAGTACTTGCTACAGCAAGAAAGCATGTACACAAATGTTGAATGCAGTTCTGAGTTCGCTGTTTAATTACAACTGAATGCGCAGGAGCAAACTAATATTTCTGAAATCTAAGTCCAAAAAAAAAGCCCTGTGAACTTCTTTTCCTTTGCCTAAACAAACTGCATTGTGCACTATTGTATACAACTCAGGCATGCAGTAATTGATATCTAATATCAATTTTGACTATAATAAGAACATTCAAGAATAGGCCTTTTAAGGGGCGTTTGGTTTTCCAGAAAACAAAATATCCCAAAAGCAAAAACTGTGGAAAAGAGAGATTTTCACTGAATTTTTTTTTTTCCTAGAAAACAATTTTCACACGTTTTCGAGAAACCAAACAGTTTTTTCAACATTTCTACTCAAACAACTCTTTGGAAAGAGCTCCAATTCGGGCCAAGCTGGTTAGCTGAGTTGATGCCCGTAGAGCTTCGTGATGCATTCCATGCTAGCAAAAAATCTACACAGAAAGCTCAATCAACAATGCAAAAAAGGGAAACATAGAAAAAACTAGAACTTGAAATCAAGAATTTGAATTGTGACTTCTTGAAAAAACATTTCATCATGTATATAAATTTATGTGATTGCAATTGCCCAAATATAGTTGAATGAATTGGATTCGAAGCATTAACAAAGCCTAAAATGCAGCTATTTTAGCTTTTCGCTGAAGTCAGTGAGGTCCAACAGGCGAATCCTCGGCATACTTCCTGCTTCCTCCCTCTCTTTCTCCGTGTTGTATCCCCATCTCCCTGTCAAAAGAAGAAGACAATTATTAACAGCAATCGTAAGCGAGGAACTAAACAACCACTATAATACCGAACAAGCAGAAAAGGAAAAGATTACCAAGATATAAATTCCATTGATCTAGCGCGGGATCTTTGATGACGTTCTTCAAGGTTGCAAGCCGATCCTCCACAAAACTGGCCAGGACCAAATAGTAAAATAACCAAAAGTATTTTCAAGAAATGCGCTTGTCATAGACAAATAGGAATCACTTCCTATATTACATTCATTTCAATCCTTCTATCTTGTATGTACATGATTTCAAACTCAAAGATAGCTGCCTGCTAAAGGAGCTAAAATCAACTTCCTCTTAAGTAAATTCAGATATTGTTCACCTTTAGCGCGTCCCCCATTGGATAGAAATATTATTACTCATTAGACCAAGCAAGAGCTACGCCACATTTAATGGGAATGGCTACATGCTTTGGCTTGTCTGATGATGCTGGCTAAAGTTAAATAAGTCGCAAACATTTGAACTCTTTCAATGCACTTGGATTTGACATCAGAGTGAGAAAAGAAAAGAACTCTTATATACAAAAAAGAACCTTCTTTTCTCTTGCTTTTCTGAATGTCTGGTAATGTAACAAGTAAATCCTTTGCTTTCCAGTGAAATAGAAATAGCACTTGAGATTCAATTTAGAGAGGAAATCATACTTCAGTAATTAAAAGATTTGTTTTTCCTCCCCTTTGTTTCCAAAGATTATTTGTTGGGAGTCTTAAAAAAATATGAAATAGGGGAAAAGAATAATAATAATAATAATATGCAGAATAAGACAAGTACTACTTACACAAAGGAACACATGCAGTACTTAGAATATGAGATGGTTACAATTGTTAACTTTAACATGTATCAAATATGGTAAGTTCAATTGACACATCACATGAATATGAACCACGTGAGTAAGGGGAAGAGAATCATATGTACAGAATAAGAGACTACTGCTTAAACAAAGGAACACATGCAGTATTCACAATAATTACAATTGTTAACTTTAACATGTACCATAAATGGTGAGTTTGATTGACGCATTGCATGAATATGAACCACATGAGTTAGAACTTACTGAAGTTTCAGACCGTCATGCTGTGACATTGACTGCAGCTGTTTTAGCACTTCTACTTTTGGCCTGAAAATCAATAAGATGTCAAAAACCACAAAACAGTGACTTGAAATGGGAATGACGAAACTTAAGTGGATAACTTTATACTAACCCAGTCCCTAAGCCATAGATTCGTTCAGCAGGGATATTAACTCCAGCGAGTTCTCGCAACAATGCTTCGGCAAATCTGCTCTGAAGCCAACACAAGACTGATTAGAGATGGAGAGAATACAAGGACAAAAAAAGATCCTACAGTGTTTAACAGTGGTATGAACATGATAGCATATACAACTATACTACAAATGGGAGAAGTTTTAGGTATTAAAGCATTTGCTCTTAAAAAGATTTTGGAGTTTGACATGAAGAGACAACTGTAGAAACAAAAAGTAATCCTTGAGAAAATAAAGGCAATACCTGTTTTGTAGTCACAATATACACTTCAGAGCTTGAAAATCTTAAGGCATCAGCTACACCTGGATAAAATCTGCAGTGTCATCTACTAGTCAATATACGAATTCTCGATTTTCATTGGTTAAAAGAAGTATATTACGCACTTCTTTATAATCAAAGGAGGAAGCTGTGTAGTTATAGTAGAATTAATTTCCCAAGATGCTGTAACAGTTCAGAAAATCTTCTGTTACTATTTTGTCAATAAGAACTAGCTTTGATCTTAAAACTGTTTAAGATTATCCAAATTCGGTGAAAAATCATGAATGTATTAAAATACAGCCATCGTGAAAGGATGTGAGTGACTGGAAACTAAAGAGCAACAGATTACAGACATTGACTATTTTGCTATGCTAGAAAGGTTGACAGCTGTAACGGAGGACATTACATAGTTACATTAGGATTGTCAACATAAGAGAATCTGCTATGTTGTGAAAGAGACTATAAGTTAACACTTTCCTCTTATTTTTGTTCTCATTAGTTTGTTTGCAAACTCATTGTTGTTATTATCAATATTGTTATTAGAAATTAGAGTTCGACAACTATAGTTTCATGAGTACGATCGCCTTCAAACTCATAAGTAGTTTTTAATGATAGAGATTCGAAATGGACGATCGATACCATTAAAAATTATTTAGAGCGTTTGAACCTTTTAGAAACCGTTTCATGATTTTTTAACACCATTCCTACAATCTAAAGACCTCAAAATTGACAATTTTAACAAGTATAGGGCGCTTTCTAGTTCAATGGTATAGTAGAATCAGAATCCGTTGAAATTTTAATAAAAAATTTTATTCACTATCTAAAGCAAAATAACTAACTCAGATCTTCAATTGAAGAATCCGATCTTCTATTTTTAAAAGGAGGTTCAATTTTGACCGTTCATTTTATACCCGTTTGATGGACTTTACAATAAATTCGAAAAATTATGCAATTTAGTTTCTAAATACTTTAAATGATCAATCATATTTAATAGTATGGATCGTCAAATCGAAAGTATCATTGAAAACAACTTATGAGCAAAAAGGCTTTCATACACATAAAAGTATAGTAAGCATTACCCTAGAAATTAATAAAGTTACTAATTTATTCTCAACATGTGTTTTCCAAAGAAAAATAAGATTTAATGCAAAACTTGTTAATGAGTAACTAAGAATAACAGAATCGAAGAAAAATGAGACACAATGAACAACACACCCAACCAATTGAGGGTTTTCTTTTTCGTTTTTATAAATAATGAGAGAATAATTACATATCTCATGAAAAAAGGTAATTGCCATAAAAACTTGACAGCACCTTGATAGCACCAAACACTTTCACCAATTAGAATCAAAACAATGCATCTTATTGTTGTTACGAATATTATGCAGCTAATAAGTTATAAACTTCTGTTGCGAGGAAAGTATCAAATATTCTTTGATATACATTGATATCATTTCTCACTAAAATGAATTTCAAAAGTGAATATTGTTAACCATTAACTATCGAACAATGGAATCTGTGCAACGCAAGAGTCGAGTGTTCGGTGCAAGAGCCTGTGATAAATGTGATTGAAGAAATAATGGTTCATAATTATTACCTGTTAGCGCCAATCCACCCTGAAAAGTCATTCTTTATCCATTCATCCCTCACTTTACCAAAGAGATCAACCAAAGCATCTCTCTCTTCATTCCACTCTTTCATAATGACGGGCTTCAGTTGCAACCAGTTCTCCAATACGGCCTGAATACTCAGCCCATTTGCAACCTAAGTGTGCATAGAACAGAAGTACAACTTCATGAGACAAAACCTACCGCGTAGTGATTTCTTCCCAACAAATAAATATCTAAATTATTAGATAACAGTGCTTACCGATGATTTTCGAATTGATGGTATCTGAATTTCCAATAGCAACCTAACAAGCAACAGATTTTCATATCCAGTTTCGACCACAGGACGAAGCTGGCAGAAGTTAGAGATATTTGTTAGATTAGACAAGTTTATTACTCAAAACGAATTGTTAAGGTCTTGTTAGGTATTGATGTAATGTTTGCAGAATTTGCTTAAACAAAAACACAGTAGTAACATAAAATTGCTACTTTCCACATCCAGCCAAGTTTCACTGCAAGCTATCTGACAATGACAATGACAAAAGCAGGAAATCTACCAGCCTGCACGTCTAATCATATGGTATTTTCTTATTTATAAAAACAATAGAATGCAACAACATCAAACAAGGCCTAAATTTTTACTCTTGCAAGATAGACTTTTTTTTCCATGCTATATCAATATATTATTCCTAGTGGTTATTAAGGCCTTGCTTCATCATATTTGATTTAAACTCTACAAGCAAGAGAATTGGCCACCTGTTTGATCCTATCAAGGCATAAAAGCATATGCATGTCTAAACATAACCACTACTATATACTATTAGCAGGCAAAAGATCTCCAAAAATTGCGGCCTTTAATTTCTCGATATTTCTAACAGTGCAGATCATATCCAGGGGTGGAACTATTGCAAGGCCCACACTGACCATGGCCTTCCTCAACTTTTTTAAAAGTTACATAAAAATCTGTATTTACGGTATAGAAAAAAATAAAATATATAAATTCTAGAGGCCAAAGTAAAAAATTTTCGTAAAAAATCCTTGTTCTTTATAGGCTGAACTTTTGTTATAATTTACTTTATAATTTTTTTAAAAATAAATATATTATGTATTTTTGGCTCCCCAAGATTAATTTTGGCTTCGTTCTAATCATGTCTCGATGGAACAAAGAAAAAGAAAATACCTCAAATTTTCGTCCATTCAAAGATAAATAAATTGGGTATATTCCAACAATCTCTGATTATTTGGAGTACATGAATTATATAGTTTCTCTTCCAAAAATAAAAAAAAAATAAAAAAAAAAAGTGAGTGGCGGAGCTCACGCTGTGCATTTGGTCAATAATCCACTTTTCCGTGGACGAATTCACTTGATCAAACAACAAAGGCCATCGAATCTTAGCAGCCTATTTTCAGACAGAGAGAGAGAGAGAGAGAAAGAGGGTAAATAACTAACTAATAAAAAAATTAGTCAATATTTTTAGAAAAAAAATTAATAAATTAGAAAAAAAAAAAACCTTGAGAGCAGAGAGGGAGCTCTCGCCGCAACTATCGCAGAGGACGCCGTCGAAGTCCAACGCGTACAGATCGCCTCCCATCCCCACTCTTTGGTTTTACCAAAACTTTTGGCCATACATGAGCAAACAATAGTAGATTCTAAATGTCAAGTCATAGCTAATAAAGATGCTGAGTATATGATAACACATTTTTTGTGCCCAAAAATCTATTTAGCACATTAAAAATGGACTTAAAAAGAAACATGAAATTCATCTACTTTACATCACCGACTATCTTCAAAATGTCATTTCATTGGAGTGTTGAGGATCACAAAGGCATTACATGTCGGTGAATCACACACAGGCATATACCTCTTTCTTTCATGTTGGCGAACGTGGTGCCTACGCAGCTGTTTTGAATTATGAGGGCCATGAAGCCAAGTTCCAATGTAAGAGGTGAGTTTAGCTGCTTAGTTCTGTGGAAGTGCAAGAAATAGCAAAACTAAACTTTCGATGAAGAGCTCGTTTTCCCAAATTTCAGCCCTATTGGCTCTGAAGTCGTTTACAAGAGAGTAGGAAGCTATTGGATCTTGACTTCCTTATTGGAAGTGAACTTCAGCGGAAGTTAAGTTTGAGTAAGCCTCAATTTCTCTCTTTATAACAAAGTCAACATTCTAGAAATGATTATTCCCTCTTTACTAACTGATATGTCATAATAGGGTAACTAGTTTTACCCATAAAAGCATAAAGGTTCAATTAGAAAGAGAGCCATTTCCAGTTAATGTGACTTATTAAAAAGACTAAATCAGATATAAATAAATAGAAGTAAATCGAAGAACTTTGTTAACAAGCAGCTATATAATCTAAAGCATAAGTTATAGAATAAAGTCATATGCACATTCATGACTAAGGAAAACAATTATGCAATTTCCGACATTCATATGTAGGCATATAATTCGTTAGATCTCTCGTTCCTAATTGTAGCTTTGATTTCAATTGATAGATTTAAATCTCTATCGGACGCCTCTCTGCTCCAAGGAAAAAAGGAACCTCATCCTCTAACTTAGTCCAAACTAAAAGCTATTAAGAAGAACTATCTTATTTATATCATTCCATACAAAAGAGGAGAGGTCCTTTATTTATAGGCCTAGAATAGAAATAATAATAATGTTAGTATGATAAGGAAACTGCATATGGAATATATAAATTAAAGATACTCCTAGTCTAATATGATATGACAAATAAAATCTCTTTCCTAATCTACTAATAAAATAATCCTAATCTAATAAGGAGAAAGCTAGATCTTCGGATCGGCTCAGAATTTAAGATAATCGTAACAAATCCCTCCCCCTTGAAACTACGTTGTCTCGCACCTTGAGGACAAGGTATGTTTCAAGCGGAAGAGATTGTTGCGATCACTCCGAATTTTACAATGATCCGGATATGAAATCTTTTCATTATTAGATAAGAATTATTTTACTTATTATATTCGGAAAGATATTTTGTTTGTGAGATATACTAGATTACAAATATCTTCTAAGTTATTTTTTACTTATTTGGTTTTCTTATCATATTGGGATTATTATATTAATTTTAGACCTATAAATAAGAGGCTTCTCCTCTTTTGTAATGAACAATCAATTTAATTAATTAATAAAGAAGTGATTCTTCTTCTGGTTTCTAGTTTAGACTAAGTTAGAAGTAGGGGTGTCAACGAGCCGAACACGAGCGAGCTGGGGTCGGGTCGTGTTCGGCTCATTTAATAAACGAGCCGAACACGAGCTGGCTCGTTTAAATATCGAGCTGAAAAATTCGGTTCGTGTTCGGCTCATTTATTAACAAGCCGAACACGAGCTGGCTCGCGAACAACAAGTTTGATTTTCATTCCTACTATTAGGTATAAAGTTGAAAGAAAATTAAAAAATTAAAATTTTAATCTAATAATTAGAATACACAAAAAATTGATAGCCTAAAATCTAAATAGTAAAGTTCATATATATATATATATATATATATATATATATATATATATATATATATATATATATATATATATATATATATATATATATATATATATATATATATATATATATATATTCGAGCTGTTATCGAGCCGAACACGAGCGAGCTGACCCCAGCTCGTGTTCGGCTCGTTTATTAAACGAGCTGGAAAATTCGGTTCGTGTTCGGCTCGTTTACTAAACGAGCGATTCGATCTCGAGCTCATTTCGGGCCGAACACGAGCTGGCTCGTGAACAGCGAGCTGGATTGTCACCCCTAGTTAGAAGAGGAGATCCCCCTTCCTCCTAAAGCAAAGAGGCGTCCAATAGAGATCTTTAAGCTATCAATTGGGATCAAAGCAATAGATAGAAGCAGGAGACCATAATATAATTATTGTACTCTTCATTTTTTGATCTACAAGAATTATCCTCCAACTTCATAACGATCCTCAAATATCATATAGAACTAAAACTAAAGGACTGCAATTGTTGATGACATACTAAATTACTTTAGGCCCTACTTGAATGCATGAATATCTTGTTCGGTATATTCTCCTGATTTATTCAAGAAATTTGCACATTTGGATGATGAGAAGCGTGATCAAATGTTTAGAATAGAATATTATTTTCGCCTTTCAAGTCAGTTTTTTAGAATAAGATAAATCACCTCGTAAGTGAAATATGTAATCCTACCAAATCAATGATAGCAAGATCTTTCAGAAGCAACAAAATCAAACTTTCTATTTACAATCATACTAAAAAATTCTTGTAATGAATAAGTTATCCTTAGATTAGGGTTGTATACGAGCCGAACACAAGCGAGTCAGAGCCAGCTAGAGCTCTGCTTGAAACTGTTAAAGACCGGCTCATGTTCGGCTCGTGCTCATTACGAGCTCGAAAGTCCAGCTCGTGATCAGCTCGCAATTTAATTAAGCTAGTTCGTGTTCGGTTCGTTAGCTCGATCAATCAACGAAACCTCGTTAAGTCATTAACTCATTAGCTCGTGACTTGGCTCGTTAGCTTGTGTTCGTGTTTGGCTCGTTAGCCCAATAAGAAATTAAAATACATTTTAAAAGTAAAAAAGCATATTACCAACAAAGAATAGACAAAAAAAATCAACTGCAGCCGATCACAACAACTTACAAGAAAACACAACAATCTAAAATCCATTACTACATAACATATTGTCCAAATAAAAACACATCACAACACAACAACTTAAAATGTATTTTAAAATTTTTTTTAAAAAATTAACAACAAAGAGTAGGCACAAAGAGACCAATATACAGCAAATCGCAATATAATAATTCAAAATAGAAAAGAGACATCAATGTTCAAATTAGAAAACTTTGGAAATAATAAACCAAAAGAACATAAAAAGAACATAAAAAAAGCTATCAGTGAATGAGCATACGCACTCTATTTTGTACCTCGAGAAGCTTAAATTACAAAGCTTCTCTTTGATTGTTCAATAGATACATTATAAACTAATGGATATATGAGTAGCAACAGTGATCATATGCTGTCAAAGGAGATACAAGAAATGCATATTGAGCGCAGTATAAATAAAACCAAACTCACGAAAGCGCCGAGCTCGGGGGCAGGAGGAGGACGAGGCGCCGAGGTCGAAGGAGAGAATTCCACCGATCCGGCACGATCTACCTAAATCCCTGTCGAAAAATCACACTAGATCCTAATTAGAAGCCAGAAAACGAGATCAAAGTCTCCAAAATCGATCGATCGACGATCGATCGACGAAGCTAGAGAAATTGTTGTTGTGCTTCAAATACCTAGGGCGGAGGTCGCGGGTGAACTCCACACGATGCAGGTTGGGAGGCGAAGAGATGAGAATTGTCGAAGGAGGCCAAGTGGGGAGGCGGAGAGAGAGGCGGAGCTCTGATGTTGACTGTTGACTGTGGAGAGAGCCCGTGAGTTTTTTTTTTTTTTTTTTTTTTTTTTTGAATTTTACCCTGAAATTAAAAAAATAAAAAATAATAATTAATTTAAATTTATAAAAATTGCTTCTGTCATATATGTTTCAAAACACGATGAATAATTTACTGTCCGTGTTCAACTTACCATACATCATGTCCGGTCCGTCGGCGTAGGATTCCACGCGTGACAGATATAGTTATTTTATAAATTTAAATTTTACAGGACTATTTTTTTAAAAAAAATAATTTAAAGGACTAATTATAAAAGAGTATATATAATATAAGAAATAATTAATAAAATTATGAAATTATAACCATTTTAGATTTTTATTTATGGACTTTTTTTTTTAATGTTGGAAAGTAATTTTGGATCCAAAAATAATTTTTGGCTTGATAAAGTGTTTAGCAAACTCATTTTAAAAATTTGATTCTTATATTTATAATAAATTTTTAAAATTTTGAAGTCCAAAATCAATAAGTTGAAACCTACTTCTTGGTTCTGATTTTCAATTCAAATTTTAAATTTTTATTTTTATTTTTTATTTTAATTTAAAATTTAAAATTAAATTCTGATTTTATATTTAGATTTTAATTTTAAATTCAAATTTTAATTTTAAATTTTATATTTGAATATTTAAAATTTTAATATTTTAGATTTAGATATTAAATTTTAAATTTGAAAATTTTAAATTTGAAAATTTTGAAATTTAAAATTTTATAATGTTTAAATTTAAATTTATAAGTTTCAATTTTTAATTTTCAAATTTTTTAAAATCAAATTTTAAATTTTCAAATTTTAATTTTGAATTTTAAATTTTAAATTGTAAGTTTAAAATTTTAAATATTAAAATTTTCAAATTTTAAATTTTAAATTAAAATTTAAAATTTAGAATTAAAAATTCATATTTTAAATTTTAAATTTTAAATTTTTAAATTTCAAATTTATATTTTAAATTAAAATATCAAATTTTAAATTTTTATGCAAATTTAAAATTTAAAATTTAAATTATTTTAAAGTAAAATTTAATGAAAAAATTATTATTTGTAAACAATATAAAAAATTTGCTAAACAATTTTACAAAATTACTTTATAAAAATCACGTTTTCTATCTAAACTCAACCAAACATTCTACCGCTTTTAACCAAAATTAATTCTCTGAATCAAAATTAATCATGAAAAAATCACTTTTTCAAAATCTGAGCCAAATGGGTACTATATTTAAGTTTGATAAAAAGAATCCAGGGTCTTTTTTAGGGCTTGCTATTCAATATATAAATTTTTTATTTACTTAATAAATAATTTTTTTTTTTGCATAAAAAGTTTATTAGGTTTACATTTTTATAAAAATAACCTACTTTTTTAAAATTTTTGCACATCCAACTCAAAAAAATTTCATTCTAATCGGTGCACTTATTAAAAAATTCACATACAGAGAGCGGACACTTATCTCGTCCTTCACGTGCTACAATTTTTGAAACTATATTGCATTATTTAATAAAATATTATAAAATTAAAGAGTATATTGTATAATTTTAAGCTTTCTTATTTGCTGATTATATTTATTTTATTTATTTATGAGATGAGAATTTTTGTCTTTTTGATAAAAAATTCATACAATTATGATTTGTCATATGTGTTTTTCAAGAAAGATAACATCTATTTAATATTAGATTTTGTTGAAATTTTATATTAAAAAATTGTGCAAAATTATTTTCAAATTGTGCAACATATATTGAAATTATGCAAGATATTCTCTGATAGTGCAACATTTGGTCAAAGATGCAATATATTTTTATCTTTTTTAATAAAAATTTTATTTATATTGCACCGTTTAAAAATATACTACAATATTTAATAAGAAGTTAAGATTTTTATTAGAGAAAAAAATGTGGTAGCATTTTAAAAAATATTATGCTATTTGACAGAATATTGAATGATTTGAGAGCATGTTAAATAATTTTAAACTGTGCTATGCTATTCTTCTTTAATAATAATATTTATTTTCTATTTTTGTATTAAGTGAATTTTCGTTTCACGAGAAAAAAATAAATATAATTATGATTTTTCAAGATGTCCCTTCCATGAAAGATAACATCTCTTTAATGATATATTATGTTGAGATTTTAAATTTTAAATTTATACAAAACTATTTTCAAATTTTACCACTTATATTGAAATTATGCAACATACTCTTTAATAATACAACATTAGGTCAAAGGTAGGACATTTTAATCATTTTTAATAAAAATTTAAAATATTAAAATTTTTAAATGTTAAAAGGTGCAACATTATTTAAATTTCACTGGTGCTACGGGTACACTACTGTTAGGGGTGTATATCATACACCCCTAACAGGGGTGGCTCGAATTCATCCAACAATATAGGCCTCCTATTCTCACAATCTCTTTTCCATTCTGTCTGCCACCACGAATGTACCGACCCGCGATGAGTGGTCATTCATGATACAAATCGAGTTTGTTTAGATTTTTTATTTGAAATCAGGTTTGCAGGCTCATGGCTTCTAGCAGACTCAAGAATCTGCTGTTAATTATCCCACACTGTTAGTGTTAAGGAGCCCTCGATTAAGAGACCAAGTTTAATGTTGATAATAAGAAGAGACCGTAATATAAAGACGAACTTTTATTGATATGAATTTCAAGTACATGGCTTAAGCAGGGGCATACCTCCACTGTACATGAGTGAAATGCTCAGTTTATGAACTTGGTGGCCCTTCAAAAGTGGGTGGCGGTCGAATAGGGTTGAATTTGATATGATTTGGTGGTCAATTTAGGTTGTTTAGTTTAGTGACTTTTCGGTCGTTTGAGCTTGGGTTTAGTTTAATGACTTTTCAGTCGTTTTGACTTTGGGTTTAGTTTAATAACTTGTCGGTCGTTTGGATTTGGGATTAGTTTAATGACTTTCCAGTCGAATGGGTTGTGTTTGATATGATTTGGGTTGTTTGAACTTGGGTTTAGTTTAATGATTTTTCGGTCGTTTGAACTTGGGTTTAGTTTTATAACTTTTCGGTCGTTTGGGATTTGGGATTAGTTTAATGACTTTTCGGACTAATAGGTTGTGTTTGATATGATTTGGGTCGTTTGGATTTGGGTTGAGTTTTATGACTTTTCGGTCGTTTGGATTTGGGTTGAGTTTTATGACTTTTCGGTCGTTTGGATTTGGATTTAGTTTAATGATTTTTCGGTCGTTTGGATTTGGGTTTAGTTTAATGACTTTTCGGTCGTTTGGATTTGGGTTTAGTTTAATAACTTTTCGGTCGTTTGGATTTGGGTTTAGTTTAATGACTTTTCGGTCGTATGGATTTGGGTTGAGTTTTATAACTTTTCGGTCGTTTGGATTTGGGTTTAGTTTAATGACTTTTCGGTCGTTTGAATTTGGGTTTAGTTTAATGACTTTTCGGTCGTTTGGATTTGGGTTTAGTTTAATGACTTTCCGGTCGTTTGACTATGGGTTTAGTTTAATGACTTTTCGGTCGTTTGACTTTGGGTTTAGTTTAATGACTTTTCGGTCGTTTGAATTTGGTTTTAGTTTAATGACTTTTCAGTTGTTTGAACTTGGGTTTAGTTTAATGACTTTTCGGTCGTTGGAATTTAGATTTAGTTTAATGACTTTTCGGTCGCTTGACTTTGGTTTAGTTTAGTGACTTTTCGGTCGCTGGAATTTAGGTTTAGTTTAATGACTTTTCGGTCGTTTGGATTTGGGTTTAGTTTAATGACTTTTCGGTCGTTTGGATTTGGGTTTAGTTTAATGACTTTTCAGTCGTTTGACTTTGGGTTAAGTTTAATGACTTTTCGGTCATTTGGATTTGGGTTTATTTTAATGACTTTTCGGTCATTTGGATTTGGTTTGTGAGTCGATTAAGTTTACTTAGCAGATTCATTTGGAGTTAGCTCGGTTTGAACTCTTGATTTGTTTGAGTTCGGGTGGAGCTGATTTGCTTGATTTGGATCATCCCTGAAGTTTGGTTTGAACTTTTGTTCGGGTTGGGTTCAAATTGAATTGGTTTGAACCTTTTGCATTTGATTTGAGCTGAGCCGGTTTAGGCTTTCGCTTGATTTGTCCCTTTTGAATTTGATTTGAGTTGAACCGTTATACTTTGGTTCATAATCCCTTGAGACATGGTTTAGGTCGAACCCTTATGACTTAGTTCGAGACCCTTTGAATTCGATGTGGGTTGGGCCCTTATAGTTCGGCTCAACTTGGACCCTTTCATAGTTCGGTCTGGTTCGGATCATAATCTTATGGTTTGGTTTAAGATCCGTTTGAGTTTGATTCAGGTTGAGCCACCTTGGGGTTCGGTTCAAATTAAAATCCCTTTGCATTTGGTTTGGATCAAACACTTGTGATTTGGTTCGAAATCCGTTTGAGTTCGATTTGAATCGCCCTCTTTGCGGCTTGGTTTAGAACTCTTTGATTTCGACTTGGGGTCAAGCTGGTCCGTGGTCTGGTTTAAGTTGCATATAGTTCCGTCCAGATTCGATTTAGGTTGAATCGACTTATGGTTTGATCCGGCTTGGCTTGATCCTCCTGCGGTTCGGTTCAGGTTGAACCAGTTTGTAGTTCAAGTTAAACTCTTTATGATTCGATTTAAGTCGAACCAGCTTGTGGTTCAGTTCGAGTCGAACAGGCTTGCAATTTGGACCTCACGTAGTCAGTTGGAGTCAAACTGGTTTGTAGTTCAGTTCGGCACAGCTTGGACCTTCTGTGGTTTTGTTTAGGTTGTACCAACTTCGGTTCAAGTTTAAATCCTTTGTTACTTGGTTTAGGTCGAACTGGCTTGTAGTTCGATTCGACTTGGCTCGATCCTCTTATGATTACGTTCAAGTTGAACCGACTTGTAATTTGGTTTCGGTTCGACTTGGGCCTCAGTTCTGTTTGGGTTGAACCGACAAGTTGAATTCTTTATGGTTTGGTTTAAGCTGAACCGGCTTGTGATTCGGTTTGGGTTGGCTCGGTTCTCTTGTAATCAACGTTCAAGTTGAACCGGCTTGTAATTTGATTCGGCTCGGCTTGGGCCTCATGTGGTTCTGTTTGGGTTGAACCGACTTCAGTTTAAGTTGAATCCTTTATGATTTGATTTAAGTAGAACCGCCTTGTCATTCGGGTTGACTCGAACCTCATGTGGTTCGATATGGGTTCAACTGGGTTGTGGTTCGGATTGACTCGGACCTTCTGTGGCTCCGTTTGGGTTGAACCGACAAGTTGAATGCTTTATGGTTTGGTTTAAGCTGAACCGGCTTGTGGTTTGATTTGTTTCGAACCTCATGCAGTTCGGTTTAAGTTGAATCCGTTTAGGTTCGAGGTGTATCCGTCATGGCTCTGTTTAGGTCAAACCAGTTTGTAGTTCGGTTCAGCTCGAACCTCATCTGGTTCAATTTGAATTATATATCTCAATTGTACTAGTTTTAAATCATATCCATATTGGGTTCAGTTGGCAACTCGATTTAAATCGAATTAAGTCGAGCCGTGCCTACCACGAAGATGGCGATTGACTCGATCGGTGCCTATCACGAAGATGGCGGTTTGATCGAGTCGAGCTGTGCCTATCACGAAGATGGCGATTGGCTCGATCGGTGCCTATCACGAAGATGGCGATTTGATCGAGTCGAGTCGTGCCTATCACGAAGATGGCGGTTGGCTCGATCGGTGCCTATTACGAAGATGGCGGTTTGATCGAGTCGAGCCATGCCTATCACAAAGATGGCGATTGGCTCGATCGGTGCCTATCACGAAGATGGCGGTTTGATCGAGTCGAGCCGTGCCTATCACGAAGATGACGATTGGCTCGACCGGTGCCTATCACGAAGATGGCTATTTGATCGAGTCGAGTCGTGCCTATCACGAAGATGGCGGTTGGCTCAACTAATGCCTATCACGAAGATGGCGGTTTGGTCGAATCGAGCCGTGCCTATCATGAAGACGGCGGTTGGCTCGATCGGTACCTATCACGAAGATGGCGATTTATTTTTATAATTTTTATTTTTTTATTTTATTATTATTATTTTTTTTTGGTGGGTTTGATCGTGTCGGGCCTATCACGAAGATGGCCGCTCGATCGCGCCAAAGGAACGGTTTGGTTTAAATCGCCATGTTCCGACCGTGTCGAGCCTATCACGAAGATGGCCGCTCGGTAAAAAAAATCTAAAGTTAGGTTTGATCGTGTCGAGCCTATCACGAAGATGGCCGCTCGGTAAAAAAAATCTAAAGTTAGGTTTGATCGTGTCGAGCCTATCGCGAAGATGGCCGCTCGATCACACCAAAAGGACGGTTTAATTTGGAATAGGAATTTGTGTGTCGAGCCTATCACGAAGATGGCCGCACAATCAAGTCGGTTGGAGAACCGTCGTCATGTCGTTCGGCGCGTGTCTTGAGGAGACGGGTGTTTAGTGAATATGCACGCACGGCATAGTAACGATCCAATGTCGGATTTGATCGGTCGAGTCTATCACGAAGATGGCCGCACAATCAAACCAATAAAAAAAATCGCCACTATATCGTTTCCTCGCACATCGTCGTCGTCGTCGTCGCCATCATGGCCGCCGTCGCCGTCACCGTCATTGTTACCGTCGTGCATCCACTTTTTTTTTGTTTTATTTCTTCTTCTCTCTTTTTTTTTTTTTTTTTTTTTTTTTTTTTTTTAAACCTCCTCCTTCCCCTTCTTTTTTTTTTTCTTTTTCTTTTTTTAACATCTCCCCTATTTTTTTGAATCTAATGGTCCAATTTATAGTGATTTTAGTACCTCTTCGTTTTGGAAAACAATTCAAAAATTTCAAAATATAAGGCAACGATATATTTTTATTTCTTTTCCCTTTTTTCTTTCTTTCCTTTTTCTTTTTCAATTTTGAATTTCAAATTCTATATCTCATTCCCTTTCTTTTTTTTTTAATTTCTTTCCTTTCTTGACTATGGGTCATCAAGGGCAAGTATCAATCAATTAATATTTACTTAATTTTTTTCATCTATTTCCATATTTCTTTTCTTTCTTTTTTCTTTTTCAATTTTGAATTTCAATTTTTTTTTTGTCTCAACACATTCCACTTCTTGCCGCCTTCTCTGTGTCTCTCTCTCTAAAACATTTCCTCTTCCCTCTCTCCACTCCCATCCGTCAAAAATGCCCCTCTCTCTCCACTCCCTCCATAAAAAACGCTCCTCTCTCTCCATTCCCTTTCTCTCTCGCTCGCTAGGTCTCTCTCTCTCTCTCTCTCTCTCTCTCTCTCTCTCTCGCTCGCTCGCTCGCTCGCTCGCTAGGGCTCTCGACTAGCACCCGAGGACCGCTCGACCAAGGCTCTCTCGCCTCCATCACCTCCGTCGTGTAAGGTTTCCTACAATCGCCTTGCCCAGCACCCGAGGACCGCTCGACTAGGGCTCTCTCGCCTCTGTCACCTCTGTCGTGTAGGGTTTCTTTCAATCGCCTCGCCTCCCCGATCGGTAGGGTTTCCTCTCCTTACCCCCATTAAAAAAAAAAAAAAATCTACTTTGTTACACCCTAACAGGGGTGTAATCATATAGCAGTAAAAACTCTTGAAAATAAAGATTTGAATTTAACTACCGGTACATTCTGTACCGGTACACTATGATAATGGTATTTCTCTTTATGAAAAATTCATTCTCAATATTTTAATTAGCTATTGAAAGATCCATTCTCATTCTCAAAGAAGAATTTAGTTTTTTCTTATATCATTGTGTGTGGCCGTGGTCTGATCGGGGCCTAAGCCTTCGCGAAGGCGTGGTAGATCCTTTTATATATATATATATATATATATATATATATATATATATATATATATATAGAGAGAGAGAGAGAGAGAGAGAGAGAGAGAGAGAGAGAGAGAGGGGGAGAGAAGGATTAGGGCGGTGTTCTGTACAGAAGGGGAGGAAAAGGAGGAAAAGAGTGTGGGATAGAAATTGAGGAGTGACGATATCATTAATTTTTTAATATAAAAAAGTTTGATTAATCCGCACCGTCCAATCTGAATGTGTAAGATGTACACCCCTTACCGGGGTGTACAGGTATCTTTTTCCTTTAAATTTTGCTTACTAAAACGTTAAAATATTAAAAGATTAAAATTTTAATATTAAGATATTAAAATATATGCAAATTTATAATGATGTTGCACGATTTATATCTGTGTTATACTATTTGAGAAGTCATCGTAGTATTTTAATTTTATTTATTATTTATTATTTTTTTATTTTTAATCAAATATGATTACAATTTTTGAGAAAAAATATATACAATTATGACTACGAGATGCACTTTACAAAATTTTAAAAGAAAAAAAAAAGAGAAGGAGAGAGAGAATAAAGTCATTTTTGGTCATTTTTTTAAATATTCAATGTTAATCTATAAATTTGAAAATCGTGGGTTGATTTTGCAAAAACTCAAAACCAATAAATATTTAACACAAAAAAGCCCAATAAATATGTAATATTTAACGGATAGAAAATATAATTAAATATCCAAAATAAATATTATTTTTGACCTTTAGGTCATATTTTTGAAATAAGATAAATCAATAAAATATGCAATTGTATCAATTAATTTTTTTTGAGAGAACAATTGTATCAATTATTATAAAATATAATAGAACGACATTTTACCAAATAAAAATAAAATTCTTATTTCCCAATCATATATTACTCTTTTAAAAAACAAAAGTTAGCCTTGTCTTATCATATATATATATATATATATATATATATATATATATATATATATATATATATATATATATATAAATATTAAAATTTTAAAAGGCTATGTAAATTTTAGACCATTTTTGGTTATACTTTCTCATTATTGTTTAAGACAAATACAGTGTTTTAATTCTACTACTATTTGTAAAAAAAAAAAATATTCTATCACTTAAACTTAATTTGGTAATATAGCGACTGAAAATACCATTTTTTAATACTATTAAAAATTAAAAAAATTCAAAAACACTTATAATATTTTCTTCTTCAATATTTTAAAATTGCTACACTCTTTTTCGGTGATAGTTGCGTTCACACGCGCAGAGGATAGCTTCAAGAGAGAGACCAGGGACATCATTTAATCGCGCCATACAATCCTCTATAGAGTGCACCTTAGGACGCGCGTCAAGCTCACATTGCAACATACACTCGATAATGTGCAGTCGTTTTTTGCCGAGTTCTACAAGCTCATGGATACTATCAGGGGTGCCATCAACGCGTCCTTTGCGGCTAGATGTTGGTGTTGTCTTGCGTGAAGGAGGGGATGAGCGACGTCTCTTGCCAGGAGAGGTATGACCAGAGGCACTACTTACAATTGGAATAGGCCTCTTGCCAGGAGTAGGTGTTGGCGAGCTTGATGTGGTGTCGTGGACTTCATCATTTCGTGGTGATTGTGGCATAGGTACCGGTTGAGCAGTTGAAGTTTGGCCAGGTCCGCAGGCCTCAAGTAATGTTTTCTGGATTTATTCATACAGTGTCGTTGTGCCTGGGGAAGACGAGGAAGTACTGCGAATGTTCTCACATGGCATCCCCATTGTAAAGCCATGCCTCCCCGTTGCAGTTGTCTTTTCCGACAAGAACTCAATGTCATGATATGCAGGGAAGGGTTTATCCTTGCATCTTGCATAAGCCGGATTTTCCTACATAAGTATACGTATGATTAAGTAGTAAAACGTATAAATCAAATATTACAGGCAATTACGAAGGAAATATATATAACCACTTACAAAAATCACGGTGTCCCAATCACTCGAATCACCAGAGGTCAGAATATTGCGTTCATAGTCCCACCCCCACCCGCTCTTGTTAGCTAATGTTTGGTACATAACAAATTGGTGCTTCAAAACCTTCAGCCGATTTTGTAAGTGACTTTTTAGATAACTGAGTTTTGTTCGCTCATTAAAATCATGAACAATTCGGGTCCAAGCCAATGTTGTAAAACTTCCATTAATGAAATTACCCAAAACATGTTCCTCAGTCATCAAGTTCAACATTGCTGAGTCCATAATATCAGTCCAATTTCCATAGCGTATTCTACTTTTTGAGGTATCATGACCATGTATCTCAAGGCTTTGGGTATCAATTGAGGCAACATCGATTATGTCGGCTGGTTTTTTGGTAATACGTAGAGCCGACTTGTTTTGAGGTGCCATCTGAAGGAAAAGTTATATTTTTCGCACAAGATGAAATTCATTAGATAACATTAGGGGCAAGTATAGCCTATATTTTTATCGATGCTTTCTACTGCTTCAATAGCTTGCAAGAAGCACAATTTAATACTATATTCTGTTTGCCAATACCAGATTAGGGGCATGAAGCATTTTACCACAATTAACAATTTACTCTTACTGGAGAATTACACAAACAGCTACAGTTTGCAGCTACCAGATACAAGAAGTTTCTAACACTGAATTGATAATAAATTTTCATTTATATTACATACCACGGCCAAATATGCAGACAGGGTCTCTCTGTAAGAATTCGAATTTTTGTAAATAATTAAATAAATGAAATCGATAGAAGTCAAGTTGAATTTGGATCATAAATGGCTCAGATAGCGACAGTGCCCCTTTTCTGCAGTGTAATTTGCACAGTTAATGGGCCAGAAATATCACCTTTCAATCCGAACCTGATCTCGAAGATCCGAGACCACGAGTGCGACCGTCTCGTCGAACTGAGTGAAAACCATATTGAACTTGTTCAGATCTGACGATCGGATCTCCCAGAAATCGGCGTTGAAGCCGGCGGGACCCGCGACTTAAGTCGCGGGTACAAGTGAACAGTAAACCCTATTTTCGAGTCCCCTTCGCGCCAAAGTTGGCCATTGTGAGGTGCTAGTATTTTTCTGCGATAGAGCGCGGAAAAAGAAAGCCGACGGCGCGATCTGATCTAAAATCCGATATCGGGATCTTCCGGAACGGAATTCAAAGTGATACGGCGATTAGTCGTGCATCGAAATCCGTGCAAAATATCTTGCACCCGTTAGAGATAAGGTGGGTTATCTCGTAGGGGATCATTAATTAGTTAATTAATTATCCCAGACGGAAAATAATAATTCTCTTACATACAAATTAAAAGGTGAATTAATTAAAAGGAATTAATTAAAGATTTAATACGAGCTATATAAGGGATACCGATTAAAGAAAAGAAAAGAAAAGAAATAATAAAAAAAAAAAACCCTAATCGGTGAGAAGAGAAAAAAAGAAAAGAAAAGACGGAACCCTAACCGGAGGAGAAAATAAGGAAAGAGGGAGAAAGCGGAGGAACCCGATCGCCCCGATTGACGTCCGGAGACCGGAAGAACGAGACGCCATCGTCTACGGGGAGCGGATCCGGGTCTCCAACGCCGAAAGGAAACAAGATCGGTTCTTTAATTCCGATAGATTGAGGTTAGTGGTCATTAATCCTTTTGTAGAATTAATCGAGGGTTTTCCGTGTTCTTATAAGGTTGTTTTAATCGGTACATCGATCACGGATTTTTGTCGGGGTTTTGATCAACCCTTTATTCTCGTTCTTGATCGGGTGTGATCGATGATTTTTATCGGATTTAATTGGTGGTTTTAATCGGTTTCTTTTTATCGGACCTCCGATCGACGTGTTGATTGTTCGTGGATCAACGTTTTGGCCGTTAGATTTACCGCGGATTTATTCGGAGATTTTTTGGGGATGTTTCGTTGGAACGTAGTATGTTAACGGGAGGCCGCCGCCGCCGTTGTTAAACGGGAGGCCGCCGCCGTCGTTACCATGGTCGCGGGGTCTTCGCCGGAGTCGCACGGGAGCGAAAACGGAGAAGAAATCGCGAAACGGGAGCGAAAACGGCGAAGAAAACCGCGAAATTAGGGTTACTGTGCTTGTCCGTACAGCACGGTCCACGGGTCCAGGCGTGCACCCGGTGCATGCCCGCAGCGTCGGAAGCACCAGACCCGGTGCACGGTTTCGTGCACCGGCCCGGCCCAAGGCGCGCGGTGCACGCCTCATGCGTGCACCCGGCGCACGCGCTTGCGGCCGAAGGGCAAGGACCCGGTGCACGCTCGGGTCGTGCACCGGCCCGGCCCGAGAAGCGCGGTGCACGCTTCCTGCGTGCACCCGGCGCATGCCGCCGCCGCCCGATGCCATAAACCCGGTCCACGCTTGCTCCTGTGCACCATCCGACAGCCCAAAGTTCGGTAGCTCCGTTTTTGCCCGTTTTTCCACCGTTTTGAGTGCCGTTTTCGCCGTTGGGATCATTATTTTCGTGGTTTTCTTGGCATGGCCACCTAGGATCTTTTTGGTCACTGTCGTGACGTCGGGATGGGTATGTGTGAGTCCTTTACTGATCATAGCTTCTTATTCAGGGCCCAGTTGTTTCGGCACCAGTCTCCCGGTAGCTGTGCGGGAGTTCGTGGATCTACCTACATCCAGGTGGGTTATCTTCGGTCCGGGCTTGATCTATTCGGCCCTCTGGTTGCTTTAGTCCAGTCGGACACCCCTTTTTTTGACCAGCCTGCGAATTATACCGATACGACCTATGATGACTGCATATATATCACATGATCCCCTGATAGACATTGATTCTTTTAGACTCATCATATATACCTGCTGATTTTATCTAGATTAGCCTTGATGATTGTATTGACATGCCCTATGATTAGTCCTGATAGATCTTGATCTACGTGAGACATATCTTACGTACCTGTTTATCAGTTTTTATATTTCTGATAGACCTTGATCTTCATGAGACATACCATATACATATCTGTTCATCAGCTTTTTCAGTATATAGATCTGCATGATTTGATGGCACTTGTTGATTCCTGTCAGCCGATTTATTGTTGATATTCCGATATGCATGATTGATTGATCCTGATTGTTGGATACTATTCGATATTATTGATATGCATGATTGATTGATCCTGATTGATAGACACCACTCGATATGCATGATTGATTGATCCTGATTGATAGACACTACTCGATATGCATGATTGATTGATTCCGATGGATAGATATAGACAGATGATTCCCTGTTGGGATCTCGGCATGTTGCCGACTACCCGGTCACTAGACCGTGAGTTTGATCATTATGACTTGCCATGCACTGCTGTACTTCACGAACATGGCCGGGGTAGCTCCCCGTGGAGATTGTTCTTTACCGGTAAAGTGGTCTGATGATAGACCCGTGAGCCCTCGACAAGGTTATGTCAGCCGAAAAAGGTGCCGAACAGTGGCATTGCCTGAGGTTCTCTGAGACCAATATTGGCACATGATTGGATATTGGGTTTTCTACCTTTGACGCATTACTTTTACTCGTGCTGTTGCTCAGTTGTTTCCAGCACTATTATCTGTAGACATGCTTGTATCATTCGTAGTTCTTTATACATGATCCTTGTAGTTGACTTTGATTTCCGGCCTGCATGCTTTACAGTTTTCATGATAGTTATCTCTGAGATACCCTGATTGTTCAGCATACTTACCTTCAGTTTTATTTCTGATTATTAGTAGACATCTATGTTTCCAGCTTTTCCTACAGATTTTTACTATCCGCAGATTTTAGTACCCAGTAGGTACGATTAGCTGACCCTCGGCTCGTCGTGCCCACTGGGATGCACTCCGGTGTATCTCACACCCTCGGGTGACTGTTGCAGGTCTGTCGGGTGGTGAGATGTCGGGACGATCCAGTGAGCTGATTACGATAGAGCTGTCCCCATGAGCATTATATAGCGATGACTTTTGTAGACATTTAGTTTCCGCATTTCATTCCAGCTCATCTTGATTTGGACATTTAAAACTGATGATGTAATAACTTAATTCTGATTATTCCTGCTGAATAGATTAGTAGTTGTACTGAGATATCTGTCGCTGATTACTAGCCTAGCCGTGCATATATAGGGGAGTCTCTGTTCGCGGAATAGAGAGTTTCCTATATGTGTGGCGGTCTGTTACGCCTGTTTTGCAAACTCTGATTTATCCAAAAAAAAAAAAAAAAATTCAGACATGATTTTTAAACTCGGGGCGTGACACTCTCTCTAATAATATAATGCATCGAAACAATGTTAATTTTCTTTCTTTTTTTTTTTTTTTTGTAAAAACGAAAACCAACTCGCTACATCTGGGTCTTCGTATGTTCTCATAGAAAGTAAGATAGTTTATGGCAGAAGCCACTTTGCTCAGCAATAATGGGTCATCATCTGTATCACCATGGCAGCTGCATAGAAATTAATCTACACCTCCAAGCCATGAATACATCCGAAATCCACTATGCATCACTGCTAAAAAACCCCATGAAATAGCAACAAGGTACTGCTGAATTGAAATTTGTAAACCTCACCTCTGCAGGACTGAAAAAGAAAAGCTGCGGAAAAGCAGAGGATCTGAGTAGGAGCCCCAATTATGTCCAATACTTTTTTTTGCCTCAAGTGATTAAATAGGAGAATATGAATATGTATTTAAAGGGGTTAGGGGCATGCCTTACCTGTGCAGGTGAAAGGAGGAGATAATCGAAGTATCTCAATGCGACTTGACAACTCAAGCTGTCATGAAGATTGGCAAAAATATCCCACATTTTTTCAAAAACGTACTGATCTCCCGTGGATTGATATCACCTCACATATAAATGCAGGATTTACAGCAAATGCATTTCATATGGTAGGGGTAGGTGAGAGGAATGAAGAAGAAAGAAATACCATACCTTTTGACTTAAGCAATTTTGTTCACTCACAAGTGAAGACCCGCCGACTTCAGTAGGTTAGATAGGGCATTATGAGGGAAGATGATGAAGATCTGGCGTTGGGAAGTTGCGACGACGATCCAGGGTGGTGGTGTAAAGAGAACCAAAAAAATAGCAAGAGCTTCATGGGGAAGAGAGTTAGCAGGGCATCCGGATATACTCGAAGGCGTCGAGAGATAACCACTTCGGTGAGAGGTTAGTATTAGGTGCTAAAATGGAGTAAATAGGAGAGAAAGAGAGCGCGAGAGAGAGAGCGCGAGCGAGAGAGAGAGAATAGTCTTCTGGGTGGTTGGAAAATTGAAGACTAGGAAAGAGAGAGGGTTTTGGTTGTTGTAGGGATGAAATTCTAGGAAAGAGAGAGGCTTTTGGTTGTTGCAAGGATGAAATGCTTGGAAGAGGGAGATGAGGAAGGGAGTCAAGGCGATAACCTCGAGGCCTGGCGGGCACGCCAGCTGAGAATACTTTACGTTGTTGCCCCTAGGATAAAAAAGCTGAAAAAGCTTATTCTAGGGTGGGTGACGAGTAGTTTTTAACGAGTAATTCCGGAATACCCAGGAATTACCCGGTTTGACTAGATAGGTTATTCTAGCATATTAATTTTATGTTTGGCAGAATTAGCAGAATAAATGTTGTTATTCTACATTTATTCTGTTACCAAGCAGGGCCCAAAAGTATGGAGCAAAGTTAAGATTACATATGTTTCAGAAATAATCACAAGAGCAAAATTAATATTACATATGTTATAGAAATAATCATTATATCATACCCTATTGCAAGAAACCATCGGCTACAAAGTTAAATAAGATGACAGAATAAGTAGCTAAAACTATAGAGTAAAATTCACAATTCACAAAACTGCAGAATTAGCAGGAAAAACAATAGAGTAGAATTAAGGCTATATATTTTAAAAACGAACATAATATTTTTCTTTTCTAGAGCCAAACATACTGTATCACAAAGAACTATACATTTCTTCTCGAGAACTAAACATACTCTATTGTAAGCAACCACTGACTACAAAGTAACATAAGATACTATAATCAATGGCTAAAACTGTAGAACAAAATTCATAAGATAGAAGAACCAATGGGCAAATCTACATAGTGAAATTAAGACTATGTATTCCAAAAAATGAATATAATATCTTTCTTCTTGAGAACTAGGAGCCAAAAATACAGAGCAAAATTCATAATATAGTAGAATAAAAATACATAGCAGAATTCATAACATATAGTAGAATTAGTAGACAAAAGTATAGTTAGAATAAGGAGGAGGGAAAAAACGTAAGGCTCAGTTTTTTTTTTTTCTTCTATACAGAAAATACTCATATATATTTCATTACATACAACAATTTTAGCAGCAATACCCACCGGCTACAGCAATTATTGCAAGACCAATCATGCTGCCATGCCTCTACGGAGAAAAAGAAAAAAGGATTACTCATAAGAGATTTTGTTTTTACATCACTGCCTTATATTTTTTTTAAAAAAAGACTCTATATGTACACGACGACTACTATTGCTAAAAGGTTTTTTTGATTTTCTTTTTTATAAAAATCATATGTTTGAAAAAAAAAATCACTATACCTGTCTTCTTCAAAACCAAGCTGACGATATTCACCAAGCATCTCCTAATTAATGGTTGCCTACACTATACCATATATTTAAGGAGAAAGCACCGTAACTTTCTTTTCCAGAACCAAATATATTTTATTCCAAGAAATCATACATTTCTTCTCTAGAATTAAGCATGCTCCACTGCAAGTAATCATTGATCTTTATAACCAAAATAAGGAAGAAAAAAGCAAGGCTCAACAATTTTTTTTTTCCCGTACAAAAAATATTCTTATATATTTCACTATGCTCGATATTTTTGATAGTAATATCCACCGGCTGCAGCAAATGCCGTCAAACTCATTATACTGCCATGCCCCTGTGGAGCCAAAAATAAGAGAACACAAATTTCTCATAAGTTTTTTTTTTTTTTTTTTTTTTTTTTTTTTTTTTTTTTTTTTTACATCATTGCCTCGCAAAAATCAAGAATTGAAAGGCAACTCCTTTTCACAACAATTGGATATATTGATACTGTCATTCTCTTGTCATCTTATGACCCTTCCTTTGTAGTTTTAGCCACTGATTCTACTATCTTATTTCATTCTGCAGTCAATAGTTGCTTACAATAGAATATGCTTGGTTCTTAAAAATGAAGTTATAGTTATTTGCAATACAACACATTTAGTTCTGAAGAAGAAAGATATTGTGTTCATTTTTGAAATATATATATATATATATATATATATATATATATATATATATATATATATATATATATATATAATCATAAAAGAGCTGACTAGTGGAACTCATAATCCAAAAGAACACAAATGGAAAAACAAAAGGAGGTAACCAGTCACAACCATAAATAAAAAAGAGCACAAAGAAAAACCTAGCAAGAAGACAACACGTTGCAAGTCAAAAACATAACATTCATAGTCGCCTTTCTAGATCAACAATTAAGGAAAAAGACACAAAAAGTAAGGCTCCATTTTTTTTGCCCATGTGGAAAATATCTTCACAAATGCTTCATTATCTAAAATATATTTTGCCATAATACTCACTGGCTGCAGTGACTGTTCTAAAATCTGGTATATCCTCATGCCTATTACAATTGCAACAACCTCTGGATCAACAATTTAGGAAAAGACAAAAAAAGTAAGCCTCAGTTCTTTTGTCCATGTGGAAAATATCTTCACAAATGCTTCATTATCAAAAATTAAATTTTGCCATAATACCAACCAACTACGGTGACTGGTCTAAAACCCGGTATATCCTCATGCCTATTCCAATTGCAACAACAACTGTAACACCTGTTACACTCTTATGCCAAAAAATTGTCACACTGCCATGCCTATGCGGGAAACAAAATCTCTTTATAACATGGTCTTCCTAACATCATTGTCACGCCCCGGCGTCGAAACTGCGACCCGAGCTCGCCAACAGATCCGCCGCCCATACGGGAAGCCCCGTATAGACGAAGCGACTAACCTGCAAAAGATCAACTATGCTATACAGATATCAGAGCTGAAAGAAAACTGCTAGAAATAAAACAATATACAAACCAAGACCTCACCAAAAAACAACAGTCTCTCGAGCAGTAGAAAATAAATACAACTCTATACCTCACTACAAAGTTCTCTCAACATGAACTCTCAAAAGTAATAAGGGTACATCTACTCTCTGGACGATGACTGGTAGGGAACTATCTCGCGACTCCCTTACCTCGATCAGAAGAAGCAGCAACATGAGCAGCAGGAACAAGAGTCCCTGTGGGAAAATACACCACGACGGGTGTGAGAACTACGTCCCAAGTAGTTCTCAGTGGGTGCCGCCAACAAGCCCGACGGCCTGCCCACTAAGTCTACTAGAGGCATAAAGTAACAATATAATACTGAAATGAAAGGGCTGGAAAAGTAACTCTACAGCTACTATGCCTCTATCTAGATGCTCAAGAAAAAGAAACAGATGGAACATGATGGATCTACTAACCCACACAGTAAACTCACCAAATCTAAACTGACTGCCTCAAAGGGTCCAGTCAAACCTGCGCCCACCTACTGCCGCACATCCTCAACAGGACGGGTCTACCGTAGGGTGTCCGTGACTGCCACTAACTGGCCCAGTCAGAGGGGCGGCGTCGACAAGTCGCGATAGCAAGTAACAGGCCTAACTCCGGGGTGGCTCTCGAGGGGAGCGACCCCACCGAGGAAAGTATCCGCGTATCTCTGTCGAGCTCAAATATGGCTCATGCAGGCTATAGTCCAAACCACGATCAACAAGATCGACCAACAACACCAACTCTCAACCACAGGCTGGAAAACCACACAGCTGGGGCCACCGTCCACCAGACGGCTCCCACAACAGAACACTAACTCACAGGAAAGACCGACACCATAAGGGTTCGGAAACCCGATAGACCGGTGCTAAGAACCCTATCAAACAAGAACAGACTCTAGGCTCCGCCTATCGAAGTTCCCGATCCCCTTATAGTTCGGGAAAGCAAAACCTCGGCACGACACGCAGAAAACACCAACAGGGCCCGAAAGTCCTGGGAGACCTACACCTACAACCCTATCAAACAAGAACAGGTTCCAGGCTCGGCCCCCGTGGCTTTCGTCCCGACAAAGGAACGGCCCCTAGAACCCAGATCACTCGAATCCTTTCGAGTGGGGAGATTTACAAGAAAAAGGTGACATTTGTTATTGAAAATCATTTGATCTAGAAGAAATCCATATTTAATGATTTTAGTTCTCTTTAGAAAAATAGTTAGAAAAATAAGTGTTTTACCCAAGCCCCGAAGGGCTGATGCCTTTGTCTAATCAAACAAGAACAGACTCCAGCGGCCCTTCGATGCTTGGAAGAAAGCATTGGTAGACTAAAAATCATGTGTATGTCGAAAAGGGTTCTGGGTTCTAGGTCCGGCTATCACTAGAAAACTACCGCCACTAACACAGTGGCGACAACCCAAACAGGGGAAAACCAGATCTCCCGGGTCCACCGTTTACCCCAAACGGTTCCCGGTACAGACAAGCGAACCACTGCATCTACCAGACTCCACTCTGCTCCCAAGCACGAGTGCAAATGCATCCCACACTAAAGAAGTCCCGACCGCTCGGCCCACTACCCGGGCGAGGATAACACTAAGTCCAGGAATGAAACATAAAGTGTGGATGTCTAAACATAAATAGCCCTAGCCCAAGTGAGGGTTTTCTACTGGTCTGGTTACACATGCAACATATGACGGGGGTGCTAGGTCAGGTTCCAACATAACAAATATTTAACATGATAGAAGGAAGCAAGAGATCACAAGATCGACAGATAAAACTAGGAACAACAATTCCTACACTCTAGCATGCTACCAAAGTCCAATCACTATCATGCATGATTCTATATCCATAGAATTAGAGCACAGTCCATAGATCTTGAAAGCAAAGCCACCCACCTGAAGGTGCACAACTGTCCAGGGTCGTACAGCTGAAAATACCAGGAAATCCAAATATCCTACTCCAAAAGATCCAGCAACACTCGTAACTCTCCTGGGTACAACACAAAGTCCACAAATACACATCAATTCCAAAACTGCCCATAAAACATACACAGAATTTCAGTCCCAAAGATGTCCCTTTTTCACCTGCTGAAAATGCCCAGAAAAATCCAATAAAAATATCACAGCGATCCTCGCGTCGATATATTCGAAATGGTACCCTGCACGCCCAAATCCGAGTTCCGAAGGTCAAGATACAAATTCGGCAAGGCGGTGTACTCGAAAGATTTCTGCACCAAAACTGTAGCACTGAATACAGGAAAAACGGGATTTTCACCTCCAATAGAAACTCTGGAAAAATCCAAGGAAAATACGAGCTTGTTCCTTGTGATCTGTAGATGAAAAACTTGTATAAGCACGCCTCAATCCGACGCTCGTACGCAAAGATATCGCCTCCCCAATCTGCTGCTGTCTCAAAATTCCTCACAGAAAAAGGGGGACCACTGTTACCTCGGGGTCCGAGCCAAGGAGTCAAAATACGAATGCGTGATCAAAATGAAAGATGAAGCCCTACCTGTTAGGAGTGTGTCGGCGCAAGAATCACCAAAAACCAGTGTCGGGGTAGCCCAGCGTAACCTTTACACTGAACTTGCGACGAAGAAGAACACCGAGAAGGAAACGTCGCTCCGCGCCGTAAAATCCAAAACCTCAGGATGCGTGCACTCAAAAATTCCGAAACTCTGCAGCACGAACCAGCACTCGAAGATGAAAATCTTCACTGAAGGGAGCTCGGGGAGATGGGGCTTCGAAGTGGCAAAAATGGCTAAGTGAAACTCCCTCGGATTGCATTCAAGAAGAAAACCAAACCAACAATTCACAAAATACCTTCCACGTCCACGAAACAGGAAACACCCGTAGAAGTCCACCTAGAGCTCGCCACGTGTCCACCAAAGTCAACAGCGCACAGTGCCGCGCGCGTCAGCGGCATGGCGCCCGCGCGCGCACGCGGCCCGAGGCACCGACACCTGCTCCGTGGACCGAGCGCGCTAGACCGCACCAATCCAGAACCGCCACGTGTCCACCCCGGTCCACCGTGCACCCGACCCGCAGCATGGACCGCGCGCACCAAGACCGGCCAATGCCATCACGCCACGTGGCATGACCACGGTCCACCGTGCACCCCGCCAAGGCCCATGGACCGTGCCTGCTGCGCCGGCCAATCGGAGCGCGCCACGTGGCCAGCACCCGGTGCACGCCTCCCGCGGTGGACCGCGCGCCTGCGTTGCCGCCCGCCGCCGCGCTCCGCCGCGCTCCGCCGCCGCCGGCGCCGTTCCGGCCGCCGGAACAGTAACCCTTGCCTCGAAAAAAGTGTTTTCGCATCCGGGCTCCGAAAAATTCAAGTAAATAGTCCATCTTGACCGTTTTCGCGCGCTGAATCCAAATCCGAAGTCCGATTGGCCAAATTCCACTTCTAAAATTTCCCAAAAATTCCCGAAAAAGTAAACTTGATCCGTTTTTCATGCCGGGTCAAATCGTTGGTTCCAATAAGCGCGCAAAACCCTCGATCACCCTAATGGGCTTCCAGAAAAGCAAACAAGCTCCAATTTCACCCGAAATTCAATTTTTGGGCCCGACACGTGCACAAACACCTCCCGAAGACACTAATCCAACCATAACCCTTAAGCGGGGATTCGGGTCCTCACAATCATTGCCTCAAAATGTAAAACAATACAAAAATCTCCAAAATATATTGCTAAACACTTCATAATTACTTCAAAGAAACAAAACTTATTGTTTCCCAACTAGCAACAACTTTTGTCATGATCATATAAAAAATCAGAGATTCTTTTGATCTAAGGAAAAGAAACAACAATCATACATATATCATAGTTTTTCTAATGATGATGATAATGATGTAAAACACATGCATATACCACAGATAAAAATAAAAGTATACAGCAAGAGAAGCAAACCTTTTTCCACTCTAAAGAAGAAGACAACATTGATGATGATCCACCAAACTATATCAATATATACAAACCCTTTTTTTCACCCCAAAGAAGAAAATCCTGGAGGTGATCCACCAAACAAACACAATTTTTTTATAGAGATTGTCCAGCACAGGATCTCAGTTAGAAGTAGGTGTTAGTAAATATATACTAATGATGATAATGATATAGTAATGATAGCAAGATCAATGAAGATCTTGGCAAACTGGAGAGGAGAAGGGCAAACCAAACAGCCCAAACAATGAAAGGGTACAAAAGGGAAAAAATGGGGAAACAAAAATGAGAGAGGGGGAAAATTGGGAAAAAGAAAAAAAAAAGGGTAATTTTTTTAAAAATCTAAAAAAATCTATACTTGGGAGATCTATGGTAGGCAACATCGCTACAGTAAACCATCGATTCAAACCGGTGTAGCTCGGAGCAAACAGTAACCACAACAGGCCCTCCATCCCCATCATTTATGAGGAAGAAGGGCATAACCTCAAGCATTTATTAGGAGATCGCCAAAGATCCACAACTGTATCTTAAGAAATCGCCACAGATTCGGCAACCGGCAAGAATCACGCCGCAGGCAACGACGGAGATCGTGCTCGCAGCACGAAACATGGCGAGAGCGACACCTGTCCCGAAGAGAGATCGAGAGAGATTTTGGAAAGAGGGAGAGATCTAAGAGAAAGGGCAAAGGCTAGAGAGAGAGAGAGAGAGAGAGAGAGAGAGCTCAGAAAAGAAGAGAGAAATCTAGAGAGGGGCTCGAGATAACCGGCCGCACAAGTAAACCAAAATGGCACAAATGGGAACAAAAAAAAATGACAGGCCAAGCGGGTAACTAATACTTTAGAACCGGCCAAGCCGGTAACCACCTGAAACCCCTCAACCCAGCGGCTTCGTAAGGAGGCGACACGTCAGCCATCAAAGACTGAGGATTCATGTATTGTACTAGTTAAACACCCGCGCTTCGCTGCGGTAATTAAAAAATAATTAGACATTAGATATAATTTATTATATTTGAAAATTAGAAATAGTTTGACATATTACATTTAATTTAAATTAGTTTCTCGAGAAAAACTTAATATTAAAAAAATAAACTGTATGGAGGACAACCGGTAATTCTTCATTTGCTCTCTCTATTAGATCGGCTTGCTTCATCAAACCTAATAATTTGATATTCAATGTAAATAATTTGATATCATAAATAAATTATAATTATATATATAATAGTAAATGATTAAGTAGCAAAACTAATTTAAATTAGATATCTTACGTAAGTGGAATGAGGATCATACTCTTTATCTTTAATTACCTTATTTACTTCAATCTAGAAATCGTAGGGACAGAAAAAGAAAGCAGCTATGATAGCAAATCTGTCATAATCTGCTCGAAATCTTTAGAAATTAATTATTTTCGAAAGTATCACATCAATCAAATCAATGTTTATAGAGATGATGAGTATATATTTATAGTAATCTTAGACTCTATAATGATTTTAGAGATAGGAAAAGAGAGGAACATACTGAGAGAATTATTATTGATAAAATTCTTAGAGACAGAAAAAAAGAGTAGTTATGATAGCAAATCTACTATAATCTGACAAAATCTATTCAAAATCTTTGAAAATTCATCATTTTTGAAATTTGCATATATTAAAATTTTTAAAACGGTTTTCATTCGCGCGAAGTTAAATAAATAAATAAAATTAATAAATAATAATAATAATAATAATAATAATAATAAATAAATAAATAATGAGGATTTTAAATTTTACTCCAACACCCTCTACTTCTGAGTGTGCACGATATGGATACTAATAATAATTTTACAAAATCTATGAAAATTTCCAACAAAAATCTTTTTCTAGATTTCCAACATATTTTTCAAAATGCTAGCAGATTTGCTATCATAGCTGATCTTTGTCCCTAGGTTACTTGATGTGATATTTACTAATTCCTCACAGTTTATAACAGATTTGCTATCATAGCTATTATCTTTTTATGTTTCCAAGAATTCTACCAATATATATGCAAATAAATAAATTCTAAACAAAAATCTTCTAAAATTTATATGTCATCATCTTACAAAATCTATTATATATATATTTATAGTAGAAAGGTTGATAGTAGAAAAATGCCACGATAGTTGTTATAATCCCTAAAGACATGTTCTAAACTATGATCTATGATAGCTATGGTAGGAAATCTACCATAGCTAAACTATATTTATTTAGGTAGAATTCTTGGGAACAAAAAAAAAAAAGAATAGCTATGATAGCAAACCTGCCATAAACTGTCAAAAATCTGTTCAAAATATTTTATAAATTACATCACATCACATCAAACCTACTAAAATCACACAACTTTTTCTTTAGATATATCAACATTTTATATATTATTATATATTGTAGACACTTTTTTCGATGCTAAATATTGGAGGATTAGTAAAGGATGAGATGGAATGAGCAAATCTCCTAAGATCACAAGACACACAAATCAGAAGTTAATAGCAAATCTCCTAAATTCACGTAACATCACATTATTATTTCATTAGGTATATAAATAATTTATATATTATATATATACATGTCCTTCTATGCTAAATCATCCCACTAAAGATTACGAATTATGATAGCAAATCTACCTGTAATTTATATATTATTATATGGAAACATGACTTTCAAATTTAATAGTATGATACCAAATCTCCTAACATCACATCTCTCTAACTTAGTAAATAAGAGCAAATCTACTAAATCTTCTAAGATCACATCAAATCTAACTAATATCTAATATCACATCACTCTTCAAATCTACTAAATATCCTAAGATCACATCAAATCTACTAATATCTTCAAATCTACATTAATCTTAGAAAATCTTGTATATAAGATATTTATTTATTTCTAAAGAAAAAGAGGGGTTATGATAACAAATCTGGAAAATACTGGTAGTAATGACAAAATCTCTTAAAAATCGAAAAATCATAGGAACAGAAAAAGAGACTAACTATAATAGCAAATCTGCTATATATATAGTATATATAGTATATATTTCTTTTTAAATCTTATTTGAAATTTTATAATTAATTTCATCTTACAAAAATATTATATATTATAATATATTTTATAAAAATGTTAGAAACAGGAAAAGAGAGTAGCTAATATTTAATTACGAATTAGATATCTACAAATTGAATATTTGAGTATTAATGTTACAAAGTCTTATATAGATAGATACTTGACTATTAATCTTACAAAACCTTATATATATAAAATGTTATATTTAATATTTTTATTCATAAATCTCAACTAATATATAAAATAATTATTTAATTTTATATATAATATTTATTTATTTTTATTTGTAAATCTTAATTAAAATTTTCATAATTTATTACGTCTTACAAAAATATTATATATACTATAATATATTTTATTTATAAAAATATTAGGAACATAAAAGAAAAGTTATGATAGCAAATCTAAGACCATAATCTGACACAAAATCTATTGAAAATCTTTAGAAAATTATAATTTCTTGGGAACATGAAAGAAAGTTATGATAGCAAATCTAAGATCACAAAATCTGCTGAAAATCTTTAGAAAATTATAATTTATTGGGAATATCACATGAAGAAAAATTATGATAGCAAATCTAGGACCATAATTACACAAAATCTGCTGAAAATATTTTAAAAATTATAATTTTTTGGGAACATCACATGAATGAAATGAAATGAAATATTTCAATAAATCTCCTCAAAATCTTTAGGAAATTATCATTTCTTGGGAGCATCACATCAATAAAATGACATATTTAAATACATAAATCTTACCTAATATAAAATAATTATCTAATCTTATATGTATAATATTTGTATATTTTTCTTTTTAAATCTTAATTGTAATTTTCATAATTAATTTCATCCTACAAAAATATAAATCTTAACTAATATAAATATATTTATCTAATTTTATGTATAATATTTTTATATTTTCGAAATTTCTATAATTCATTTCATCTTACAAAAATATTATATATATATATATATATATATATATATATATATATATATATTAATATATTTTATAGAAATTTTAGGAACAGAAAAAAAGAGTAGTTATGATAGCAAATCTGTTATAATCTAATAAAATGTAAAAATGTTAGGAATAGAAAAAGAGCGTACTTATGATACCAAATCGACCATAATCCTAGAGATAAAATCAGAATGAAATTTTTATTCCTAAAACATCAAAATCTAGGAAATCTTGTTAATTCATATCTTTAACTAATACAAATCACATATTTAAATATTATATATCATTTTTTTTAAAAAAAAAAAAAATCTATACAAAAATTTGCATATATTAATTTCAACAGTAAATCTGTTATAATGTGAGAAAATGCAAAAATCTTGGGAAGAGGAAAGGGGTACTTATGATAGCAAAATCTATCATAATATAACAAAACTGTAAAAATCTGTTGATGAAAATCTTTGGAGAATAATCATTTTTAGGAAAACGAAATCGAATCATATATTTAATATGATAGCAAATCTACTGTAATCTAACAAAACTGTACAAATCGGTTTAAAATCTTTGAGGAATCATCATTTTTAGAAAAAAAAAAAATATCAGTCAAATCAAATCATATATTTAAATATTATATTTAACATCAATGAAATCAAATTATATATTTAATATAATAACAAATCTACTATAATCTAACAAAATCAAAATTTTTGGGAAATGATCATTTTTAGGATATTTGAAAAATCATCATTTTTAGAAAAACGGTATTAATCAAATCAAATCATATATTTAAATATTATATTTAAATATTAATATTACAAAATTTTATCTTATATTATATATAATATATTTATTGCAAAATCTTAATTGATAAATCTCAACTAATATAAAATAATACCTATTAGATATTTAACTAATTTATTCCTACACCTTAGGTGATATATAATAATATTTTAATGTAACTATTAATTTCACCAAATCTTTTCTATACTTATACACTTATATATAATATAATATAACAAAACTGTTCAAATTTATTCAAAATCTCTGGGGAATGATCGTTTTTAGAAAAAACGATATCAATTGGATCAAATCACATATTTAATTTAAATATTAAAGTAAATATTAATCTTACAAAATCTTATCTTATATTACAAAATTTTACATATTTGATACATAATAATAATATTTTAATTCCTGATATTTGATACTTTGTGTGTAATATTAGAAGATTTGCTTAGAGATTGATGTGATATTTGGAGATTTTCTATCATACCACTAAATTTCAAAGTGATGTTTGTATATCCATAATTATTAGATTTAGATTTGATGTGATATTAGAATATTTGCTATTATGTTGTTTTGAAGAATATGCAAGCTAGATTCTTTTAGGGTATATTATAATGTAAATCTACTAATAAGATTTGCTATCATTTGAGTAAGTCATTCCATCCGCATTTATTAATCCCCAAATATTTGGGGATTTATAAATATGAAATGAAATTACTTAATACTAATTCCTACATACATACTATATATTTAATCATACTATATATTTAATGGAAAATGCTACTTGTACACCCGTAAGGGGTGTACATCTCACACCCCCACCCATCTAAGGGTGGGGGTGTGATGAGTGGTCACTTGATGTGACCCGTAAAAAACATCGACACCATTAAAGGGATGGAGGTGTAGGATGTACACCCCTTCGGGGTGTACATGTAGCATTACTCATATTTAATATATGCGGGTAAAGAGGAAGTGATGTGATATTAGGAGATTTTCAATCATAATTATTAAATTTGCAAGTGATGTGTATATGTAATATATAAATAATATTATTAAGTGATTTTATTTCATATTTATTAATTCTCAAATATTTTCCATAAAAAAATATTATATATGACTAAAGATAAAGTGATGTAATATAAATAATATTGTTAAGTGATTTGATCTCATAATTACTAATCCCTAAATAATTTATATAGAAAAATGTGTCCGATTCTCTTAGATTTTTATCATATCTTTTTTGATGTGGTGTTTGCTAATTCCCATATCACCTATAGCAAATCTCCTCATATCACATGAGGGTGATTGTAATAATTAACAGATTTGCTATCATTTGAGGATGATGTGATATTAGTAGATTTTTGCTGATGTAAATCTACTAATAAGATTTGTTATCATTTGAGGGTATATCTTTTTAGGATATCCATAAAATTTGCTATCATGTTGTCATTTGAGGGTGATGTGATATTAGTAGATTTGCTATCATTTGAGGGTATATTATGGTGTAAATCTACTAATAAGATTTGCTATCATTTAAGGGTATATTTTTTTAGGATATCCATAACATTTACTATCATGTTGTATATTCCATCTCATCATTTACTAAAAAAGACAATAGAAGACAATAGGTATAATAGCAAATCTAGAAAATCATTGTCCATAGATTTGCTATCATATATATATATATATATATATATATATATATATATATATATATATATATATATATATAGAGGAGATCTAGGAGATCTTTGTCCCTAGATTTGCTATCATATAGGTATGATAGCAAATCTAGGAGATCTAGCAGATCTTTGTCCCTAGATTTGCTATCATATATATATATATATATATATATATATATATATATATATATATATATATATATATATATATATATATATATATATGATAGCAAAGATGTGATATTTACTTATAAATATATATATCATTAAGTAACCTAGGTACGTTATTGTTGATATATATATATATATATATATATATATATATATATAAGATTAATTTATACGTGTAATCTACCACATGAAATCTGCTCCACAATAGATTACACAAAAGGTTACACTTATGCTTAGGCCACCAATATATAGTACCCCACATAGACCCATGCTTACTAATTATCCCTTACTTAGGTGGGTTACCTACATGCACTAATTAATTACAGGATACATAAAAGGAAGAGAGAGTAACTACAATAGAAAATCTAGTAAAATGTACCGAAAAAAGAGTACTTATGATATAATTTGTCAAAATCGAGAAATCTGCCATAATTTGAGAAAATAAATGATAGCAAATCTGCCATAATTAATTATAACTATAATAAAAAATTTTATTGATGTGATGGTCCCAAGAAATTTTCTATCAGGAACATCACATAATTTAAACCATAATTATAATATATATTATACTATATGTAATATTTTTATTTGATGCAGTAATTATCAAAAAAATTTTATTGATGTGATGGTTTAAAATATATTATACTATATATTATACTATATGTAATATTTTCTATTGGGAACATCATATTGATGTGTAATTATGAGAGGAAATCCTAACGTCACATCATATCATACTAAAGATTACTAATTATGATAGAAAAGCTATTAATATCTAATATCACATCATTCTCAAAGGTAGTAATGATACCAAATCCTCTAACATCACATCTCTGTAAGCCAGTAATTATGAGAGGAAATCCTAACGTCACATCATACTAAAAATTTAATGATACCAAATCCTCTAACATCACATCTCTGTAAGCCAGTAATTATGAGAGGAAATCATAGTAATGATACCAAATCCCCTAACATCACATCTCTGTAAGCCATTAATTATGAGAGGAAATCATAGTAATGATACCAAATCCCCTAACATCACATCTCTGTAAGCTAGTAATTATGAGAGAAAATCCTAATGTCACATCATACTAAAGATTTAATGATACCAAATCCTCTAACATCACATCTCTGTAAGCCAGTAATTATGAGAGAAAATCCTAACGTCACATCATAAATCTTAATATCACATCAAGACCACATCAAATCCAGTAACCAGTATGTGCTTAGTTGATAATTTATTTCAGAAAAGTACACTCACATTTTCAGAATTAGGCAGCTTCTGAAGCCTACTTTTGAGCAAGGGCACACCACTCTCAAAGCATGGCAGAACATAATCTCCAAAGTAAAACCTCTCCTAATTTATACAAATCCGGAAATATTTCAAGATTACAACGGATTAAAAGAAATTGCATGTGAAGGGGAAAATGATCATGTCATAAAGTATTCTATCACCTGCAGGGCATGGATATCAAAAATTACTAAGCTGGTAGGTCCACCTCTTGAGATTGGTGTATTCGACAAAATTCTAGCAAGCGTGAAAGCCGTTGCGACATCTCCTTCATCTTCCATACGCTCATAAGATCCCGTAGGGAAAAATGGAAGTACAATGGTAAATGAAGAGATGAATAATCTCGGCAGAGCATAGATGATTGATAACTGCTCAAATATTACTTTGGGGGAACTAAACGATGCCAAAAAGGCTACATGTTGCCCACGAATGCCATGAGCATTTGAGATGAAAAGGTTTGGGAACCCATCCTCAAAAGTCCTGAAGAATAATAACATAACCAGAATAAAAGTTTCAGAAGAATTAGATGTTTTAACCAGAACCATAAAGACATTAAATAGAGTATATGCTCTCAAACTTTTTACACTTTAATGGGTCACTTGCAAAAGCATATATTGTGCGCTAATGGAAGATATTTTGAGTTGAAATGTCCTATTCATCATTTGATTATATCTTCAAAATCATTATCAAAATGCAGTTTATTTAACATGTGGAAGTGATAAGCATGATCTGTGGGAGAATCATATAAATGATAAGTTTTCAGAGACTTATTTGCAACAGACAAAGATTATTCAAACAAATATGCAAATACCTACAATGCAGTTAATCTCCTTTGCATATGAGGACCCTTCTATAATCTAAACCTGTAGATAACACTATGGATTTATAAAGCATTGGGACTTTTGCCTCAACCAGGAGGTGATGATCAAAAGGAAAAAGTGTACAATTGCCAAATTTCTAGGAATTTTTCTATGTGTTACCCAAAAATTTAATCAAAAGAAAAACTCAAAGAAGAAATTAACAATATTGACAATGACAGGAGCAATTGATGAATCTCAACAATCCTATACACTTTTAGATAATAGAACACAAGATTGAATGCTCCAAAGCTAGTAAAGAGATCTCACTCCTCCATAATGCTGTGAAATCACAACAACAATCCCTAACACACATTATGAGATAGTTCGAACAGGTCATAGAAAAGGGCAAAGGGAGGATCACCTCCAGGAGATGGAGCGGAGCTCGATGGAGTCGCTCTCCAACACGACGCGCTCGGCGAGCTCCCTCATCTCCTCGCAGTAGAATGGCAGCACGTTCTTCTTCGGCCGCTTCGGCGCCGGCGCCACCGAGGCCGCCGCCGCCGACCCCGCCATGATCGGAGGCGAATGAGAGATCTGCGGTATGTGCAAGTGCACTCCGATGCACTAACGAAGATCCCCAAATTTGGAGCCGTAAAAGGGGTCAGGGCCACCGGAGGTCGTCGGCGCCGTCGACGCGGATGCCGGAGCGCTGGACAGAGAGGAAGAGGGAGGAGAGGGGGCGGCGGTGGTGAGGGGGGCGGGCGAGCTCCTCGTCGAGGTCGACGCGGACGCGGGCGACGCCGAGGTCGCGGAGGCGCGGGGCGAGCCGCTCCCCGACGCGCGCGGCGACGCGGGCGTCCTAGAGGCTCTGGGAACGCGGGAACCGCTCAAGGCGCGCTCGCTCCACCGCTGCAAACTCACTCTCCAACGACAACGCCATGGCCACGATCGCGTCAGAGCGCGGCGGCGGCGCCGTCACCTCCGCCGTGATCCTGCGGCAGCTGAGCACCACGCGCATGCCGCCTGCTGCCGCGCATGCCACCCCCTGTTGCCGCGCGCAAGACGAAGGAGAGAGAAGGGGAGAAGGCTAGGAGAGAGAGCGAGCGAAGCGTATAAATGAGAGAGAGAGAGAGAGAGAGAGGGGAGAGAAGGTCAGGTGTAGAGAGAGAATACGGAGAATAAAAAAGGCTGGGAGAGAAAGGGGAGAAGGCTGGGAGAGAGAGAGAGAGGGGTTTAAGAAAATGAAAAAGACTCGGAAGAAGGAGGCACATGCTAGGAGGCAGGCTCGGGAACAGAGAGAAAGAGGGGGAGGGAGGAGGCAAGGAGTCAGGGTAAGTTACGGAGCAACAAAAATACACCACGTCACTCAAATTGATAAGGAAGCAACACGTCACCTGGAAGGAACTGCCAATTCAATATTTGTATTGATATATACTTATATGTACTAAATGAGACTAATTCATTTATTGAGTGGTATGCGGAAAAAAGGGGAAAAAAATCACAAACTGCTTGTAATTCACAAATAAAGGAAAAACATGTATAAAATAACTACATAAATAAAATCATGCTATCACAAAGTGACCACTTAAGTAACTCAACAACAACAAATTTCTCAACTCCAATATAGAACAATAGCATATCCGACAAAAACCGATGCTCTAATTTGTGTTCCTTGAAATAGTTCTGTTTAAATAACACTTGTAAGAAGCACTAATTACTAATTGGGTGAAACACATCCTAAGCTAAAATTAGACCAAAAAAAGAAATTTTACATAAACTAAGAACATTCAGGTTTAACAATCACACCATTGAGAATGTCGAAAATAATACCAGATACAAAAATTGCATCCAAACAGAGCCTAAGTCTCTTATGTCTTCCCAATTGAGTTGGATGGTGTCAATCTCACCATCTTAAATGGAAATGCAGGGGATTCTTGAAATATTGCAAATCGGTGAAACGAACGACCCCCTAACTTGAATATCAATCACATACTTCATCAAAGAAATTTGCCTTATCATTATAATAGATTGAGTCAATGAGGTGAAATTCTTCCTTCTGGCATCTTTCTCTCTACTTGACTCATCCTCCATGGCGGCCAAACCACATGGGTCACCCGCCCTCGAACTAGACCCAAAGGAATCTGCAAGATTAAGTCCAAAATCATCAAGCTTGAGTAACTCATTGTGCTTAATTAGCTGTAATTACTAAACACACCCCATAATTCTACCAAATAGCCAAAAATGTTATACTAAAGGTGAGATAGGATAATGAAAATTGCAGATTATCAGTCTAATGCTATTATACTTGTTATATTTGAAGGTCGCTATTCAGACCATATTTCATGTTTTGCGTCGTCTTTCACCGGAATGGTGACAAACGTTGGTATCATTGACTTTTTACGTATAATTTCCTTAAGCAGTTGTCTAGAAATATAACCAGATTTCTGGTGAAAGTTGGTACTGAAGAAAAATCATCAGGGCTGCTCCTTTAGGTCGGATGGATAGTCTACCACTTTCTTTCAAAAGAACTTTTGTCTGCTAAAATTGCTCCATACTGTTATTCTAACAGAAAAGTTTCCAACAGAACTAATCTTTCATAAAATGCTTTACATATCATGGTTAAACAATTCTAGCGCCGAATTCGAGAACAGTTCACTCCGTAGTAAAATTAGGGTTATGACAACACGGTGAGTAGTCCCAAATATCTTAAGTCGGCTACATTTTTCTTTCTAAAATAAGTACACTGGTCTGTTATAAGCCGTAGCTCTACTAGTCCTTCCTAAATTATCGTGTCCATGTCCATTACATTCTTTTCTTACTCTTCTCGCTTTTAAACTTGAATCAATGTACACCAAGTAATGTAAAATGACGACCTTTATCACTATTTTCACAATTTATTATTTCTTTATCTTTTCTAGTTTCATAAATTATACACTGCATCATTCTCATATTGACTAGATTCAACTCAAAAATCAAAGCTCAGCATAATGGTTCAATAGTAAAAGAGTACGTTAATTAGGAATTGATAAATGCAAATTTATAGCAAATCGTTGATGGCTTGATGCATATCCGCCACAAAAAAGGAACACACTAGAATAAGGACGAACAAATCATTTAGTCTGTCGACTTATCAGGAGGTTTTTGGTAAATGAAGGTGTACAAGCTCTAGCATGAGTTCATAAACGAGAAATGATGCAATCTTCGAGCTTATACACATGTAACATGATACAAACGAACAAATGAAGAGATAAAACATGCAGGTCATACTTCAGTATCCTTTTCCTTACATTCTCCCCACCAACATATTTATGGTGCATTTGATTTGGGGACAACGTGGAAGATAACATATCCTACTACTGTTGATAAGTAAAAACAAAGTCGGTTGCCAATTCGCGATAAAGAGTTATAATTCTGATTGTTATGGGGCAATTTGGGATGAAGGAAAAGGGATAGCACCACTCATAGGAGTTAGATGGAATGCCAGTTTCCAAGTTTCACCCAAACAACCATCTGTCGAACTTTTTCTTGTGGCAGAATAAGGCAGCTAATATGTTTTCTCTTATACCCAGCTCAAATGTATCTTCTGGTACTAGTGCAAGAGAGAACAGCTGAAGATGCAAACTAGCTATTTTGAGACGCCCACATTTCATACATTTCTTCATACTTCACATGTGTAGCATGAGATTAAAATGTTCTACTCAAAGCAGGATGCACCAATGGCAACTAGCGCATGCTTACAAATATATCAACTTTCAATTTTATCCATCATATTATAAGAAACAGGTGCAGATGTACTTTATAAGAAAAATTAATTAACTCACAAGAAATATAGGAGCATGCATTAATCATGCTTCAATTGAAATCATAATCCAGCTAAGAAGGAAATAATATATATAAGCTCCTGGGCAGATGTTTCAGTATATAAAGGCCACAATGAGATGAAACTTACAGGGCCAAAAGATCTAGAATCCCAACTACAAGCTGCATTATCACCCTCAACCCAACAGTGCCCCTCGGGGATCCTCAGTATATCAGAAGTCTCTGGAACTTGAATGCAATCACCTGGTAAGGCAATTAACCTCTTCACAAATATCTGCTTATGGTTACTTGGGCACCTGAAGAATATTGCAAGTTAATATAAAATCAGCATATAATAAATGCGTAAGGTAAGTCCAAAACCTTCTTTATGGTTCCATATATTACTAACTTAAATAGTATCACATCACCATTGGAGAATCTATACTTGTCGAGGCAGAACCTTTCGGTTAATGCAAGATCACCTGGCAACAAGATACCAGTCAGCAAAAGCAAGCAGGAGAGAACTTTCTATAAAGTTGCATAACAGTTCATTATTTTATCGAAAAAAAATATGCCATTGCATTGGAAATTTCATTTCAACACCAAACTGGCAACAAATTGCAAAAAAAACACCATATATTACGCTTAAGTTAAAGGCAGACGGGTAAGGCAAATCCAGTTGAAGATTAAACTATCTAGCCTTACATCAGTTGCACCTTTAACAAGGATAAGTTAGAACTTCTGATCCTTCAGATAAACCCCTTGAATTTTTGAGTATTATGAAAATCATCTTGCAATTTTTCATCAGGTACCTTCTTCTAAATTTCCATTGATGGATTGTGTAATAAATAAATTCTCTTTTGAACATCCCTTGAGCTTAGAGTCAATGGCTCATTCTCTATCATTTCTCATTGGCTGATTAAACCTTTAAAAAATAAAAATAAAAATAACCAAATTACCTTTCAAAGATCCTGAAAAGGTTGTGGAACTTGCCGTGAATGTAGGGTGCATAGAATCACCCCTTACAGAAACAAGGGTCAAGTATCGATCTGAAATGGTGACACCAATAATGAGACCAGTTATAGACTTCTTCGTGAATAGCCACAAATTATTCCATGTCCCCATATCCAACCCTCTGTTTACAAGGTGTTGAGATGAGAAAACATCACATGCATGCAGGTAATAAGAGGGTGCATTATGGTGTACAGTCGCAGGATTGGCTCAACTTTAATAAGAAATCCTGGAAACATACAATAAATGAAAATAAATAGATAAATAATATAAAAATTCGTGAGTGAGAGATTGAAAGTAAAGACACATGGGATAAGCACGAGTGATAATCCTGATATATTACGAGACGTATAAAACTCATAAACTTAACATGAAAAGTTTCATACAAAACTAGAAGTAAATATCTTCTCAACTTTTATTTAGAGCATATCTAGGCCAAGATAAACATGACACAGATAATCCTGATAAGCACGAGTGATAATCCTGATATATTACGAGACGTATAAAACTCATAAACTTAACATGAAAAGTTTCATACAAAACTAGAAGTAAATATCTTCTCAACTTTTATTTAGAGCATATCTAGGCCAAGATAAACATGACACAGATAGAAAAGGCAAAAGAAAAACAAAATTCTTATGGTTTATGTTAGTTGTATGCCCTAGAAATTCAGGCTAACACATTTAAAAAAAAAAAAAAATCAATTCATCATTCCGTGCAGCACGCTGTCCATGCGCTGCGCACGTGCCGCCCATGGGACGCAGCCACGCTGCACGCCTCATGCAGTCAAGAGAAGACATTCAAACTTAATTAGCATGGTCATACACTTAAAGACATAATAGAGAATATATATGGCCATGAATTAAGATGTATGACGTGTAAGGTTTCAAAAATTTAGTGGATAAGCAATGCGGCCATGCATGTGTCCATGCGCAAGTGCGGCCATGCATGTGTGTCATGCATCATGCATGTGCGGCCTTGCATGTGTGTCGCGTATTGCTTGCATGCTGCATGTGCTGTGTGGATGCTGCAGGCGCACCGTCCACGCGTCGCAGTTGAGCCGCCCATGGGTTGTGTGCCACACACGCACTGCAGCCGCATCACCCATACACTGCATGTGCATCACTGCTGCTTCCAGTAAGAAATCAGCAATTTCGACAAATTTTATTTTATTTTATCAAAATCAGCGGTAAAAAATTTTATTTTATTTGCGATCTAATCAACACATTGAAACAATTAAGTACTGTTCAAAAAACCGATATTAATTGTTTTGTTCTCAGTCACCATGAAACCCAATTAATTATACTTCGAATTAGAGGATTTATCTTAATTTTAATATACATGTGATGTATATGAGATGATGGTCATGGATAGCAACCCTGTGACATGTATGTTCATGTGATGATTTTGTACATGTGGTTTAGTGTAAAATTTTAATCGGGATCCAATGTTAGATTTTTTTTTTTTTGGGTGCCTGCATACTACAGCCAAAATAAATTCATGTAATTTGGAGAACCAAATAGGAATAGAATTAGGATTTGGATTCACACTACAGATACATTCATATGATATGTTGAGAAATTCTAGCCGCCAAGTGTCTCTCTCGAGTCCTCCACCATCTACCATCATCAATCTTCAGAAGATTGCTCGCATATCCAAAGATCGATTCATCTCTTTCGAAGCGACGCAAGTTCAGTTCGTGGCCGGATCGCAGATCGGAGGCGTTGTTTCATTCGATCAAGGTCGAGATCTCGTGTGGATGTGAGTAGAGGTCAAGCACATGCATGGCTAACGATGACAAACAGTTTTATCCATCGATCGTCGACTCCGTGGTATTCTCGACCCACATAAAGTGAAAAGGTTCAAAACCATGCCGATTAGATTATTTAGTTAGAAATATAGATCTAAAATGAAACACGAAGTACTCTTTGGTTTAGATCTAAAATGAAATCCATCTACTTTACATCACCGACTATCTTCAAAATGTCATTTCATTGGAGTGTTGAGGACCACAAAGGTATTACATGTCGGTGAATCACACACAGGTCTATACCTCTTTCTTTCATGTTGGTGAACGTGGCGCCTAAGCAGCTGTTTTGAGTTATGAGGGCCATGAAGCTAAGCTCCAATGTAAGAGATGAGTTTAGCTGCTTAGTTCTGTTGAAGTAAAAGAAATAGCAACACTCAACTTTCGATGAAGACCTCACTTCCCCAAAATTTCACCCAATTGGCTCTGAAGACATTTACAGGAGAGTTGGAAGCTATTGGATCTTTGACTTCCTTATTGGAAGTGAACTTCAACAGAAGTCAAGTTTGAGTATGCCTCAATTTCACTTTCTATGAGAAAGTCAACATTCAATAAATGATTATTCCCACTTTACTAACTGCTATGTCATAATAGGCGAACTAGTTTTACCCATAAAAGCAGAAAGGTTCAATTAGAAAGAGAGTCATTTCCAATTAATGTGACTTATTAAAAAGTCTAAATCAGATATAAATAAATGGAAGTAAATCGAAGAACTTTGTTAGCAAGCTGCTATATAATCTAAAGCATAAGTTATAGAATAAAGTCATATGCATATTCATGAATAAGGAAAACAAGTATGCAATTTCACACATTCATATATAGGCATATAATTTGTTAGGATCTCCCGTTCCTAATTGTAGCTTTGATACCAATTGATAGATTTAAATCTCTATCGGACGACTCTCAGCTCCAAGGAAAAAATGAACCTCCTCTTCTAACTTAGTCTAAACTAAAACTATTAAAAAGAACTATCTTATGTATATTGTTCCATACAAAAGAGGAGAGGTCCTTTATTTACAATCCTATGATAGAAATAATAATTATCTTAGTATGATAAGGAAATAACATATGGAATATATAAATTAAAGATACTTCTAGTCTAATATGATATGACAAACAGTATTTGAAAAGGCGTGAGGCACAAAAAGGCGCAAAGGCCTTTTGGAGCCTGCGCGCGCCTCAAGAAGGCGAAGCGCACTTCTAATAAAAATAAAACACTCTTAATAAGCCTAATTTAAATTGATATTTTACATTAAAACCTCTTTCCTAATCTACTAATAAAATAATCCTAATGTAGTCAGGAGAAACCTAAATTTTTGAATCGGCTCAGAATTTAAGATAATCGTAACAAATCCCTCCCCCTTGAAACTACATTGTCTCACACCATGAGGACAAGGTATGTTTCAAGCGGATACTTCATTCCTGTGTCCCCCGTATCCCTCCTGTGCTCCCCCGTCTCTCTCCCGTATCTAAGCCGTATCCACTATGTTTTTATTTTTTGAAAATGCCGAAAACTTCATTCCCGTATACGACACGTATCGGGCACGTATCGGTATTCGATACGTGTCCAATACAGAAACGGCATGAAATTTGAAGTATTCGTGCTTCATAGAAGTTATCCTTTTCTTATTTGGTTTTCTTATCATATTAGGATTATTGTATTTATTTTAGACCTATAAATAAGAGGCTTCTTCTCTTTTGTAATGAACAATCAATTTAACTAATTAATAAAGAAGTGATTCTTCTTCTGGTTTCTAGTTTAGACTAAGTTAGAAGAGGAGATCCCCCTTTCTCTTAGAGCAAAGAGGCATCTGATTGAGACATTTAAGCTATCAATTGGGATCAAAGCTACAAATAGAGGCAGGAGACCCTAATAAAATTATTGTACTCTTCATTTTTTGGATCTACATGAAATATTCTCGAACTTCATAGCGATCCTCAAATCTCATTCAGAACTGAACTAAAGGACTGCAATTGTTGATGGCATACTAAATTACTTTAGGCCCTGCTTGAATGCATGAATATCTTGTTCCGTATATTCTCTTGATCTATTCAAAAAATGTGTACATTTGGACGATAAAAAGCATGATCAAATGATTAGAATAGAATATTATTTTCGGCTTTCAAATCATTTTTTTAGAATAAAATAAATCACCTCGTAGGTGAAATACGTCATCCTACCAAATAATGGATAACAAGAACTTTCAGAAGTAAAAAAATCAAACTTTCTACTTACAATCATATTGAAAAAAATCTTATACCAAATAAGCTATCCTTAGATAATTAGGGTTGTCAAAGAGTCAAACACGAGCGAACTGAAACCTCCTATTCATACAACTGCTATATATGATCAAATTCAACGAAAAGATGTGAATTTACAAGCCGTAGTCCATATTCCATAATGATGTATTTGATTCTAAAACTAAAAAGTGAAGAGAAGACAACGAATAATTTTAGTATCAGAGGTCGTACGCTTATAGGTCTACAACTTTATGATTTCTGTCATCGAATTAATCCAAATTGCAACTTAATCAGTCCTCTTAAGTAAACTTACTGATTCCTGCGTACCTTTCTTCAAGTTGTCTCTTTGTTCAACTTAATACGTCTTCAAGTTCTTTGAATGTCTTTCGATTGCTGGAGAGATCAGATTCCAGCTTGTTGTAAGCAATCCTCAACTTCAAATAAATACAGAATGATGTCAATGTTCAAATTAGAAAATTTTGGAAATAATAAACCAGAGGAACATAAAAAGAAAAAAGAAAAAAACTATCAGTGAATGAACATACACACTCTATTTTGTACCATAAGAAATTTAAATTAAAAAGCTTCTCTTTGATTGTTAAATAGAGAAGGGTAAACTAGTCGAATAATCAGAATCAAACAATACATTATAAACTAATGGATATATGAGTAGCAAAGTGATCATATGCTATCAAAGGAGATACTAGAAATGCATATTGAGCGCAATATAGATAGAGCCAAACTCACGAAAGCGCCGAGGTTGGAGCCAGGAGGAGGTGGATAGCGCAAACAGTCGTTGGCGAATTCCCACCAATCCGGCACGATTAACCAAAATCCCTGTCGAAAAACCCCACTAGATCCTAAGTAGAAGCCAAAAAACGAGATCAAGGTCTCCAAAATCGATCGATCGATCGATCGATCGATCGATCGACGAAGCTAGAGAAGTTGCTGTGCTTCAAATACCTAGGGCGGAGGCCGCGGGCGAACTCGACGAGGCGCCGCACGATGCAGGTGGGGATGCGATGAGAGACGAGCTGTCAACGGCGTGGCTTTCCACGAGCGGCGGCGTGGGGGAGGCGAAGAGAGAAGCGGAGTTGTGACGTTGGGGAGGAGTAAATACGGAAAATGCATAAAAGATCCACAGGTTTTGTGTTTTTATAAAAATAGACTTAAATTTTTTAGATTTAATTGGAATTTTAATAAATTCTTTTTTTTTTTCCTTTTTTTTTTTTTTTTGCTCGAGATTTATTTTCTCCTTCTCGTCGTTTTTTTCTCTTCCTTCCCTTAGTTAGCCGTCTCGCTCCCACGCCCGGCAACCCTCACCTCGCGACGTCCAAGCCGTAGTCGTCTTTATTATCGTCATAAATTCTGCCAAAGCATCATACATTTAATAAAATTTAATTTTTTTTATTAAATATATTACCGATCATGCGACTAAGTAAGATTAATTAATATAGTTGAAATCCAATTTTTTTCTATTAAACATATCACCTTATATTATGGACGCAACATCACGGGCGCAGGCATGATAGGAGCGGGCGTAGCTTCGAAGGGAAGCGCTCCGGCAGGGTCCATAGCGACGGCGAGGGAGGCGGCGACAAAAAAAAATATAGAAGCCAAAAAAAACTAAAAAAAAATAAAAAAAAAAAAATTCTTGAAAAAATCATTGTGTATTATCGTTCTTACAAGAAATGTAGAAGAAAGAAAAAGAATATAAAATTACACTATTTCAAAAGAACATTGCACTATTTTAGACAAAAGTTATACTTTTTAAGACAAAAATTATAGTTTTTGGGACGAACTTTATGAGTGAAAGTTGCACTATTTAAACGAAAGTTATACTGTTTGAAACGAAAATTACTCTTTGAAACAAAAATTACACTTTTTGAGTGAATATTGTATTATTTAAACGAAAATTGTTTCAAACTAATTTTTTTCAAAGTTTTAATTTTTTTTCCCGCCCGATTTTTTTGTTTTACGATTATGATGTGAGGGAGTTTGAATGGATTTCTTTATTGATAGACGATACGCTGTCGGAGATGCTACCATCATGCACAGCGACGCAGCCGTCGAGGCCCGCCACAATGGCAGCGGGGGCGGGGGCGGGGGCGGGGGCGATGCCAAGCCTTACCGTGTGCGCGTGCTCGCCACGAAGGCCTTCGCCTTGGTAAAGGCGAAGCGGAGCAAGCGCTCGTGCAGCGGTGGTTGTAGAGGTGGTGTGTAGTATATTGGTTTATTTAATAAAATATTTAATTAATAAAGTATATATGTAATTAATGACATTGAAGCTCTTATTTTTTAACTCATTCCAAGCAACTTCAACAAAGATTTGCTTCCAACTAAAAAATACTTTGACTTTAGATGTCTGGTATTTTGGAGCACAAACTAAATCTTTGTACGCACACACATGCATACACGCACACACACTGTAGGAACCCGAAAACTCGTTTGGTGAAATGGCCACAGTGGTAGCAGCTTGACGACATTCCTTTTAGTGTCAGATGAGTCGGAGACGTTTGAGCGCAAAATGGGTGCAAAAATGGACTCGAAGCATTGATTTTGGGGATAGAATTGAAGTTCTGCAGGTTTCGAGCGCCCTAAACAGAATTTCGGGCGCCCTAAATAGAATTTCGGGCGCCCTAAAGTGCGTAAGAGACTGCTGCGCTGGTTGGACATTTTTCAGGTTGTGGTTTCGGTCACCCAAAAGTACTGTAGTAGCCCCGAAAGTTACTGTTTGGCAACTTCCTGATCTCCGCCGATTTTTGACATGTGGCAGATGGTTGGTGGGGTTTCAGGCGCAAGTCCCGGCCACCCGGAAAACTTTCGAATGCCCTGGCAGAGCCTTAGCATGGTCCAGCTTGGGTGCGCACAGTGTTCCGGATGCCCGAGGCAACTCGCGAGCACCCGAAATGTGTTTTCTAGACTGAGAACTAGGTAACCTTATATTGTTCCTCAGACTCATTTCACCCAACCCCTTTACTTATAAAAGAGACCCCTTCGTTCTCAGATGGCCCTTTGCCATTTCCTTCACTTGAGCCACCTTCTAGCTGATTTGGGAGCCTTCCTCCACCATTTCCTTCATTGTTCTTCACCTTGGAGCTTCCACCTATAGTTGGCAGCAGCAACCACTTGGAGTGATCTTCTTCCCTTGAGCTCTGGGAGTGGACTCGTTGCTTAGAACTCCTTGAGAGGCTTCTCTACTGTTGGAAGTCAAGGATTGGAGCTTGTAGAAGGTCTTCCTACAACCTGACATCAGGTATTTAAGAATTTCTTGGAGCTCTTGTGACTGTTGCTGAATTTTTTAGTTTGTTGAGATTTTTATGAGATTTCTTTGAATTTTTCTTTTGGAGCTGAACTTTGAAGTTGCTGGGGATGATCTAAACTCCTTTTTGAGCAAGTGGGAACTTCTTTTCAACTGGATTCAATGTGGGTTACTCGTGGATTTTGAATTTTAGTGAGCTTCTTGCCCAGAAAATTGCAACTCTGGAATTTTTGGGTTCTTTAGTTTTGATCTCCATCTTGTTGTAATTTCGTGACATTTATTGAGTTTTTATGATCGATTAGGAGCTTAAATACATTCTCAGAGTTGTGGTGAGCATCTTTTCCTTTGAATTCACCTTGTGATTTTGTTGGATTTGAGCCCCACAACTTGGAGAATCCAGCATGCTGAATTTTTACAGTTTCTGAATAGTATTGTAGAGATTAGCTCTTTCATTTGATTTGGGACTTGGAGGTTGTGATCCAGAGAATGTTGGGTGTTCCTAGGTTAGATAGGAATAGTTTGAGCCAACCTTTTGAGGCATGTACAGTTTGTCACGCCCCGGCGTCGAAACTGCGACCCGGGCTCGCCAACAGATCCGCCGCCCATACGGTGAACCCCGTATAGACGAAGCGCCAAACCTGCAAAAGATAGATACTAAACTATCCAGATATCAGAGCTGAAAATAACCTGCTGGAAATAAAATAAATTAATACAAAGTCCTCACCAAAGTACAAGTCACTCAACTCTGAAAGAAAAGTACAACTCTATACCTCACAACAAGGTCTCTCAACAAGAAACTCTCAAAATGATAAGGGTACATCTACTCTCTGGACGACGACTGGTAGGGATCTAGCTCGCGACTCCCTCACCTCGATCTGAAGAAGCAGCAACAGGAGCAGCAGGAACAGGAGTAGAAGTCCCTGTGGGAAAATACACCACGACGGGTGTGAGAACTACGTCCCAAGTAGTTCTCAGTGGGTGCCGCCAACAAGCCCAACGGTCTGCCCACTAAGTCTACTAGAGGCATAAAGTAACAAATACAGTGCTGTAAGGAAAGCTGGGGAAAAGTAAACTCTACAGCTACTATGCCTCTATCTAGATGCTCAAGAAGTGGAACAGAAGGAACATGATGCCACAACTAACTCTCATCTCTTATCACCCAATCTGAACTGACTGCCTCATCAGGTCCAGTCAAGCCTGCGCCAACCTACTGCCGTTACGTCCCGGAGGAGCGGACTTACGTAGGACGTCCATGACTGCCAACCTACTGCCGTTACGTCCCGGAGGAGCGGACTTACGTAGGACGTCCATGACTGCCAACACCAGCACAGCCAGAGGGACAAATGCAACGACAAGTCGCGATAGAAAAGCTCAATCTCACGCCGGTACAACAACCCGGTCTCGCCTACTCCGGAGTGGCACTCGAGGGGAGCGACCCGCTCGAGTAAAAAGTAACCCATCTCAAGTATCTCTGTAAAGTATCTCTATCAAGCCAAATGTGGCTCATGCAGGCTATGATCCACGATCAAACAGATCGGTAACTCCAAGCTCAAAGCGCAACTCGGTCGGAAAAAGAACCTCGACTCGAACAGGAATAGCCCAACACACTCCCACAGCTATGTCGGAGAACCCTCAACGACTCAATCTGATAAATGCACGACCATGGCTGAGTCAGGAAACCTCCACGACTCGATCTGCCAGAACCCCAAGATCCTCAAGGCTAAGTGGGAGAACCACCTCCACCACTAAATCAGAGAAACAACCTCTAGATCACACTCTGCCAACTCATGGCACCAAGTCGCATCCACTGCGAGAAACTGTCTCAACAGGCCAAACAGGCCAAACGTCGCATCTACTGCGAACAACTGCCTCAACAGGCCGACATCGCATCCACAGCGAACAGCTGACTCAACAGGCCAAACAGGCCGAACATCTCAACCACTGACCCAATGAAGGGTCCGGGAACACCGAAAGACTAGAACCTACAACCCAAATCAAACAAGAACAGGCTCTAGGCATAGCCTCTCGTTGTTCTCGTCCCAAGAAAAGGCAGACCTTAGAACCCAGACCACTCGAATCATCTCGGTGGTTAATTTATAGGAAAAACTGTGACATTTCTTACTGAAGCCATCTGATCTGTAAGAAATCCATATTTAATGATTTTTAGTTCTGCTTAGGAAAACAGTTGAAACCAAGTTTTATATCTAAGCCTCGAAGGGCTAATGCCTTCGTCCAATCAAACAGGAACAGACTCAGGCGACCCTATGATGCTTGGAAGAAAATATTTGGTTGACAAAAATCATGTGTGTGTCCAAAAAGGTTCTGGGTTTAAGGTCCTGCAAACACTGATCTACCGCTGCCACTATCACAGCGGCGACAGATAAAACAAGAAAAATAAAACATCTCGGGACCGCCGTCTACCCAAACGGCTCCCGCTACAGATGAACAACCAACTACATCTACCAGACGCCACTCTGCTCCCAAGCACGAGTGTAACATGCATCCCACACTAAAGATAACACCTGACCACTCGGCCCACTACCCGGGCGAGGGAAGGACACTATGTCCAGGAAAGTAGAAGTGTGGATGTCTAAAGCAGAAATAACCCTAGCCCAAGTGAGGGTTTTCTACTAGTCTGGTTACACATGCAACATATGACGGGGTGCTAGGTCAAGTTCCAAGATAACCATAATCAACAGCTTGTAGGGAAGGAAAATAAACACATGATCATCTAACAGCATTAGGAACATCAATTCCTATAATCTAGCATGCTATATAGAACACATCTATAACATGCAAGTCCCTACACAGATAGAATTAATGCACAGTCCATAGGTCATGAAGACAAGGCCACCCACCTGAAAATGCTAACAGTCCGGAGTCGCACAGCTGAGACAGTCCAGAAACAGATATCTCTGCACACCCACCAATCCAACGATACAGGAACAGTGATCAATACCTCCTGGGTACAAAAACACAACCCAAAGATACACTTAATTCCATAAAATCCAAGCATCACAAATCTGCTGGGAACAGTCCCCTAAATGCGAAATTTTCACCTGTAAAACGAACTCCAAAAATTCCAATAAAAATACTGCTGCGATCCTCGCGTCGATACCTTCGAAACGGGTACCTGCACGCCCAATTTGGAGCCCCGTAGGCCAAGTTACAAATTCCACAATACAGGTGCGCAAACACTCACAACCACACAACTGTAAACTCAAACACAGATAAAAGGGGAATAGTATACCTTCGGGCAAACCTCAGAAAAATCCCGGAAAAATACAATGATAATCCTTGCGACGAGTAGATCCAAAAAGTGTATAGGCTCGTCTCAATCCGACACTCGGGTGCGGAGATAAAATTCCGGCAAGGGACCGCTGTCCAAAAACTCCACCAGAAAACAGCGGCTTAGAAATGCCTCGAAACCGTGTCATAAACTCTGAATCCAGCAAGATGATCAACACGAAAGTCGAAGACGTACCTCTCGTGATTCCAACGCCGCAGAAATCGTCCAAAAATACTGACAGAGTAGCTCTGTAGACCTCTCAGATCAAACTGCGACGATAACGGGCCTCCGATGAAAAATCGCCACACTGCGCTCCGATGCCGAAGTCGTCGACGCCGCGGCTTCCAAAAAATCCGGGCCCCTGCCAGAAGATGCGCAAGATGAAGATCTCCAACTTTGCTAAAGGGGCCATGGGCAGGGGAGCTCGGGAAAGGGGGCAAAACTCCCCCACAAGACAGCTATTTATAGGCCCAGCCCGAAAAAATCTGAATTTTGGACTTTTGGCCCAAAGTTTCGGGCGCTTGGCATTCCGGGCTGCTACAGTAACGGGCCGGGCCCGTTACTGTGCACTGCCCGAAATCCCCTAGGCCCGCCACGCGTCCAGTCTGCTCCCAGCACCCCGGCGCACGCAGGGGCAACCGCGACGAACCACAGGGCACGCCACGTGTCGCGACCAGAGGTTCGTGCAACCGGTGCGCCCGACCAACCACAGGGGCGCCACGATGGCGCCCCCACGACGCCTCCGACCGCGCCCAACGCCGCGCCCACGTGCGCCCACGTGCGCGCCGCGCCGCCCGCGGCCCCGTGCCGGGCCACAGCATCCCGAGGCAGACCCTGCCGCTGCGTGGACAGCGCGCACCAGGACCCGCCAACACCAGCCCGCACACGTGTCGCCACCTGGTCGCAACCGGGCACCCGCGCTCCCCCTTTCCGTGGAAAAAAAACCCCCCGCGCCACAGTGCGCCGGCCAACCTGAAGGCGCCACGCGTCTCCGCCCTGGTGCAGCGCCTCCGCGGTGGACGCCGCCTCCTGCCGTCCGCCAGCCCCGGCTCGCCGCCCGCCGCCGCCGCCGGGCCCCTCCGG